>JAZKJV010010818.1:0-33500 GCA_037367405.1 Ottelia alismoides
TAATGGAATCGTCCTCGACTAAGCGCGCAAAACTTTCTTCGCCTTGGTGGGCCAAGAACAAAGTCACTGTGTAGCTGCCTTCCAGGTTAGGAAGCGCAATCAGCATGAACTTGCCGCGCGGCCATATGTGCAACGCCTCTTTCTTCATCCGCCAGTCCCCGTTCTCGTCGGGGATAGTCAGCTCCTTGTAGCCATACTCCAAGAAATCTTCCGTCGAAGTGGCTACACCGCGTGCCACCATTTGCTTGCGAGCGACGGAGCCGCCACCATCGGTCGCGATCAAAAACTCACCCGGCAGGGTTTCAAAGCTGGCTTCAGCGCCTTCAAACCGCCACCTTCCAGCGCCTTTGGTTTCCCCCGGCATCCACCCAGCCAGCCGCGTATCAAAACGAACTTCCACCGAGGGTTCTCTCTCTAGAGCTTGAAGCAGAATCTCGTTGAGTTTGCCGCGCGAAATGGAGTGGATGCAGTGATGCGGCCGGGTGCCATACGCCTGAAAAGTGCAATCGCCGTTTACGGAATGGATTTCGCGCCCGGGCATTCGAATAGCCAGTGCAAGTGCTTTTTCTTTAAGCCGACTTTGTCCAACGCTGCTAACCCGCGAGTGGAAATCGCTAAGTTAATCGATCTCCCTCCCGCCCAATTGTGTTTGGAAGGGTTGCTACGCTGTTCACAAAGCAGGACTCGAAAGCCCCGGCGCGCCAGGAACAATGCCACAAGAGCTCCCACCAACCCGGCGCCAGCTACCACCACTCTTTGCTTGCTCGATATCGGATACACAGCACTTTGCTCCTAAATGCCCCAATGAACTTTGAGCGCTTCTACGAAACGCCAAACATCTTCAAAGCCGTTGTACAGCGGCACTGGGGCCGCTCTGAGAATATCCGGCCGTCTGAAATCGCAGATCACGCCCTGAGATTCCAAACTGCGCACCAAACCTTCCGGATCCTTTTTTACTTTCAACGACAGCTGGCACCCACGGTAAAAAGGTTCACGCGGCGTAAGAATCTCGGCAAACGATACTGGGATATCCGCCAGCAAAAACTCCAAATACGATGTCAGCAGCCGTTGCTTTTCCACTAGCTTTTCCATACCGCCGGCAGCGTCAAACAACTCCAAACTTGCCCGCAAACAAGCAAGCGGCAGAATGGGCGGGGTTACTGAGTTGCCAACCTTCTGCGGTGGGCATGGGTGAAAAATCACTTTCCATCAGAAATCGACGAGTCTTGTCATGCCCCCACCAGCCCCCAAATCTGGGAATCTCCGGATCCTGAGCATGGCGCTGGTGCACGAAGCAACCCGCAACGCAGCCCGGGCCACCGTTCAAATACTTGTAGGAACACCACACGGCGAAGTCAGGACCGAGTCGGTGCAACTCCAGCAAAAGATTTCCTGCCCCATGCGCCAAATCTACCCCCACGATGCAGCCTTTACGGTGGGCCGCACGAATAATGGCTCCAAATCCAGCGCCTGCCCAGTCAAGTAGTTCACTTGGCCCAGAAGCAGCACGGCAATGCGCTCGCCTTGGGATTCCAAAGTTTCCAAAATATCGTCGGTACGCAGTAAGCTTTCTCCAGCTCGAGGCGCAAACCGCCGGACGGCGTTCTGGGCATAGCCGTGGTAGCGAGCCTGGCTTTGCACTGCGTACACGTCGGATGGAAAAGCACCTTCCTCGATGTAGATCAAGTTGCGCTCGGCAGTTGGCCGATAAAACGAAACCAGCATCAAATGCAAATTCACCGTGAGTGAATTCATGGCGACCACTTCGGTAGGGTACGCCCCGACGATTCTGGCCAAAGGCGCGGTGAACGCTTCGTGGTAGGCGTACCAACCGTGATCCTTTTTAAAATGCCCGTGGACTCCCAGTTGCGCCCACGCGTTCATTTCATCTTGCACGTAGTCGACAGCTCTCCGCGGGCACAAGCCCAGGGAGTGTCCGTTAGGTATAACGTCTTGGTACCATCGCTTTTTTTTCGGAAAATGGAACTCGTCGGCGAAGCGACGCAAAGGGTCTTCCACGTCCAAGTGCCTGGCGAAATCGGGATGGGAATCAAAGCGCGACAGATTCAAAATCAGACTCCTTTTTTCCAAGCCAACTTAGTGCGTTCGCACTGAGCAGCCGGCGCTTGGTTGGAGCCGGCAGACGCGGGTGGGATTCGATAAGCTTTCCGGGCTCGAGCTCCCCCAAAGGAAACGGGTAATCACTTCCCAAAACCACGCTATGTTCGCCCAGCGTGCGCACCAAAAACTCCAGTGCCTCAGGGCTGTGCACCAAAGAATCGACGAGAAACTTCCCAACGTACTGCCGCGGACTCACAGGGTTATCGATGGCGCACAGGTCGGGCCGCACTTCGTGTCCATGGGCAATGCGTCCCAGAGTGTAGGGAAATGCGCCTCCCCCGTGGGCAAAACACAGCTTCAGCTTCGGAAGTTTTTGCAAAAGCCCGGAGAAGAGCACCGAGCAAATGGCCAGCGTCGTCTCGGCGGGCATGCCCACCAACCAGGCCAGCCAGTATTTCTCGGTGCGATCTGCACCTAACATCTCCCAGGGATGGACAAAAATCGCGGCATCTAGAGCCTTGCGCAGCTTCGAAGATTTCAAAAAACTCAGGTTCCCCGAGGTTTTTCCATTGATACAGCTGCCAATCTGCACACCGCAAAGCCCCAGTTCACGCACACAACGTTCTAGCTCACGCACCGCCAGTTTTGGATGCTGCATGGGAATCGTTCCCAGTCCAACAAACCGTCGGGGTTCGCTCGCCACTACCGAAGCAATATGATCGTTGAGCGAACGGCTCAACTCGCGCGCAGGCACTTCGGCCGCCCAGTACGAGAACATCACTGGAACCGTCGACAAAACTTGAACTTGCACGCCGAACCGGTCGTACTCCTCCAGACGCTTTTCTGCATCCCAGCAGTTGGATTGGATCTTTCGAAAGAGACTTCCGTCCGGATTGAGTAGATTTGCGGTGCACGGATCTACTTTCTCGAAATGCAAGAATCTATTCACTCCATACTTTGCATTTCAAATCCGGCCAGCCGGGCGGCAGGATATGCGTATGGACATCAATTTTTAGCATCTCGGCCCCGGGAAACATGCCCACACTGAGAACATTTCAAATGCTCTGGATCCGAATAAAAGCGGTCGAATATTGGAGGCAACTGCGTTTCGATATTCGTTAAGTGAAAACTCTCAGCGTACAGCGAATGGCAGCACTCTTCGCAGTACCAGACAAAAGCGTCTTTCTCATGAGGCAGGCGTTTTCTTTCCACAACCAAGCCAATGGGTTCCCGCCGGGCGCTGGGGAGAGTGCGGCACTCTCGGCGGCAATAGGTACATATCTCCTTGCCGGATCGTCACGGTTCGGATCTGCCGTCCCTCCATCACGCGCAGCTCAATATCGCCGTGGATTTGGTAAAACAGTTCCTCGCCCTGATTGATGTGAAAGTCCGCGCGCTGGTTGGGTCCGCCCACTACCATCACGATGAATTCTCTATCGGGCCACAAGACTTTGTTGCCTACCGGCGGTTTCAGTTTTTCGCGGTTGTCCTCGATCCACTTTTCAAAAGCGATGGTTGCGTATTCCATATCACTCCCTTGATTCACCGACGTAGGCGATACACTTCAGCTCAATCGCAATCGGCGTAGGTAGCCCCAGGATTTCCAGAGTGGTGCGGCACGGTTTCGCCGGGCAATCTTTGAAGTACTCAGCGTAGAGGCGATTGAAAGTGGAGAAGTCCCGTTTCATGTTGATCAGATACACAGTGACGTCCACCAAATCTTCCCACCGGCTTCCGCTCGACTCCAAAATGCTGCGGACGTTCCTAAAGACGCTGTGGCATTGGGCTTCGAAATCGTAGTCGAGTATCTCTCCCTGTGGCCTGTAGTCGAGTATCTCTCCCTGTGGCCCCAACTGCAGCCCTGCAATCCGATCCGATCGGGTTCCCGAGGTCCCACGCCCGATAGAAACAAAAATGGTCCCACCCTGCGGGAATGCGGATACAAGCCGACGGGCTTGGGGGCTTTGTCTGAAAAGATTTCTGTTTCCTTCATGCGCTACTCCTCTGCGATGCAAACATTCTTGGGCTCGGTGAAAAACCGCATGGCTTCCCAGCCCCTTCCCGGCCCAGACCACTGGCTTGGGTGCCACCAAAAGGAGTGCGCAAGTCTCTTTGCATCCAACAGTTCACCCAAACGATTCCGGTTTTCGTGGCCTCACTCGCTCGCAGAACCCGGCGCGAATCGCGCGTCCACAAACTTGCCGACAAGCCGTATTGGCTTTGGTTGGCCAAGGCAATCGCCTCTTGCTCGGTCGAAAAAGAATGCAGGCTCACCACTGGACCAAAAATTTCCTCAGTGCAAGTTTCAGAGCTCATTGCAAGCCCCTCAAGCACCGTGGGCGCAACAAACCAACCGTTTTCAAACGGCTGGGCCATAGTGGGCACCTTGCCGCCACACAGAACACGCGCCCCTCTTCCACCGCGGCGCGCGATTGCAGCCAGGATTTTTTGATAGTGCGCGCGGGAGACGACCGCACCCTGCTCCGTTTGTATTTGCATGGGAATGCTCCTTTGCTTCAGTTTTTGTACTTTTTCGATGAATTCGCACACAAGCGATCGTAAACGGATTGCTGAATGAGAAAGCGACTTGCGGCCAGGCAAATCTGTCCTTGGTTGGAGAAAGCGGCCCGCACCGCGGTGGCCATCATTTTGTCCCAGTCGCAGTCTTCAAAAACTACAAACGCATTCTTACCGCCAAGCTCCAAAGACACTTTCTTCAAGGCACGGCCCGCTTTCTCGGCGATGGATCGGCCGACAGCAGTGCTGCCGGTGAATGACAGCGCTTGCACTTGCCGGTGCTGGACGATGGCATCCCCACACGCGGCTCCAGTTCCATGAACGATGTTCAGCACTCCAGGCGGAAAGCCGGTTTGCTGCATGACTTGCGAGAGTAGCCACGCCGTGTGAGGCGTAATTTCCGAAGGCTTTGCCACCACCGTGTTTCCTGCTGCTAGAGCTGGAGCCACTTTCCAAGTGAATAGATACAGCGGCAGATTCCACGGAGAAATACAGCCCACCACTCCCAGCGGTTGTCGCAACGTGTAGTTCACGGCGACTCCCGGGTCCCAGTGGGATTCAGACGCAAACTGCGTTGCGGCGTCGGCAAAGAATTCGAAATTATGAATCGCCCTCGGAATATCCACCGTGGAGCTAAGCTTCAGTGGCTTACCGGTATTGCGCGTCTCGGCAGTAGAAAATTCACTCACCCGCTCAGCAATTCCACTGGCAAGCTTTCGAAGCATGGCGGCGCGATCTCGCGCCGTCGTGCGCGACCACCTTGGGAAAAGCGGACTTCGCCGCCAGCACGGCTGCCTCCACATCAGAAGGCTGCGAGGCAACCACTCTTGCGTACACTTGCCCTGTGGCCGGTTCATAAACATCCAGCCAATGGCCCGAGTCGCTCGCGCGGAATTTACCGTCTATAAAATTTTGGAATTCCAGCATCAGGACTCCTGTTCAATCAAGATAGCGCGCACGGGAGAAGCATCGGCATCCTGAATTTTCAACGGAAGCGCAATGAGGTGGTAAATGCCGGGAGAAACTGAATCCAGCACAATGCCCTCCAACACCGCCATATCGTGGCGGTACACGGCGTGGTGTGATTCCAGTATTTTGGCAGTGGCCGGATCAATAGAAGGGGTGTCGATTCCCACCAGGCGCACTTGGTGGGCAGCCAAAAAGTCCACCAAGTCATTCGACAAGGAATTGAAATCTTCGTTCCACGTATTGGGGATCGGGAAAACTTCCCGTCTTGAAAAGGACACGCGGGGCACGGATCGCATGCTGGATATGTTCTGGGCGAATACGTTCGCCCCGTTCGATGTCCACAGCCAAAACCTGAGCTTTGCCATATAGAAATCCAAAGCGCGCGTATCGATGCCTTTGCCATCCGCATGGTAGTGATTGGGCGCATCGGTGTGCGCGCCCAAGTGAACGGTGCTTTGAACCGAGGAGAGAGTAAACGCAGCCCCCTTTGGTGCAATCCATCGAGACCGTGCGCTCGAATTTCACGTCGCCAGGGAATACCCCCCAAACCTGCATGGATGAGCGGAGAAATATCGAAGACTCTTCCCAACTCGGTCAGCTCAGGCAATGCAAGCACGGCTAAAGTCTCCCCCCAAAAACAAACCCAGAACGGGTAAAAAAACTCTACAAAACCCTTCTCTGCCGGAAGCGTTACCAGCTCACACACGCAAAATCCCTTTGTCAATGAACGTACTTAGCGCCATACACACAGAACTGGGGTGAACTATGCGGAACATTGTTTCGGAATTATCAAGTCAGCTGTGGGAAGCGCGCGCGAACCGGCGAGCCATTGCCCCACTTACGAAAACGGTTCCGGATCTGTCCGTTACGCAAGCGTATGAAATTGCTTGGCACGGCTTGGGCCTGCGCCAGGATCAGGGCGAGCAGATTATCGGCTACAAGATGGGCCTGACTAGCAAAGCCAAGCGCGAGCAGATGCAACTCAAAGAACCCATCTATGGGATCCTCACCGATGCGATGCGATTGGGAGATGGGCAAGCGTTCGTCACGGAGCACGGCATTCACGCCAAAGCAGAGCCCGAAATTGCGTTCCACTTGAGTAAAGGTTTTGCCTCCGTTCCCGAGTCCCAGCGAAGCTTTTGAAGCTTGTGATTTGATAGCCCCCGCCATTGAAATTCTGGATTCCCGCTTCGAAGGTTTTAAGTACTTCTCCTTGCCCGATGTCATCGCCGACAACAGCTCTTCTTCGCACTTTGTCATTGGCGATGCCGTTCGGCGCGATACATTTGCCGGCTGGAAGTTCTTGGGCATATCCCCATGCGTTTCTGTGTGGGGGACACTCTAGTGCACCAAGCCAAAGCCTCGGAAATCAGCGGCAACCCGGTGCTGTCGTTAGTGGCTTTAGCAGAGCTGTTTATTTCACAAGGGCGGGTCGTGCCTGCAAATTGTTGGGTGCTCGCCGGCGCGGCCACGGCTGCAGTCGCACTGGAACCCGGAATGAAGGTGACTCTTCAAACCGAGAGCTTCCAGCACCTCATCCTGCGAACGGTTTAAGGAAAGACGAACGGCGCAAAAAAGGCGAAAAAAAAAAGGGGCGGGCTTTCGCCCACCCCTTTAATTCCTATCCCAGAACTCTTAGTAGAGAACGGAGATGTTCAGCAGATTCGCCGAGAAGGTGATATCTGCGCTGCCGACTTTGCGGAAACCGAAAGACGGACGATAGGAGATGTTGTCCCAGATTTTGAAGCGCTTGCCGACTTCTGCGCCGAATTGGAAATCCGTAGCAGACACGCCACCAGCATCAGCAAACGCGATACCAGCACCGGCGAAGATGAACACTGCATCGCTGATGTCGCCAGCAGTGGTGTTCATGAAGTTGAACGTAGGACCAACCAAAGCGTTGATGCCAACGACGGTCGCGCGCGACGTCACCAAAGCTGAAGCCCACAGTTCCGCGAGTTGGATCGGATCAAAGAACAAGTGGTGGTAAGCAGCGTTCGCGCCAAGCGCCCAGTTTCCACCGCCGAATGCGAACGTGCCGCCCGTGGTGCTGGAGCCGCCGTTTACGGCTGCGCCGAACACAGATTCACACATAGGTGCGCCGCCCGAAGTAGCAGCAGCTCCCGCTCCAAACGCGCTTCCCGCAAAAGCCGAAAGCAATTGCTACTACGCTAGCGTAAATGCGATTTCTCATAACACTCCCCTTCCTAGATGTTTTACAAATAATATTTTACTGCACTAACTGCTAAACATTTTAGCCACGCTTTTTGAAAAACAACAATAATTTTAATTAGTCTCTGCTACGTGTTGCAAATTTCGAGACGAGACGCGTCAATATCGCTGCATTGCAAAAACGGTTTTATCGACGAGAGATTACTCCCACTCGATGGTGGCTGGGGGTTTCGGAGGAAACGTCGTATACAACGCGGTTGATTCCTCGCACTTCGTTGATGATGCGATTGGAAATCTTGGTGAGGATTTCTTTTTCGAACGCGTACCAGTCCGCCGTCATTCCATCGCGGCTCGTGACCGCGCGGAGCGCGGCAACCGATTCGTAAGTTCTGCTGTCGCCCATAACGCCGACAGCCTGCACGGGCAATAAGACGACAAAAGCTTGCCAGATATTTTTGTACAAACCACTCGCGTGCAGCTCTTCAGTGAAAATAAGATCCGCCTGTCGCAAGAGCTCCAAACGTGGCTTGGTGATATCGCCGAGAACGCGAACCGCTAGCCCGGTCCAGGGAACGGGTGCCTTTCAATGAGCGCAGAAGGAACTCCCAGTTCGCGGCCCAGTTCTCGCACTTCGTCCTTGAACAATTCACGGAACGGCTCGACGAGCCCAAGCTTCATCTTCTTGGGAAGCCCGCCCACGTTGTGGTGGGTTTTGATGGTGTGGCTCGGTCCTTTTACAGACACGCTCTCGATAACATCGGGATACAGCGTGCCCTGTGCCAGAAATTTTACGTTCTTAAGCGCTTACATTCGACGTCAAAACAATCAATGAATGTCTTGCCGATGATCTTCCGCTTCTTCTCGGGGTCGGTAACCCCTTTGAGTTTTTTCAGGAACAAAGCGCTTTTATCGACGACTTTCAGATTTACTCCGGCACGCCCCAGAGCTTCTTTTACTTGAGCGGCTTCTTTCCACCGCAATAGCCCATTGTCGATGAGCACGGGGTGAAAACGCTTACCCAAGATCTTTCCCAAGAAGAACGCAAGCACGGTGGAATCCACCCCCCCGCTCACGCCGCCAATCACCTCGGCGTCGCCAACTTGATCCAGAATGGCTCGGGCCTTGGTCTCCAGAAAATTATCCATCTTCCAATCCGATGACAGACCCGCGATGCCAAACAGGAAGTTGGAAAAGAACCTTGGTGCCAATAGGCGTGTGCGCCACTTCTGGGTGGAACTGAACGGCATGAAACCGATCCTTGCGAAACGCAACAACGGGGCAGCCTTGGCTTTTCGCGGTTAGCACCGCGCCTTGTGGATCTCTTTCACGCTGTCGCCGTGGCTCATCCACACCGGCAACTTTTCGCCCACTTTGAATCCAGCGAACAATCCGGAATTATCTAAAACTTCCAATTCCGAAAACCCATACTCTCGCGTGGTTGAAGATGCGACTTTTCCTCGGTGCAAATGCGACAGCAGCTGCATGCCGTAGCAAATTCCCAGAACCGGAACGTCTCTGTCGAAAATCTTTTTTGCAATTTTCGGAGCATCTTTCTCACTGACGCTTGAAGGACCGCCCGATAAGATCAATGACCGCGGACGCTTTTTCTCCAAAGTGGCAGCGGCAACATTGTACGGCTCAATTTCGCAATAGACACCGAGCGATCGCACCGCACGCGCAATCAGCTGAGTGAATTGAGAGCCAAATCCAGAATAATTACCGGAACGCTCTCTAAATAGTTGCTACCTGATTCACCAGAAGAGTTAGTCATTGGGCCGGTAGTTGGGTGCTTCTTTGGTGATGAATACGTCATGGACATGCGACTCCCGCAAACCTGGTTAGAAATCCGGATGAACTCCGCGCACTGGTGCAGTTCGGACAAAGTACGGCATCCCAAATAGCCCAGTCCCGCGCGCACTCCCCCGACGAGTTGAAAAAGCGTTTGAGCTAATTCACCGCGGTAAGGCACCATGCCTTCGATCCCCTCGGGAACGAGTGCATCGGGATCCACGCCCGTTTGGCCGTACCGGTCACGACTTCCTTCTTTCATGGCTTCGACAGAACCCATGCCACGGTACGTTTTGTAAGTGCGTCCCTGGTAGAAAACTCTCTCGCCCGGAGACTCATCAGTGCCCGCGAACAAGCTACCGATCATCACGACGTCCGCCCCGGCGCCCAAAGCTTTGACGATATCGCCGGAGTACTTGATGCCCCCATCGGCGATCAACGTGCGTCCGTATTTTTGAGTCACGGGCGCGCAGCGCAAAATAGCGGCGAACTGCGGAACGCCGATTCCAGCAACCACACGGGTCGTGCAAATGGATCCAGCACCCATTCCCACTTTGACGGCATCCGCACCAGCTTTGCACAAAACTTCGGCGCCCTCGCCGGTGGCCACGTTGCCCGCGGCCACGGGCAACTCTGGGAATTTCTGTTTGATCCAACGAACCACTTCCACGACGTTCTTAGAAGCACCGTGAGCGGTATCGACGGTAATAAAATCCACTCGGCGGCTTTCAGCGCTTCGACGCGCTGGTAGCTCTCCGGTCCCGTGCCCACCGCGGCGCCTACGCGCAGGCGGCCCATCGAATCGCGCAGAGCGTTCGGATGAGAAATACTCTTTTCAATATCTTTAATCGTGATGAGCCCGCGCAGGTTTTTCTCAGCATCCACGATAGGCAACTTTTCGATCCGGTGCTTGTGCATCAACCGAATGGCTTCTTCCATCGTGACGTTCTCGCGCGCTGTCACCAATCGTTCCAGTGGCGTCATTACTTCGGAAACGGGACGGCTTAAATTCTCCTCAAAGCGCAAATCGCGGTTCGTGACGATACCTGTAAGCCGCTTTCCTTCGGTACAAGGCAAACCCGAAATTCCATGCTTACGCATCACCGCCAGCGCTTGCGCCACCGTCTGGTTGGCACGCAAAGTTACTGGCTCGAGGATCATGCCGCTTTCACTCTTTTTTACTTTCTCCACTTCAAGGGCTTGCCGTTCGACGGATAAATTACGGTGAATCACCCCGGCTCCCCCCATCCGCGCCATTGCAATTGCCGTACGGCTTTCCGTCACTCTGTCCATGGCGGCGGAAATAATAGGAACTCGTAAAGGGATATTCGCCATCAACCGGGTACTTACATCCACTTCGGGAGGAGTCACTTCGGAGTAGCGGGGAAGCAGTAGCACGTCATCAAAAGTCAGTGCTTCTTCGCATCGCTGCATGTATTAAGAGGGTTTTTTGGTCCGAATTATCGACGCGTTGGGTAGCCATGGGAGTGTCTAACTCCGACGATAGGTTGAGGTCAAGAGACGCCGCAAAGTACGTGTCTTTCCTAGCACTTTTTCGATATACTTTTGTCGAGCTGGGGGAAAAATTGAATTCTATTCGAGCGCCCTACACGTCGACATCACCCGAACTTTCGGTTCTCATTCCGTGCCACAACGGGGCCCAAAAGATTGAGAATGCCGTACTCGATTGGGTCGGGGCGCTGGAACATGTAGCCCCTTTCGAAATCATCGTTATCAATGACGGCTCTAACGACGGCAGCGCGCGCATTCTGGATGCTTTACGACGAGAGCACCCGCAACTCCGGGTCATTCACCAACTTCACACCGGGCAAGCGCAAGCTATCCGCCGCGGCTACGAACTGGCCAGGGGACTTACGTTTTAGAGCTGCCTTTGGAGGGCCAGTTTGAGCCGCAACATTTCTGGCCGTTGTGGGAACGCCGGCTTTCGTACCAGCTGTTGGTGGCATTCTCCGAGGCGCAAGCTCAACCTTCCCTGCTGAGCCGTTGGGCGGGCAACATACTGGAATAAATGGATACATTTGCTTTTTGGAACGCATGTGCGCTCCCACCTTTCCAACTTTCGGCTCGCCCCGCACTTCGGTAGTGGCGCCGCTCATGAAACGGCTGCCCGTTCCTTTTGAATCCGTGGGTATGGGAATCTGCCTGCTCATCCACAAAGAGTACCCCTTTGGGGTTCGAGAAGTGCCTATAGCCACCGCGTTGGGCGGGCGGCCGCAAAGCAAAGTGATTACCGCCATGGAAGCGCTGCAGCTATGGTGGTCGACGCGCCGCCCCTGGTTCGGCCGCCGCAAACGCAAACCTTCGTCGTTAACGACGTAAACTTTCACCTCGAATTTGCCGATATTGGTGGGGTGAAGAAAGAAAAGAAACCTCCCCAAAACCGACCGCGAAAGCCTCTTCCAAAGCCGTGAAGCAAACGCCGGCCACGGAGAAGCTTCAGCTAAGGCAGCCCCCAAGAAGAAGGCGCGCAAGAGTTCCAAGAAGAACCTTCCGGAACTTTGCATGTACCAAACATGCACGCCCGAGGACCGAAAGTTCCAGGGACTTTGCCGCAAATGTTACATGGCGAACTGGAAAACAATTAAGGGGCAGGAACAACAAAAGGCCCAACGACGCTTGAATGCTTACGTCGAGCGCCTTACCCAAAAGTACCCGACGACTATTTGGAACGTATCCGCGATGGCCTTGAAAACGAAGAAGTCTTCAACAAAATGGTGGCGGAGCTGGAACTCGATCAAGAAAACGACCGGAAACGGAACGGGAATTTATTGAAAAGTTCTCTCGCAAGATCCGTAACGAAGACTAAGGCTGCTCTTCGATTTTTCTAAACCAAATCTGCCGCTCCACCGGCACGCCCGTCTGATTCTCCAAACGCAAGAATCCAATTTCCTCTTTCGCTTTGCCCAACCTTGGCACTTTGAAATCCAAAGTGCCCGGCTGTAGTTTCTGCGAACTCACTTTCACTTCATCCGATGAACTTTGTTCGTCTTGAATCGTTGCGCGAAAAAATTCAAGCAGCGTTTCGACGGCAACCTTCACGCTTAGCTGAATATCGCCCAACAACGGCACGACCAATTTTGGAAATGGATCTTTTCCTTGAGGTGCTTGTAATTGCGTCTGCGCTTCCGCGACCTGCTCGGCTTTCTCCACCCGCTTGCGCGCAGGGAGCGGTAACGTCGGATCTCCCAAAACAACGAAATTAAAATAAGACCACCGATTGCGTTCGGAGGTAAGCCCTGTTCCGTGCTCGGATACAAACTTCTGCCGCGACTCCAAAACGAAATCGCCCAACCGGCCCGCGCCCGCTTCATGGTAGGCGTCAAACACCCCTTCCAACAGTTCCAGGGCATAGTCGCTGCCCGTAAGTTTTAGTTGCCCGTAGCTATCAAACTCAAAACGAGGACTTCCCAACGCTTCGCGGTTTGATCCCAAATAGGCCACTACTCCCGACGGCGAGAGCAACAAGCTGACACCGACGGCATTTGTCCCTGGAGCTTGAGACCTAAACAAGCGGCCGCGTTTTAAAATGAGGTCGATGTCGAAAGCTCCATTGTTGCACGCGATCGATGCCAACACCGGCGGGAAATTCGTCCCTGCACCCGAGCGGCTGTTTCAAAATGACTGCTGTGCACCAAATTACCCTCGATCGCCATTTCATCGCCCCGACCATGGTCCAGTTGGTAAGCGAATGTACTTTCTGATTTGCCTGTCAGCGCATCCACAACCGAAGCGTAAGTGTAGTTTCCCTTGGTTCGAAAAAACTTTTTCACGCCGTACCATGTGGATTGGCCCTCGCGCAGCAAACGCAACGTACCCAACTCTCCTTCCAGAACATGCCCGCCGAACGGGTTTGCCGCCGAATAAAGCCAATTTCGCTGGGACTTGAAGCGGCTCTTTCCAGAAAGAGCTTCTGCTTTTCCAAAAACCTATCCAGTTGTGCTTCGGTCGAGAACGGCAACCTTCCCACGGCGAAGTTTGGACTCATGCACTGGTTTCGGTCGCCATAACATTGATCGGTCGCAAGCCAGCCTCCCATTTTGGCCCAGCGGATGACTGCATAGTAACTCGGGGGCAGTTGCGTGGCGTCGCCCAAAAGCGTGATGTAGCGGATCTTCGAAGCTCCAGGCGCCATCCACGACTGGGAGCTTCGCCGCCAGCTTTCGAGCCCGATCGATATCGTACCCGCGCTGGGTTAGCGGATCATACTTGGCCACCACTGCATCCGCGGAGCGATCCGACAAATAGCCCCGGGTACTCTTTTCATCCAGCAAATCTCCGTCGATATCGTCCAGAAAAAGAACCTCGCTGTGGATCGAGTGGTACTGAGCGTGGAAAGTTTGCAGCTTGGTTGCCGCGTTTTTCAAAGATCGGGGCGCCACAATCAGCGATTCCGATTGGGACAATTTCCAATCCCGCACTATGTGGGCCCATCGAAAAACCCGGACCACCACTTCCACTTCTTCAACAAACAGCAGCTCCCCCGTGTCCCGTCGGTATTGGAAGGGAGAAAACGCCATCTCCACGGCGTTACCGCGCCGGCTTGCTTGCACGAACTGTCCCGGAAACCACCGCCCTTCAAAAGAGGGTGGCCACTCTTCCATTGGGGGGCCGGACCAGGCTTTTGTTTCTGGTAGCGGTTTCAAGTACAACCGGCCCACGGATCGGGTCTTTACGGGTGTAGCTTGGACTTCGAACTCGGCGTCGGGCGGCAGAGCCAGCGTGCGGGTAAACCGCGGCAGAGGGGCCAGAGCGGCTTCGTGCCAGGGCATGGACTGCAGTTCCACCAAAGAGCGGCCAGCAATGCTTATTTCGTACCGCTGAGTGTCGTAGAACCAATCGGGAAAGCGAATGCGGAAGTGAGATTCAGAAGTGCGGAACCCGGCTTCTCCCCCCCACAGGTGACCCCCCAGCAAGGCGCAAACAGCGACCCACCGCAGGCGTCTAAGAAACACGGGTCCCCTCCCCAAGGAAACCACTTCTGTTTTGACTACTTAATTAGAGCGAGTACCTGACATGAGGTAAACCTCTCCAACCCAAGTCCGAATTTAATCCGGACCAAATAAATCTCCAAACGCCTAACGGAGGAGCCGGCAAATTTCTTAATTTTTGTTAACACCCCGCCCCAAAGCCGTGGAATTGAACTAGCAGGCAACCTTCCCCTTGCCTCCCGAAGCCTGGTACCTAAATAGTGAAAAACGCTTGCCGTTTAGGGAGTTCTGCCGATATACCAGCCTACCTATGAGAGTCGCAATTTTAGGCCGCAAAGTCGGCATGACACAGATGTATGACGAGTCGGGCGCGTTGATTCCCGTTACCGTTGTGGACACCAAAGGCTGCGTTGTGAGCCAAGTAAAGTCCAAAGCAAAAGAAGGCTACAACGCCGTTCAATTGGCTTACGGAGATCGCAAGCCTCAGAACGTGAAGAAAGCCACGGCTGGGCACTTCAAAAAAGCCAACAGCCCCGCCAAATTCAAAGTAAAAGAACTGCGGCTGACGGATGCAGACGAAGTCACGGGCATCGCGGCAGGCACCGAAGTCTCCCCGAGCATTTTTCAAAAAGGCGATTTTGTGGACGTCATCGGCGTCATGAAGGGCCGCGGTTTTGCGGGCGTCATGAAGCGCCACGGCTTCTCGGGTAAAAACGCCACGCACGGTACTTCCAAGTACTTCCGTCACGGGGGCTCGAACGGTTCGAACACTTTCCCTGGCCGCGTTTGGAAAAACAAAGGCATGCCGGGACAGATGGGTAATTGCCCGCGCACCGTCCAGAACCTGCGCGTAGTGGATGTTCGTCCTGAAGAAAATTTGCTGTTGATCCGCGGCGCGGTTCCAGGACACAAAAATGGCACGGTAATGGTCCGTGCGGCGATCAAACGTCCTGTTCCGCAAGGGCGCACGTTTGCGAAAGCGGCACAAGCTCCGCAAGATCAGCCCACAGCCTAAGGCACAGCTTAACGCTGCAATTTGAGTTTTAATGTTGGAGTAGCCAGGGAGACCCCCTGGCTATTTCTTTTTTACGCGGATCTTCGAACCCGAAAACTTCCGGGCAAGCTCTTCGGGATTTTCCTTGGCGAACAGCCAGTTCAGATGAGGGTGTTGGTAGACAAAGTTTTGGCGATCCCAGGGATAGAGGTCGTAGCCGTTAATGTAGTAAGCGTGCATCCCCAGCTTCTGTTGGGCATGATCCAAAAAGCCTTTCTTCATTGCCGGAAGCAAGACCTCGATGACCATGTACTGAATCGCCGGCCTGGCCTCCCCCACACCTTCCAAGAACTCAAACTCAGCGTTCTCGATATCCACTTTTACGAGCAGGTTTTTCAATGAATGCTCACGCACAAAACTGGCAAAACTAGTGCACTGCACTTGAACTTCAGTTACTTGCCTTCCAGTGCCAGGAGTACAAATGGAGGAATAGGCATCGTCCTCAGCGTCGATGAAGAAGCTCGTGACTCCATCCGCCGCGCCAACGGCTTTGGGAACTCCAACGACATCTCGCATCCCGTTGGCGGCCAAATTGTCTCGTAATGATTCGAAAAGAATCTTATTCGGCTCAAAAAAGTAAATCGGCTTGGTGCAATGGGCCCTCATGTAAAAAGTGAAGTAGCCAATATTCGCACCGATATCGATAAATGCATCACAGGGCCCAACCAACGTTTTGCACACCTCCAAGGCTCCGCGCTCGGACACATACTGTGCTGGTCTTCCAAACAGAAGTAGCGAGCTAACAGTGTTGCTTAACGTCACTCTCAAGGAAGATTGAATGCCTAAGTTGGTTTGCAGCGGCAGTGGTTGCGGACCGAATTTCTGGAAAAAATCCGCCGCCCGGTACAACAAAGGTATCTTCAAAAAACATGGAGCTACAGCGGCGGTTCTTGTGAAGTACGTCGCAAAGGCGGTGAGCAGTGACATGGTGGGGGGGCCCTCGTCACAATCTAGCCTGACGCTACTTTACAAGAAGTTTACAATTCAGTTTAGCCGCACGCGTTGAAAAGCCACTGCGGCAATAGGGTTGTCGGCATTCTCAAAATCTTCTGGAACTCGAGGCAAGGATACTCTCTGCCACTGCCCTCGGGGCAAAGTGGACAAAATCTCCTGTTCCAGCTGGTGGATCGGTAGCTCCTGCCAATTGCAGGAAAAGAACAGAATGCCTTGGGGGCTCACCACTGCTTGCGACAGCTGCCATAAGTCTTGCTTCGCCTGCCGCAGCGAAAACACGCCATCCCTATCGCTCCGCGAGAAGATCGGAGGGTCGACAATCAACAAGTCAAATTGTTCTCGCTTCTTTACCGCCGTTTTCAGAAAACTGAGCGCTCCCGTGGCATACGTGCGGTGAACTCTGTCCGCCATCGCGTTGATTTCAAAGTTTTGCTTGGCAACCTCCAGCCACTTCTTGGAAATATCCACGCTAACCACTTCCTTGGCCCCGCCCAAAGCAGCGGCGAGCGAAAAACCTCCGGTATATGCAAAGAGATTCAACACCCGGCGATCCCGAGCCAACTCCTTTACCCACAAACGATTGTTTCTTTGGTCCAGGAATAGGCCGGGAGAAAACGTTTCATTGGGTAGTGCCAGAAACAGAAATCCATTTTCGCGGGCTGTCCACTGGGCACGCTCCTGGCCGAAGACTTTTTCAAAATCGATTCCGTCCTTTTGAAGAGAAGCCAGTTTGGAACGGTCGGCAACGTAGCGCTTTAAAAAAGTAGCCTCGATATTGAATTTCTGACGAAAGAATTCATGGCACGATTCGGCAGCCTTGATCGCCTGGTTCCAATCCAGCCGGCACTCGCCTTCTCTAAACTGGATCCAGACGAAGTCTCCAAAACGATCGGCAATCCACCCCGGCTCTCCGTCGACCGTACCGCGAAAAACACGGTAGGCAGTGGTGCCACTCGCGTGCAACTCCTCAAACAGCCGCTGTTTGCCATGCAAGGCCTTTTCCACTGTCCGGCAAAGCGCCGTCCCAAGCTCTACGTTCGCCATTTTCTAATCCATGGCTCTGCTGGCGCTTCAAAGGCCATGCGTTGTTTGGAAATGGGGTGATCGAAGATCAGCTTTTGTGCGAATAAAGCGATTTCCTCGCGGTCCGTAGGACCAACTGGCGTGGCACCGTAGCGGACATCTCCGCGTATCGGATGGCCGCTGAACGACAGCATGGCTCGAATCTGGTGCTTGCGCCCGGTGATTAATCGCACCGCCACCAAGGATTGACTCGCGGTTGATTCTGACAGTCGGACTTCCATCTGGGCTTCCAATCCGCCCGCGAAAGGCTCCGCGCGGACTTGCACGCAAGGGTTTCCATCCGGTGCTAAGTACGCTTGCCACAGCCCCTCGGGTGCTTGCCACTGCCCTTGAACCCAAGCCAAATAGTGTTTTTCGATAGCCCGTTTTCGAATGCTTTCGCTTAACCGGCTGGCGCCCTTGGAGGTCTTGGCGAATACCAAAACGCCGCTCACCGGCAGATCCAACTGTGGACCATCCCCACAAAAACGTTTCCGGATTTTTGGTATTTGGTCTTCAAGTACGCTTTGGCCCAGTTCAGGCAATCGGGTTCGGAGCGTGCCGATGACTGCGTTTGCCAGCCAGCTGGCTTGTAAAGAACCAGCAGGTGGTTATCTTCAAACAACACCTGTGGCTCGTCGGTTGACACCCGGGTTGCGGTGGATTTAGCTCCCGGTGCTTGCGTAAAAACAGACATAAAAACCCAAACAAAAAGAACCGGCCCGGCGTCTTAGTAACTCATTCCCGCGGTCAAAGTCCTCGAGTAGAAAGCTCTCGAGATCAACGACCTCACAGTCCCGGCACAAGAAGCCCAAAGACCGCTGGTGGTCACCATTTTCGCCCCGAGCGAGTTAAAAATTTTCGCCCGTTTTCTAGCCTCAAACCCTCCATAGAGGGGATGAAAACTTTGCTCGAGCGCAGCGGGATCCAATTGGACCCCAGCGCTTTGGAACGGTTGTGGGCTTATCACAACCTTTTGCGCGGCCACAACCAGGACCGAGATCTGACTCGCATTACGGGGTTTGAGCCCATGGTAATCAAGCATTACGCCGATTGCCTGTGGGTCTCCAAACTGACTCAGCTGCCCTCGCCCATAGTGGACGTAGGAACAGGCGCCGGTTTTCCCGGAATTCCGCTCAAAATCGCGAACCCAGATGTCAGCTTCATCCTTGCGGAGCCAAGGCCCCGGCGAGTCACGTTCCTGCGCATGGTGGTTGAGAAACTCCAGCTGGAGCAATGCTCTGTGTTTGAACACAAAGTCAGCAGCCGCAGTTTCCGCACTCCGGTGAACGGAGTCATCACCCGCGCGCTAGAGACCCTCGATAAGACATTCTTGAGAACCTCAGGTGCCACCCAACCCGGCACACGGCTGATTTTCATGAAAGGCCCCAACGCTGACGAAGAAATGCGTGATGTGGAGCGCCGCTTTGGAAAGTACTTCCGCCTTGTACAAGACGAGAAATACAAAATCCCCCATACCCCGCACCTTCGCCGCTTGTTGGTATACGAAAAAACCGACGAGCCGTTTCTAGTCACCGATCCCGACTAAACTGGTGCCAGTCTACTTTTGGTAACAAAAAGTAGCAGGCCACCTATAAATTAGTGCCAGTCTACTTTTGGTAACCAAAGGTAGCGGCCCCCCTGAGATGTAGCGCAGCACTTCAAGGTGCACTCAGAGGAGACGGTCGGAAAAGCCGGTAGCTGATTACCGCGACCAACGCGCGAGCGGTATCGGCTTGCCAGCCCGTGCGGCGGCATCCTCGATTCGTAGTAGTTCGTTGTACTTCGCGGTGCGCTCTCCGCGCGAAAGCGAGCCGGTCTTTATCTGGCCGCAGCCAGTCCCAACCGCCAAGTGCGCGATAGTGGTGTCTTCGGTTTCGCCGGATCGGTGGGAAACGACGCAGCGGTAGTTGTTCTCAAACGCAATGCGCATGGTCTCCAAAGTTTCCCAAAGGGTTCCTACTTGGTTAACCTTAATCAAGACAGCATTTGCCGCATGAGACTGAATTCCTTTTTCAACACGCGGCCGCTGAGTCACAAAAAGATCGTCGCCGACGAGCTGCACGCGACCACCCAGTTTTTTGGTGAGCTCCGCCCAGCCAGACCAATCGTCCTCTTCCAACCCGTCTTCGATGCTCACAATAGGGTATTTTTCACAAAGACGAATATAGGTATCGATCATCGAAGCAGCATCGGCTGAACCAGCCGATGAGGGATTTGGATACCGGTATCTTCGATTATTTTCGTCGAAGAAAGAACTCGAAGCCACGTCCAGCGCCAAAGAAATTTGCGAGCCCAATTGGTAACCCGCCGCCCGAATGGATTCACAAATTAAATCCAAAGCGTTCTCCGTGCCACTCACCGCGGGGGCAAAGCCACCTTCGTCTCCCACGGAAGTCGCGAGTCCCGCGCTGTGCAGGCGTTTCTTTAAAGCGTGGAATACTTCGCAACCCGCGCGCAGGCTCTCGGAAAATTTTTCAAAGCCATGGGGCACAATCATGAATTCCTGGATGGCGAGTCCGTTGTCGGCATGCTGCCCGCCATTGACGATGTTCATGAGAGGCACTGGCAGCGAAAGCGGCTTTTTCTGGCCAAACCAAGATTCAAATACCCGATAGAGCGGCGTCTTCGTCGAAGCCGCCACCGCCTGGGCGTAAGCAAGCGAAACGCCCAACAGCGCGTTCGCACCCAGGTTGGATTTTTGAGCGGTGCCGTCAATCTGCAGCAACGCTTTGTCCAGCGCGCCGATATCCGCGAAGGATTTGCCTTTAAGTGCTGGCCCGAGCTTCGCTTCAATGTTCGCCACGGCAGTGCGAACACCTTTACCCAAATACCGGCCTTTTTCGCCGTCTCGAAGTTCCAAGGCTTCGTGTTTGCCCGTAGAGGCACCCGAGGGCACCATGGCCCGAGATACTGTGCCGTCCGACAACCCGAGTTCGACTTCCACGGTAGGATTACCGCGGGAATCCAGAATCTCACGCCCCAAAACACTCGAAATCGTAAACGCCATTTGCACTCCTGTTGCAGACAAAAAGATGTTCAGGTTTCACACCTGCCCCCGCCAAAAGGCAAGTTAGAGTTGGGCTGCCGACGAGTCCCGGAAGATATCCAAAGCTTCGCCAAATCAGCCAAAAAGAAAAAGGCACCCCTGAATCCAGGGATGCCTTTAGAAAGATACTGTCGCGGCTTATTGGCTTACGACTCGCCTTTTTCTTCGCGGAACTCAGCCTCGATGGGCTCGTCTTCTTTTTTACCGGAAGACTGGCCGCCAGGCTGACCGCCCGCCGCACCTGCGTTCGCGCCGGCTTGGCCGGACTGAGCGGTGTTGCGGTAGAGTTCTTCAGCCATCTTGTGAGAAACGGCGGTCAGTTTTTCCTGCACCCGCTTCATTCCATCGAAATCATCTTTACCGACGACTTCTTTTCCTTCTTTGACCAGAGCTTCGAGTTCGCTCTTGATACCCGCCGACAGTTTATCGCCGGTTTCCTTAAGCTGCTTCTCGGTTGCGTAGATCAGGTTGTCCAAGCCGTTCTTCACGGCCACCCGTTCGCGTTTTTTCTTGTCCTCGTCCGCGTTGGTTTCCGCGTCGCGTACCATTTTCTTGATCTCTTCTTCGCTCAAGCCGCTCGAAGCGGTGATCTTAATCGACTGCTCTTTGCCCGAGGCCAAGTCTTTGGCTGCTACGTGCACGATACCGTTCGCGTCGATATCGAACGTAACTTCGATTTGCGGCACACCCCGAGGCGCGGTCGGAATACCGGTCAGTTGGAAACGCGCCAGCGTGCGGTTGTCGTACGCCATTTCGCGCTCACCCTGCACCACGTGGATTTCCACGGTGGTTTGGTTGTCTTCGGCGGTTGAAAAGATTTGGCTCTTGCGAGTCGGAATCGTCGTATTGCGCTCGATCAACTTGGTGGTCACATGGCCCAGCGTCTCGATACCGAGCGACAGCGGAGTCACATCCAACAACAAGAGGTCTTTTACTTGGCCCGTAAGCACCCCACCCTGAATCGCGGCGCCCACGGCAACCACTTCGTCGGGGTTCACACTTTTGTTGGGCTCTTTGCCGAAGAACTTTTTAACCGCTTCCTGAATTTTCGGCACACGGGTCGAACCACCCACCAGCACCACTTCGTCGATGTCGCTGGTAGACAGACCCGCGTCTTTCAAAGCTTTGCGGCAAGGCTCGATGGAGCGCTCGACGAGTTCATCGATAAGCTGCTCGAACTTGCTGCGCGTGAGTTTGATCTGCAAGTGTTTTGGGCCCGAGGCATCCGCCGTGATGAACGGCAAATTGATTTCGGTTTCCATCGAGGCGGAAAGCTCGATCTTGGCTTTTTCCGCAGCTTCTTTCAGTCGCTGCAGAGCCATTTTGTCTTTGCTCAGATCAATGCCCTGATCCTTTTTAAATTCAGTAATCAGCCAATCAATGATGCGGTCATCGAAGTCGTCACCGCCCAAATGCGTGTCACCGTTGGTGGACTTCACTTCCACAACGTTGTCGCCGACGTCCAGGATGGATACGTCGAAAGTACCGCCCCCGAAGTCGTACACGGCGATCTTTTGCTCTTTCTTTTTATCCAAGCCATAAGCCAGCGCGGCCGCCGTAGGCTCGTTGATAATGCGTTTTACATCCAAGCCCGCAATCCGGCCGGCGTCTTTGGTAGCTTGGCGTTGGGCGTCGTTAAAGTACGCAGGCACGGTGATGACGGCTTCTTTCACTTCCTGACCCAAGTAGTCTTCCGCGCATTTCTTGAGCTTCTGCAGAATCATGGCGGAAACTTCCGGCGGGCTATACACTTTGCCGCGGGCTTCTACCGAAGCATCGCCTTTGTCGTTACCTACAACTTTGTAAGGCATCCGCTTGGACTCTTCGGTCACTTCACCCACTTTGCGACCCATGAAGCGCTTTACCGAGTAAACGGTGTTTTCAGCGTTGGTAATGGCCTGGCGTTTGGCCACCTGACCGACCAACCGGTCGCCGTCTTTGGTGAAAGCCACAACCGATGGGGTGGTGCGGCCACCTTCCTCGTTCGCAATCACTTTTACGTCACTGCCTTCCATGACCGCGACGCAGGAGTTCGTGGTCCCTAAATCGATTCCGATGATTTTGCTCATATACTTCCCTCGCGTTTAAAACTTTCCTGTAAACCTTTTTGGGGTTTGGGGGCCGTCCGGGGCCTTCAAAGTCCCGCCAGACCTTTTTTCAAGGGGCAATATGGGGTCAGTCTTTTTGAAGTCAACTGAGGCGGCTTGAAAAATCTTTTTTGCCTCCCCTTGACTCTACAGGCGCCATCCCTAGATTGCCGTTTGGATTTGGAGAAGCGCTATGCCTCTTTACGAATACGGCTGCCATGCATGCGGCAAAACTATTGAAATCGTTCAAAAATTTTCCGATGCCCCGTTGAAGGAGTGCCCTCAGTGCGGCAAACCGGGTTTGGAAAAGCTTATTTCCCAAACCAGTTTCCAACTCAAGGGAAGCGGTTGGTACGCCTCGGACTATAAGAAGTCCAACTCGACCTCTGCCCCTAAAAAGTCGGAATCCAAGACTGAGGCGGCCACGGCTCCGGCCTGCGGGTCGGGGGCATGCGGATCGAAAGGCGATGGGGGCGGGTGTTCTTGACTTTTTTGGACCCGTTTCCAATATACACGAGATTTTTTTGGCAATTTGAAGAGCTTTTCCGGTATAAGCGGGAGGCTTTTCAAAGGGCTTAGAGGCTAATCCAAGAAACAAAGCAGGCGCCAAAAAAGCGTCTGATTACGAGAACGTAAGTAAAGAAAGGGAGATCCTATGAACATTCGTCCTTTGCACGATCGACTGATTGTTAAAAGGTTCGAAGAAGAAGAGAAGACCAAAGGCGGAATCATCATTCCTGACAACGCCAAAGAAAAACCACAGCAAGGCGAAGTGATTGCTGTCGGTAACGGCAAAGTTCTGGAAGATGGCAAGGTGCTGCCCCTCGAAGTGAAAAAGGGCGACCGCGTTCTGTTTGGCAAATACTCCGGCACCGAGATCAAAATCGACGGTACCGAGTACCTCATGCTCCGCGAAGAAGACATTCTTGGCGTAGTCGAGAAGTAACCCTTTTCTTTATCTTAAGGAGATAAACCATGGCTGCTAAGGAACTTAAATTCAAAGAGGACGCCAGAGCCTCCATCCTCAAGGGTGTGAATATTCTGGCGGAAGCTGTAAAAGTAACCCTCGGCCCCAAAGGCCGTAACGTCGTGATCGAAAAAGCTTTCGGATCGCCCACCGTCACCAAAGACGGCGTGACAGTCGCGAAAGAAATCGAACTCGAAAACAAATTCGAAAACATGGGCGCCCAAATGGTGCGTGAAGTTGCCAGCAAGACCAGCGACGACGCTGGTGATGGCACGACCACCGCTACGGTGTTGGCTCAAGCGATTTTCCGCGAAGGCGTGAAAGTCGTCACTCACGGCCAAAATCCGATGGAAATCAAACGCGGTATCGACCAAGCCGTTGTTGCCGTCGTGGAAGAGCTCAAAAAAATGTCCAAGCCGATCAAAGGCGAAAGCGAAATCGCCCAAGTCGGTACCATTTCCGCCAACAACGATCCCACTATCGGCAAACTGATTGCCGAAGCGATGGCGAAAGTTGGTAAAGAAGGCGTTATCACGGTTGAAGAAAGCAAAACCGCTGAAACCACGTTGGATGTGGTGGAAGGGATGCAGTTTGATCGTGGCTACCTGTCTCCGTACTTCGTGACGAATCCGGAGTCCATGGAAGTTCATTTCGACAAGCCGTACATCCTCATCAGCGAGAAAAAAGTCAGCGCGATGAAAGACCTGTTGCCGTTGCTCGAGAAAATCGTGCAAACCGGCCGTCCGCTGCTCATCATCGCGGAAGATGTTGAAGGCGAAGCGTTGGCGACCCTGGTCGTGAACAAGCTGCGCGGCACGCTGCAAGTAGCGGCTGTGAAAGCTCCTGGCTTCGGCGACCGTCGGAAAGACATGTTGAAAGACATCGCCATCCTCACCGGCGGCGAAGTCATTTCGGAAGACCTGGGCCTCAAACTCGAGAATGCGACGCTCGCCTCCTTGGGCCAAGCGGCTAAGATCACGATCGACAAAGAGAACACCACGATTGTGGACGGTTCCGGTAAGAAAAAAGACATCGATGCCCGCGTTGCGGTAATCCGCGCGCAAATCGATGAAACTTCTTCCGATTACGATCGCGAAAAGTTGCAAGAGCGTTTGGCGAAACTCCACGGTGGTGTTGCCGTCATTAACGTTGGCGCCGCGACCGAAGTGGAAATGAAAGAGAAGAAAGCGCGCGTAGAAGACGCCCTGCACGCAACCCGTGCGGCGGTCGAAGAAGGTATCGTCCCTGGCGGCGGCACTTCTTACATCCGTGCGCTCGTTGCTCTGGACAACCTGAAGCTCGAAGGCGAGCAGCAATTCGGCGTAAACATCATTCGCCGCGCCTTGGAAGAGCCTCTGCGTCAGATCGCGCAAAACGCGGGCTACGAAGGCTCCATCGTGGTTGAAAAAGTCCGCAGCAACTCGGGCAACTTCGGTTTCAACGCCTTGGTTGAAAAATACGAAGACCTCGTCGCTGCCGGCGTCATCGACCCGACCAAGGTGTCGCGCTGCGCGCTGCAAAACGCTGCTAGCGTGGCCAGCCTCATGCTGACCACCGAAGCGATGATCAGCGAAAAGCCGAAAGAAGAAGAACCTCACGCTCACGGCCACGGCGGTGGAATGGGCGGAATGGGAGGCATGGGCGGCATGATGTAATTGCCCCCACTCTTCTATAAGAGTCCTTTGACGGAGGATCCGGAAACGGGTCCTCCGTTTTTTTTGCGTCTTTCTTTGGAGGCTGGGTGGTGGAGCAGTCATGATGGTCGGAGGCCACCGAGTGGGCTGTGGAGGGTGGGTCTAAGTCAGCTGCGCTCTCCGGGCTGGATCCGGCGCCGCTGCGTACTTTGCTATCGAAGATCATTTTGCACGCCGGCCCACCCTGCGAGCTCCGCTGCCGCCCTCCCTCCACAGCCCTCTCGCCGGGTTCGTCCCTCGGTAATGCATCACCCCGGCCGGCCTACGACCCGAGTTATCAACGAGACAACAAAGCAATGGAGAGAACTAGAGACGACAAGCCGGTCAACATCCCAGCGAAAAACATGAACTCCTGGTAATCCCGGCGCCAGTTGTGGGGCACGTTGATTACATCACCATCCTTTAACCGCGGAATGGACTGGCCCTCTTCGATCAACTCTTCGAGATCAATTTCGATGATTTCCTTCACTCCGCGGCGGCGGATGGTGATTCCACTTAAATCGGTTTGGTCGTTGTAGCCACCTGCGTACAAAAGTGCGAACAACAAGTCGGTGCCTTCCGGGACGTAGTGAACGCCTTGCTGAGGAACCGCGCCAAACACCATGGTTCGTATAAGAATTTTTCCGTAGCCCTGCCCGTGCACGAATTCCCCCGTGCCCGGGGAATGCTGCGGACTGATTTGAGCAAATTCGTCTTCGACGGACTCCGCCAGAACAGGCGCCGGTAGTGCCATGAACAGCGCAAGCACCAGACAAAGCAATCGCTGAAAGCCGTTCATCGTTTTTAGCCCCCCGAAGTTAACCCTTCAGGAATGCTAACTTATTTTTTTGCAGTGGCCAACGACTCGGCCAATGGCTCCCACTTTTCCAATAGCTCTGTAAGGCAGCGCACCATCACTCCGGACGCTCCTTTGGCCGGATTGTAATTCAAATCCGATTTGTTGTTCGCAAGCCCCGCGATATCGCAGTGAACCCAGGGAATGTTTTTATCGACGAAAAACTTGAGGAACGTGCCACCTTTGGAAGAGCCAGCGTCGCGATTGCCGGCATTGCGGATATCGGCATACGGCGATTTCAGATCTTCCTCATACTCTTCAAACAACGGCAGCTCCCACACTTTTTCGCCAGTACGCTTTGCGGCCACCGCAATGCGCTGAATCAGAGTGGCGTTGTTGCCCATGATCCCCACGGCGGTGTTTCCAAGAGCAATAATGACGGCTCCGGTCAACGTCGCAATGTCGATCATCGCTGCCGGTTTGTGCTTCTGCGCGTAGTGAATAACGTCAGCCAGTACCAGCCGGCCTTCGGCATCAGTATTGGTAATTTCAATGGTTTTGCCGCTAGCGCTGGTAACCACATCCGAGGGGCGTTGGGCTGTGCCGCTGGGCATGTTTTCAACAGCACCGATGTAGCCGGTTACGTTCAGAGGAAGCTCCAAATCAGCCACAGCTTGCATCACTCCGGCGACAGTCGCCGCTCCCATCATGTCGAACTTCATTTCGTCCATGCCGGCCGCGGGCTTGATGGAGATACCGCCGGAATCAAAAGTGACGCCTTTGCCCAGCAGCGCCACCGGTTTGTCTCCTTTTTTTCCGCCGCGGTATTCGATGACGATAAGCTTTGGCTCGAGCTGTGAACCTTGGGCGACGCCCAAAAGAGCGCCCATTTTTTCCCGTTCAAGCTGGGATTGGCCGAGCACCGTCACCTTCAGTTTGCGGCCGCGGCTCATTTGAGAAACCTGCTCCGCAAGCCCCGCCGGTGTCATGATATTGGGTGGCTTGTCCCCCAAAGAGCGCGTGAAGTTCACCGCATTCGCCAAGATCTCCGCGCGGTCAAGAACCTGCTTTAGCGGAGAGTTTTTTGCTCCCAACAGATCCAAACGCTTGGGGTAAAAAGCTTCTTTGGAAACCGGTTTGGTGAACGAGTATTCGTAACTCGCCATCCAATACCCTTCGGCAAACGCTTGCAGGTAATAGGGCTGCTCTTGTGGAGGAACACTGGCTAACAACCCATCGATGCGCAAACTGACGGACTCAAGACGCTCTCTCTTTTGGGTCTTGAACAAAGAGGCTCCGAGCTGCCGCGCAACATCACTCGTAAATTTGTCGGAGCTGCCCGCGCCCAAAAGCACCACGCAAGGCCATCCGGCAAAACCGTAGAAGCGCAACACGTTCACTTCGTTCTTCTTGCCAGTGAAGTGGTGAGACGTCGAAAGCCGTTGCGCCAACTCATCAATATCTTTGCTTCTGCCGCCCAGGTATTTGGGTGCGGCGGGATTCTTGGACTCACCGTCCTGCTGAAACCAAACTAGGACGACAGCACTGCTGGAAACTTCTTCACGTTGAGTTGCCAGTTCGATTTTTGGTGTGGACACGAAACCTCCAGAGAGGCTTCAAAAATTAAAGGAGAACCGAACCAAAGACAAGGAGTTGAGCAGCGGTTATTGCCTGGTCGTCGGCAGAAGCAGGACCGAGTGTCCGAAAGGAGAAGGCGTGTAAGCGCCGGAACGAAAGGCCTCTTCAAAAAAACGCGCGTCCGACTCGCGGTTAAAAGTGAGTTGGTTCAAGTACGGAAAACGGAACGTTTTCCACATCAACACGAAAGATCCAAAGCGGTCCTGCATCCACAGGCGCTCCATGTCGATGGCACTTGTCGAAGCGGCTTGCTCCAAACGCAGCTCGTTTTTGGCGAACAGGATGGCATTTCTCAGCTCTTTGTAACTACGCGATTCATAACTTCCGTCCTGGGACCAGAAAATTTCGTAGTTAGGCCCCTTCTTGATTAAAAAGGCGTGGCTCACCGCGGGCGGACTGAATTGGAGAAAAGCCAAAAGCAGCAGTTCCAAAAGTACCAGGCCGAGCAAGATTCCCCATCGAACCGTTCCGCGGCTAAGAACTGGATTTTTCAGCAGCAAGTCCATCCTGCCCCGTAGATACAGCAAGGGGGGTGCCACACGCGTGCAATGTAATAATATAATAAAATCAAATACCTATAATAATTTCAGTGGATGCCGGTGCTACAAACATGTGTTTTTGCCAGCCGCCCGCCTGTGCCTTAGCCACTACGGGAGCACGGGGCCTTGATTTGTCACTGCTAGCGGCCCCGTAGCCGCAAAGGGGCCGCGGCACGCAAGGCGCACGTTCGAATCGAACTCCGCAAAGCAGGCACCGTGCTTGCAGACTGGCCCAAGTCCCCTATCTCGGGGGAGCAGTCTTGCCCCTGATTCGGGGCTCAACTTTGGAGGAGACGAAATGAAACTCAACGCCACTCTTTTTTCTTTAGCCGCGCTAGCAGTGGCCGCCTGTGGTGGATCTAAGGCGGATTTTGCGCCGATTTCCATTCCTGAAACCGAAATTGTCGACGTGAGCAAAATCCCTGCCGGAGACTATAAGCTTGTGAAAATCCAGAGCTCGAGTTCGGTCGCGGAGAAGAACGTGCTGAGTAACTTTACGCATGTTCTCACCAAACCTGGCGACCCCGAGGCCAATGATGAAGTTCAAAAGGAAATTCGCAAAGGGGATACCGGCGACGAAGTGCTGCAGTTAACCGTGGAGCTGAATCTTCCGTACCAGATGAAAGCGGAGAGCAGCACCGTTAAGTTCGACGCCAACCACTATTACTGGCACTACACTCGAACCAATGACGACTGGCGCTGGTACGCGAGTGGCGGCGAAAAGTCTGATGGGCTGAAGTTCCACGAACTTTTTATCAGTGGAACGCGCGAATCCGACGCCAAGCCTATTTACAGCGGCACCATTTCCAGCTTTAGCATGCGCGGTGCAGTGCAAGTGGAAGGTGACTTGGTGCGGTTCTTCTTTGAACGCAGCCAAAGCAACTCCGCGGGCGCAGTAAAGCAAGTGGTGGTCGTCACGTATAGAAAGCAGTAATTCCTAGATGCTTCTGACTGCATTTTTCAAAGCCTCGGTGCCCAAGCACCGGGGCTTTTTTGTTTGGAACTGGTTCCAAAACTGTAGCGATTATTCACCTGTAAGTGATTAAAAATGCTACAGAATTTGCTACTACGGTGAACAAGTCCCAAATTGGAACTCTTGACTCGTTGCATTACATTAGGCGATCTGCGTTTGGAGCTCTGTTTTGAGCTCAAAAAAAAATTTTAAAAATCTCAAGCAGTTGGCATTGCGGTTGCAATTAGTAGGCGGAGAGACAAGCAAAGTAGAAGTGGAGAGTGGTTCAAAGCGGAAGTTGGCTTCTACCTAACTGGTCCCCCAAAAAAGCTTAGCCGTTGAGGGCGAGGTAAAACGGAGTTGCGAAGCCTTCCCAATTCCATTCAACCCCCCAAAACCTGTTGCCGATGGTTAGCAGCTTCGGCCTCCCCTCAACGACTGAACCTTCCCAGCACAAGTCTCCAACAATTTGAAGTTCTAGAGTAAAATTGAGGCGTCCGCTCTTAAGGCGCCCACTATGAAAATCAAATTTCCCCACGGGAAGCTCCCATTGCGGCAGTACTTTTCGCGGCCTTCTTTGCGAAATTCTATTTTGACGAGCGCCAGATCGTTCCTCCCCGGATGAGCCCGCGCGTCACTCGTGCTTCCGCTGAGTTTCAGGCGCATTCGCTGAGGAAGTTCCACTTTGGATTTAAGAATGTTCTGGCCGATGCGCTGTGGGTTCAACTGCTACAGCAAGCGAGCCACCAACAACTCGACCGCGATGAAGTCAGTTGGGAGTATGCCCAACTGAACGGAATCACCGCGCTGGATCCGAAATTCACACGCGCGTACCCCTTTGGCGCGGCTTTTCTTTCCGTGTTCCGCCGCGACCGCCTCGGCGCTCAATTGATTCTAGAAAAGTGGACCCGCTTTGAACCCACCAACTGGCGCACGCATTATCTGTTGGGCTACCACTATTTCTTTGAGCAGAAGAAATACCACGAAGCATCTCAGGCCATACTCCGCGCGGCTTCTTTTCCAGATTCGCCGGTCTGGCTGACTGCATTGGGAATTAGGCTAATCAGCGAAACCGGCGCTCACTTTTCCGCCCTGCAAGTAGCTTTGGAACTTTACCCTTCCATGGCCACCCTCGAAGGGCGCGATCGGCTCCGCAAGCGCATCCGCGCGCTCCGCTTCAAGTTGCTGCGGACCGCTTGGAACAATGCCCTAACCCATTTTCCCAAAGAACGAAAACCAGCTTCCACTGCCGATATCGTTCCTTTCGTGCACCGAGAACTGGCCGGTCTGGAAGACGCTCTCCGCCAGCTGCATGTACACGAGGATTTAGAAGACATATTCCTTGAGAGTTTTACCTTCAGTTACAATTCCCAAACGCAAAAAATTGAACTGGAACATAATTTTTCCAAGAGCGAGCTGGAGGAGCTGGAAGAAGCCGGCATCCACCACGCAAAGCCTGGAGGTCCATCGTGAGCAACGTAATTGATATCTCCATCATGGAGGTCACCAAGACTTTTGCGACAGGCGTGTTCAAGAAAAAAACCGCCGTCGACAACCTCACTTTGGACATCCCCCAAGGACAAATCGTAGGACTGCTCGGGGCCAATGGCTCGGGCAAATCGACGACGATAAAAATGATCTTGGGATTTTTAAAGCCGACGCAGGGTCAAATCTGGGTTTGTGGTGAACACGCCGGAACGCGCCAATCACGCAGCTTAATCGGCTACTTGCCCGAGAATCCACGCTTTCAGAAATTCATGCGCGGCGCAGAGATCCTAAACTACTACGGAAAATTGTATGGGCTGTCCGGCAAGGAACTCAGTGTCCGGACTGAGCAAATGCTTGAATTAGTGGGCATGTCGCACGCCGCAGCGGATCGCGTAGGCGGTTATAGCAAAGGAATGACTCAAAGACTTGCGATCGCGCAAGCCCTGCTGAACAAACCGCGACTCCTTATCTTTGATGAACCCATGAGCGGTCTAGATCCGCTTGGGCGAATGGAAATCCGGAATTTAATTCGCACTATTCACGATGAAATGTCGCAGACGACTATCTTCTTCAGTACGCACATTCTGTCCGACGTAGAAGCATTGTGCTCGTCGGTGGCGCTTTTGAAGAAGGGTCAGCTGCAGACACATTGTGAGATCGATCAGCTGATGAAATCAGATTCCGATCACTTCTCGGTGGTCGTCACGGGGCTGCCAAAGAACCTTGAGGAACAGTACCGAAAAGAGTACGCGGCTAGCTCCACGAGCCTCGGACTCGCATTTACCGTGGACGGAGTGGACATCTTGATTGCGCGGCTTTCAGAGATCCGCCGAAACGGCGCTCGGGTTGTGTCGGTTAACTCCCAGCGCCGCGGGCTGGAAGAAGCGTTGTTCTCTGATAGAAGGCGAATTGCTCCCACTGCGGATCACGCATCAGCCGCCGGAGGTCAGATATGAAGCACGCGTTTCACATTGGTTGGATTGCGGTTCAGGAACTCGCGCACGAAAAAGTGTCCTACTTACTGATTGGATTTGCCCTGTTTTCACTGGGGCTCAGCGCGGTATTGGGACAAATGACTTACGCCGAACAAGCCAAACTGACTTTGGATTTCATGTTAGGGGGAACTCACCTCACCATGCTTCTCTTCGGCATTTTTATGGGAATCAGCCTCTTTCAACGCGAACTCGCTTTGGGTTCCATCTCGATGATCCTCTCCAAACCCATTGCCAGAGCCAGCTTTCTAACCGGCAAGTTCCTTGGCCAAATCACCGTTCAATTTGTGCTGTCGCTGATGATGGGGTTGCTCACTTGTATTTTCTGCCTGCGTTTCGGCACGAACGCTTTCTCGCCGACGGCCGTGTTGCAGACCGTTCTACTCATTGGCTGGGAGAGCGCGGTAATCACAGCAGCAACCTACGTCTTTGCGGTCAATGCCGGGGCAGTCGTCACATCGCTGGGAGCCGCATGCATCTTTGTCATGGGCCACGGGCGCGACGTCGTAAATTCCAACCTCAAGGAAACAAGCGATTTGTTGATTTGGAACAGCGTAAAATCGCTTCTTCCGGATCTGGAAGTGTTCAATATGAAGTCGCTCGCTTCCTATGCGCAAATCATTGAGTGGAACGATTTCTTTCTCGCCTCCATCTACGGGATCGTGTGCGTTGCTTTCTATCTCAGTATCGCGGTACTGTTTTTCAGCCGACGAGACATTGCAACGTGACTGAATTCTTTGAAACTCTCAATTCGGGCCCGCTTGGCATTTTTCTTTCCACTTTCTTAGGTCTGATTTGGGGAAGTTTCTTCAATGTGTGCATCTACCGGCTGCCCTCCGAACTGCCGGTCCACCGCGGCCGATCCATTTGCCCTCACTGCAAAAAACCAATCCCCTGGTACTTGAATGTTCCAGTCCTCGGTTATTTGTTCTTGAATGGTAAAACTCAGTGTTGCCGCAAGCGACTCTCTCCCCAATACCCTTTGGTGGAACTAGGCACCGCCATCACTTATGCAGCACTTTATTTACATTTCGGTTTCTCACCGCAATGGGTGGTGTACGCGGTGCTCTGCGGAATGCTTTGGATCATTTCTGTGATCGATCTTTACCACCGCATCATCCCAGATGAGCTGAGTCTTTCTGGGATTGTGGTTGGATTCATGGCTTGCTTGTGGACTGGCGATATTGCTTGGTGGCACTCGCTTTTGGGGGCGGTGTTTGGTGGCGGGTTATTTTTTCTTATCGCCTGGGGCTACGAAAAATACACCGGCCGAGAGGGGCTAGGCGGCGGCGATGTGAAAATGCTGGCGATGTTGGGTGCTTGGTTTGGCCCGCAGGCGGTTCCACTCATTATTCTTATCTCCACAGGATTGGGTTCTATCGTCGGGGTCACATGGATGGCGACTTCACGACGCAATTTACAAGCCGCGCTTCCGTTCGGTCCATTCCTGGCCACTGCGGCCGTGGTCTATTTGTTTTGGGGAGAACGACTCAATGAGTGGCTTATCCTTAGATGAAATGCGAAAAGGCACGTGGGTAGTCACTGGCGGAGCCGGCTTTCTGGGCCGGGCGCTCAGCTTGCGTTTGCGAGAACAGGGAGTTCGGGTAATCGGGCTTGATGATTTTTCGACGAGCGCCCGACGCACCGAGAAGGATCTGATCGAGTGCGACCTTACCGATGCAAGCGCGCTGGCCTCCGTGTGGGCAAAAATGCCATCTCCTGTTCTCGGGGTCTTTCACTTCGCGGCCAAAGCCCTTGTCGGCGAGTCCAACGAAATCCCCGCCGAATACTTA
>JAZKJV010010819.1:1200000-1518622 GCA_037367405.1 Ottelia alismoides
CTTATAGATGCATGCAATAAATAGGGAATGCAAAAAGAAATTCCAACGCTAGTAGGGGTATTTTTGCAAATAAAATAAATCTCATGGGTTTCTGTGCAATTTTACCAGAAATTTAGAATGTTAACACGTAGTTTCAGGATCAAATACAAATATCAAAACCCGCCAGGGGGTCCTGGCAATTTTCCCAATCACTTGGGACTACACGTGACTCACACGCATAGGGGCCAAAACACAATTTCATAAAATACAGGGGTCTGCATGCAAATTTCATGAAAATAGAGCACTGCATTTTTTATTTGATGGACCATTACAAAATACAAATACATAGAAGGACATCCATGAAATTTTTCAAACCCTCGTGGGGCCGCACGTGATATGACGTGGATTGGACCTCAAAGTAAATACAAGAAACCCTAGGGGTCTTTTTACGAAATATCCACTTTATTTTAAACGTTACACAATATTTAATGGACTAAATAATAAGTACAAAAAGTTAGGGGCCAATGGTGTAAATTACCCCTTATTAGGCGCGGATGGACGACATATCTTTATTCACTTATACATGTGTCGCCCATCTGACGGTCGATGACGCTTCGTGGTTGGACGCACGAGATTAGATCTCCTGCCGAGATCTGACGGTCACAAGGCTTGGCATCCAACGACTGCTGCTACACCTGGGCCTTCATCTTGATCGAACGACGATGGAGCAAGGTGGACGAACATGGACGAAGCTCGCACGCGGCGAGCTTCGATCGGGAATAGCCGGCGCCTCCAGCCTTCTTCGTCACCTCCGATGATCTCTATACGTTCTTGGAAGGGCCCCACATCTTATGATCGTCTCCTCTTGGCCCCTGGAGGTCCCAGTCATTCAGGCGAGCTCAAGGAATGGGAGGACCTCTAGGAACCTCTTCCTAGAATCAATCAATCCCTAGAGGACTCCTTTTAAATCAAGACCTGCACAGGAAGAACCAACGGCTCGAGGCGAAGCTCCTCAACATGGGGTTTGAAGATTTAGTGCAAAAAAACGAAGGTGGGCGGCGAGGTTCCGATGAGCGGCGGAGGTGAACCTCAATTCGCGGAACCAAGAGGGATCCGGTTGATCAGGGGCATGCGGATGTTGAAAAAGGCGATAGGGAACGATATGGGAGCGATACGAGTGTCGGAGGTTAACTGGAGGGCTCAAGAGTCGTCGCCGGAGCGGAGCTCCGGCGAACTACGACTCGACCGATTCGCGGCGATTAACTAGGCTAGAGACTAAACTAAATGCGGGAAATAAAAGTTGGAATTAAAACCTATCTAATAAAGCAAGAAAAATGTGCTCTGATACCTGGTGGGAACCAGGGAGCGTGGTGTCGCTGGAGCTCCGCCGTGGGTGCAGCTCCCACCTCCTCTGACCGATTCAAGGCACCAAAGACCTCCTCCTATCACGAGGAAACCTCCAGGATCGAATACGAGGAAGGGAGAAGACAAAAACTGACCAAATTTGCAGAGGAGAGAGAGCTGGATTATGTATAGGCATTTCTGGGCACCCTTATTAACCGGTGATTTTCGATTGATTGGGCGTATGTACAGGCAATCTACGATGTTGGCGTGCATCATGATGGTCTTGGGAGAAATTTTCGTGAAGAGATTGAAGGTGATTGAATGCTGCATAGAGCGGGAAAATTGCAACAATATCGGGGATTCACCAGGTCTGACGGGTCAGACACGCGGATGGTACAGTTGACCAGAGGTCAATGGTCCGCCGCCCCTGATTGGTCCATGTAGGGTGCTACAGAACAAAACAAGGGTTTTTATTCTAAAATAATTTACTTAAAATAGTAAATGATTTAATTAATTTTCGAGTATAAAATAAAAAAGAGTTTATTATTTTATGTAGTATTTTATATGATTTTTATTTATTTTTTAGCTTTATTTATTAGTAATTAATTTTTATGAGTGTATTTATAGGTATATTTACCTATGTTTTGTGTATTTTTATTTTTATTTTGTATATTTGTTTTATTATTTCATTTTCTTGGTTTATATATTTATAACTTATTTTGGTGAGTCTAAATATATTTTTGTTTTATTTTTATGAGTTTATTTGCACATTGAAATAAATAGCTATATGATTTATAAAGGTATATGTATAGGTGTTTTGCCTATGTTTTTGATATACTTATTTCTATTTTAATAATATATTTAATGAGTTTTATTTTTATTTTGTATTTTTAATAAAATATAGATGATATTTACAAAATTCTAAAAAATATGAGAGAATAAAATATTTAAAGAATATAGTTCCTATTTAGTTATATACATATAGGTATTTCATCTATGTTTTTATATAATTTTATTTTATTTTTCATTTTCATGTTAGTTTTATTTTGATTTTGATGTACATATGTATTATAGATAATGTTTACACAATTATAAATATATGAATTTATAAAAGTAATAAGAGATGAATAAATTGAATATTTTAATTGGTATTATGTACAATAGGGGCCCAAAACATATATTTTGTATAGTAACTCCAAAAAATATAAAACCACCACCTTTAAATACTTCATGAAAAGTTATATATAATTAGAGGTGATTTTGCCATGTGTTGAGTTTTTTATTGGAAGATATGGGTCTGTGAAGTTTGGTTTCTGGCATTTTATTCTGGGTATAAAATGTACACTGTATATTATTTTTGTACAAGCTCAATTTTGTATTTTTATTTTCATTATTATCTAAAACTTTTATGTACACAATTTCTTTATTTAATGAATAAATAATTAGATACAAAATAGGTGTCAAAATGTATAAATCAAGAATGAATAAATGAGGTATTTATTGTGTTTCTTTTTTTTTGGCCCTTATCTCCCCCTACTTTATTCCTTGTCCACCAATTCCATCCTGGACTTGGTCTCGGGGTTTGGGTCATAAAATATTTGCAATATTTTATTCCTTTTTCTTTTCTTCTCTTTATTCTATAATTTTGGCATTAAAAAATTATTTTATGTTCAATAAATACAATAAATAATGAATGCTATTATGGACAAATTAATGTTATTTACATGCATTAGCTAGGGTTTTCATGGCCAAAATGGTAGAATAAAGGTGATGAAATGGAGATTCATCACCCCCCTATACTTGCCTTTGCTAGTCCCTAGCAAATACTTATGCAATAAGTACAAAAAGAACAAAGAACAAGAAGAAAAGAAAAAGAAGATTGAAAAAGATAGAGTGAATAGGATTGCTTTCAGTGCAATATTTGTCCTTACAAAATCGGAATTTGGAGCTTCTGTTAGACCTTGAGTGTAGATGTGTGTAGAACCTGGTCGGGAACCAATTTTAAAACACAACAGCCTTCGAAAGTCACAGAATTCGGATCAACCCACCTCAATAGCCTGGTCAGAACTGGCCTACATCATACGCAGACCCTTATGTCTATGAAGCTGACTTGTATAGTGTAAGTGATAGTGGCTCTACCCAACTGAAATGACAAAGGAACTGACTTCTCCAGATCGACAACACAATGATTCCCTAATCCAGCCCTCTGTCGTCGAGGAGCGGGGTATTCCCTTCTATGTTCAAGTGGCATCCGACTCAAGAGGAGGAGGGGAAGTAGAGAATGGACGGTAGCCGGTGTAGCTACCTATCCTGGGATGCAAGACCAGTGTAATCAAGTCATCCAGCTGCATGCTCACATGTATAACTTTTATGCTCAAGCTTGCTTATTTTCTATACAACACATATACATACTCCGGCAGGCACTTTTATTTTTTTTCAAACCTGCCCACTTTTTTGGAGTTTTTATTTGGAATACTATTCACAGCAGCATTTACATAAGGACTTTTTCCTCTTGAGCCAGAAGACTGTCCCTCTTTTGAAACTTTATTGCAACCCACAGTCTCCTATCACTCGACTTCATTAAAACTGGACCAGGTTGGGGTACACTTCCCTCCCTAGATGAGGACGAATGTTTCCACCCGTGTGCGTCTCAAACTAGCAAATCCAACCCCCTCACCACTCCAACTGAGTTGAGCCAAGTGAAAGGTGCAAGTATCCAAGTTAGGTCACGGTTGACAAGAATCATGCGTGTGTCTCGAAAAGTTCTATTTAGTCAGTTGAGGTGACTGGAACCCAGCCCTGATTTCTCAAAGAATTAAGTATGAATAGACCTGAAGTACCTTGAACCTAGTTCTCGTAAGGTTCCAGTGCATTAGGTGCAGTAAGGTCCAAACAAGCTCCAATTTTAGACTTTATTGGATTGGTTCAATCATTAAGCTCACGCAAACAGAATATGAATGATATGCACATGCTATGCACAATGAATGATGCAATTTTTTCACAAAGAATTTAAAAATCAAAGAATCTTTTTACACAATGAATTTTTGAAGATAACAAAAAAATCTTGGCACACAAAAAGTATGTACAATTATTTACACGGGCGTGCCGCTTTATTTTACAAAAATTAAGAATTTTAAAGATTTACAAGTGTTAACCTATTTGTTTTAGGTACATATGTATATACAATTGATAAAGACTTTTTATTTAATGGCTTTATAGATATGTCCATATATATTTTTTATTTGAAAACATTTTCAAAACTATAGTACACAATAATTTTTTCAAGCATTTACAAACATTTGAAAACTATTTTGCAAGGATTTGTCACACTATGTATATACATTTTCCAAAATAGTTTTTACAAACATTTTTCAAAATATTTGCACATAGGTATTCAATCCTTCATTTCACACGAAGAAGAAAATTTTTACAAATAAAGCGATTTTACACGAGTTGAAAATATTTCACAGAATGTTTTCCAAACGGTTCACATCATTTTTCAAATCATTTTGCTAAGATGATTAACCTAATTTATTAATCAGTATATACAAAGAAAAACTACAATTTATGTTCAAAAAGGTTAGGCTCTTACAAGTTTTATTTGGAATTATTGCTTGTTTTTGCAAGAGCAATTTTTGTGTATACTCCTCAGACTCATTTGAGAATCATTTTCAAAAGATTTTGAAGACTATAGTTCAAAATATTTTTACAAATATGTACATGCATTTGAAAATCATTTTCCAAAGGTTTTTTCGAAAAATATAGATAGATTTTTCAAAATAATTTTACAATCATTTTTCCAACCATTTGCAAACCGTTTTTCAAACATTTTTATTTCACTCAAAGAAAAGAAATTTTGCAAACAAAACTATTTACAAGGGTTGAACACTTTTTACAAAATATTCCAAACAATTTTCAAAAGATTTTGTCACAAGGAGAACATTTTGCACAAAGGGTTTTTCCCGATTTATTAGTCAGTATGGACAAAAAGAGTCTGAGGAGCTCACAATCATCTTTTATTATCGTAATAGAAATACTTTTAATATTACTTTTAGCTCCAGGTAGTACTTTTGTTTACAGTATGAGTTATGGCTTATAGTATATACATAGTACATACGACCCCCCTATACTTAGCTTTAGTTATGTCCTCATAGATCGAAGAGAAAAGAGAAGACATAACTCATACTAAGTATAGACAAGTCTAACGAATCAATAAATAAATAAATAAATATTGGAAAGAATGAACGAATGAGAAGTTGACCGTCCCCCTGAAAGAATGAACGGATGAGAAGTTGACCGTCCCCCTTATACTTAGGATCAAATAATCCTAAGTATAACAGACTGTACATAAAGCAGGCAGGGTCAAGGGTGGGAATAAATAGATCGTACTCAGATTGTCTCCCCCTATACTTAGGGTAAGATATTCCTAAGTACAGACAAGAAGATGAGACAATGGAGAGGATCAAAGAATAGAGAAGCTCGGGGTGCACACCCCCCTATACTTAGGACAAAGTGCGTCCTAAGTATAGTAGATAACAAGGGGTTGCACCCATTTTTGATAGAAATAGAAGATAGAAGAAGAAAAGAAGAAAAATGAAATTAGATGAATAGTTTTTGAGGTGCAGCGTCTGAATCTTCTGATGCTGACAATGTGGTGGATAACTCATCAAGGCGTAGAAGCTGGATGGAGTCGACAACGGCCAAGAACGTATCAAAATCGAGGTAAGGCTTCGGGAGTTGACCGTTGACGACGAATGGTTGTGCGTCAGGTGACAATTCCTATATGGTAATACTTACATTGTCATGCACTTCACGAACTTGGAATGGCCCTGTCCACTTACTCTTTAATTTGCCCTGGATGATCCGTAACTTTGCATCAAATAACCACACCTTCTGTCCAACTTCAAAGGTCTTTCGTCTGATGTGCCGGTCATGCCAGCGTTTCACATTTTCCTTGTACATCAATGTGTTATCGTATGCATAGTCTCGGAACTCCAGGAGTCTGTTCAGATCATCTTTTCTTTTTTGACCACTTTTTCGTGAGTCCAAATTGCACATGATGATTGCCCATAAAGACTTGTGAATTAATTCGATAAGCAAATGGCACGGCTTCCCATATACAAGACGATAGGGCGACATGCCCAAGGGAGACATGTAGGCGGTTCTGTAAGCACAGAGGATTGAGTCCAAGAGTTGAGACCAGTTCTTTCTGTCCGGCCTTACAAGTTTCTGAAGGATCGTATTGATTTCTTTGTTTGACAATTCGACCATGCCATTGGTCTGAGGATGATAAGGGGATGTGACACGATGGTCGATGTCGTACTCCTTTGTTAATTTCTTGAGCTCTTTATTAATAAAATGTCTACCCCCGTCTGATATTAGAATCTTCGGAATCCCGAACCGTGCAATGATGTTATCTCTCAAGAATCGGCATATTGTCTGGCTGTCGGCGGCTCGAGCGGGAATAGCTTCAACCCAATGACTCACATAATCTACTGCAAGAAGGAGGTTCTCAAAACCCTGACTATTAGGGAAAGGTCCCATGAAATCAATGCCCCATGCGTCAAAAACATCTGCTATCTGAATGATCTTCAGAGGCATCGAATCTTTTGCAGTGACTGTACCCTTCAATCTCTGACAATCAATGCATCGTTTGACAAATACTGATGCTTCCTTGAATAGTATGGGCCACCATAAGCCACACTGAAGTACTTTAGCTGCCGTATGGTCTCCAGAGTGATGTCCACCTTATTCGAGCGAGTGATAGTGCTCGAGGACACTATAATGCTCCTCCTGAGGTATGCACCTGTGCCAAATGCAATCCGTTCCTTCCCTGAATAAGAGAGGATCTTTCCATTGATAAAAACAGATGGTCGGCATGAATTTATTCTTCTGATTTTTCGTCCAATCTGATGGTATCACAACTGAGGCGAGGTAATTGTCTATATCAGCATACCAAGGGAGGGAATCCAATGCTAAAATTGACTCATCTGGAAAGGTTTCTGTGATAGGTGCATTGTTTAATGGAGGCTCTTGCTGCTTAATTCTAGAGAGATGGTCTGCTACCACATTATAGACTCTAGGCTTGTCCTTGATTTCCAAATCGAATTCCTGGAGGAGAAGGATCCATCTAATCAATCTAGTTTTGGCATCCTTCTTCTGCAATAAGTACCAGATAGCAGAGTGGTCTGTAAAAGTGGTAACTTTTGATCCAAGCAAATAGGATCTGAACTTTTCCAGGGCGAAAACCACAACCACCAACTCTTTTTCTGTCACAATATAATTTCTTTGTGCCTCATCTAATGTTTTGCTGGCGTAGTAAATGGCATAGGGTGCTTTTTCTTTTCTCTGTCCCAAAACAACCCCGATTGCAAAGTCTGACGCATCAATAATGATCTCAAAAGGAAGAGACCAATCTGGTGGCTGTAGGACTGGAGCTTGAGTGGTAAGGTCCTTCAACTGATTGAAAGAAAGGAGCACTTGGTGATCGACATCGAACTCAATTTCCTTTCATAAAAGCCTAGTTAAAGGTCGGGCGATGCGGCTAAAATCCATGATGAATCTTTTGTAAAATCCCACATGCCCTAGGAATGACCTTACATTTTTGACCTACTGAGGTGGCTCTAGATTGGCGATAACATCCACCTTTGCCGGGTCGACTTCCATGCAACGTTTGGAAACGACATGACCCAGCACAATACCTTCAGTGACTATGAAGTGGCTCTTTTCCCATGAAAGCATTAAATTGACTTCGCGACATTTCTGAAGCACTCTGTCTAGGTGCCCAAGACAAGAATCGAAACTGTCACTATAGACTGAGAAGTCGTCCATGAACACCTCGAGAAAACTGCCTACCATCTCAGTGAAAACAACTAGCATGCATCTCTGGAATGTCCAGGTGCATTGCATAATCCAGAGGGCATTCTCTTGAAGGTGTTGGTGCCGAACGGGCAAGTGAAAGTAGTCTTCTCTAGATCTTCGGGAGCGATTGCCACCTAGTTGTACCCGGATTACCCATCCAAAAAGCAGAAGAACTCCTTTCCTTCTAGTCTTTCCAAAACTTGATAAACGAATGGCAAGGGGAAGTGGTCCTTCTTAGTTGTTGCATTAAGACGGCGGTAGTCAACACACACCGGGAAAGATGTTGGTACCTGAGTGGATATTTCCTCTCCTTTGTCATTGGTAACCACGGTAAGCCCGGATTTCTTTGGAACTACATGCAGTGGGCTTACCCATTTTGAATCGGAGATTGGATAGATGAAGCCCGCATCACCCCATTTTGTAATCTCTTTCATGACGACGTCCTGGAGGTTTGGATTCATCCTTCTTTGGAATTCGCAGGACGGCTTGGCATCTTCTTCTAGATAAATGTGGTGTGAACACAAAGCTGGATTTATCCCTCGGAGATATGATACGCACTAAACAAGTGCCTTGCGGTTCTTTTCTAGAACCTCGAGAAGTCGAGATTCCTGATCTGGGTTCAGCCTGCTGCTGATAATGACCGGATACATTTGTTCTTCACCCGCAAGGAAAGCATACTTCAGGCCTATAGGAAGTGGCTTGAGTTCTGGTCCTAATCTGTCCAACTTGTTGGTCACTTCAGACACTATGCTGGTGGTGGGATGTTCTTTATTGATGGAGCTACCATCCTCAGTATTCTGTTGAGATCTCTATGATGTGCCGAACAGTTCTGTACCAGGCTCATGATGTTCGGGCTAGAGTGAATTCTCGAAAACACATAGTTGCGCCAGCATCACAGAGTTTGTCTCCCAAGAATCATCAGAGCATAGGTCAACTGTGCTTTCCAAGTCCTCCTCGAGAGTGAGGATTTCTCAGGACCATGAATCATTCAATCAAAGTGATGAGTCCCTGATCTCTGCAATAAAGTCACAGTCTGCTTCTGATGCTACATGGCTCTCATCAGTCGTGGCGTGCGAATCTCTGATCATGTCTATAGTGATCCGCTTGTTGTTCGAGCGGAAAGTAATATTGCCGGACCCATAGTCAACCATGACACCTGAGGTTCGCAAGAATGGTCAGCCAAGGATGATAGGGGTCTAGAGTAAGGGTGCGGGTGAGTCCATATCGAGGATCACGAAATCAACAGGGAATTGCATCTCCCGTACCTTCACCACAATGTCTTCCATCAGACCTTTAGGTCGCTTGGTGGATCGGTTAGCGAACTGAAGGATCATCTGTGTTGGCTTGAGCGGACCTAGCTCAAATTCTTGCATTAGGGACGAGGGTAAAAGGTTGATAGAAGATCCGCTGTCGAGGAGAGTACGCTCGAAGACCTGATCAAATATCTCACAACTGATAAGAGGCACTCCTTTATCTTCTTTCTTCTGAGGGAGATTGCTGATAGCTGCGACAGTGGCCATGGAAAGCACGTGCCTCTCGAACTAATTGTGTTTATTCTTACGTGTTGGTTGACGCCTGCAGGTACATGCTTCTTTCAAACCTTTCTTCACAGCTGGCATATATTCCATAGCCTTCAGTAAAAAAATCTCAACGGATAAGTTATCTATTATTTCCATAACTCCAGATCAGATAATGCACTTTTTCCTTTTGCATTTTTTTGGATTTTTCGATTGCATTAGGAAAAGGAATATTTACATCACTGGAAGGCAAAATAGAGTTCTTATTTTCATCAGAATTATCGCCCACATATTGTTCCACATCTGAACTACAAAAAGGAGTACAAGAGGGATCCTGAGGTACTGGTGCTGACGGGCGAGCAAAAAGTAGGCCGTCTGCGCCGTCGGTTGGCGAGGGATCGACTGCAAGCGGCTGCTCCTCCGAGGCCGGCGCGGCTTTGCTTCGGCTGGAAAATTCCTTTTGTTCCTTTTGATTTTGCTGATTTTTTTGTAGTTTTTGCTGAGGGTGCTGGTGCCGCATGACAACTGGAATGGCTCCTCCTCCTTCTTCTTCCTCACCCATCCCTGTAGCTGGCATGGTTGATGCAGAAGATAACGATTCACCTGGTTCTTTATTCTCCCCATTCTTGATAGCAGGCGGAGGCAAGGCCCTACCGCTCCTGATAGTGACAACATTAGAATAAACAATAATATCATTTTCTGACTCTACAGACGCTGACAGGACATCACATTATATCTGCTCTTTCTTTTTAAAGCTATTGGGGTTGGCCTCGACCTGAGCTGGGATAGTGGTATAGGTGTCGGTTAGGTCATCGAGCCTCTTGGCCATATCTGCTATCCCTTTGACGAGTTGGGCCAAGCAATCCATGGTCAGTTCACATGATTTGCCTTAGTAGATTCAGCGTGCAGACCATGTTATTACTGCATGTATTGGTGCTGAGGTTGTTGTTGGTGGTGTAATGAATACTCATTCATCACTCTTTATTCTTATAGCTACAAAAACCTTTGCAAATGCATTTATATAGTTGTAAATATAAATAATTACCAAAAGCATGCATGGTGTAAAAACTAATAATTAGCATGTTTTTGTGCAAAAATAAAAGAATAAAGATCAAAAAGAAAAAGAGGGAAATATTTAGATTAAATATTGAGCAACCTAACCCAAGGGAGGGCTCAGCATGGGCCTGACCTCATAAAAGCCAAAGTAGAGGGAGATAGGGGCTCATGTGTGTAAATACATATATAAATAAAATAAAAATATTTTCCTCCCAAAAATAAACTAAAAAGGGTTTGTAAATTTTTGTATATATTTATAAATATAAAAACAAGATAAAAACAGAGAAATTAAAAATAAAAATAGATCACATGTATATATCCACCTCGTACATACAACCACACTTATATTTATTTCACCTTATAAATAAATAAAAAGTAATTTTTATAAAATTTGTATATATTCTACTTTTTATTTTGTAAATAAATACAATAAAAACAATTAAAACAAAAACAAAAAAAAAGAACAAAAGTAAAAACCTAGAAATACATTGTAAATATACCATGTATATATATATATGTACATATCTATTTATTTCACCTATGTATATAAATAAAAAAAATAAAATAAAAATATCTTTTTATTCCTTATTTTATGATATAAATAAATAAAATAAAAAATGGGAATAAAATTGTACAAAATAACAAATTAAAAATCAAAATTAAAAACCCTATATTGTATATATACCTATGTATAGTACTATATTGTAAATACCCTATTTGTATTTTGAAAAATAAATTAAAAATCACCAAAAAATAGAAAAAAATAAAATAAACATTTTCATTTTTTGAGTTTTTAGTAATTCGACCTCCTTCTATTTTAAAATGATTTTTCAAATATTGCTGAGGTGGCCCTCTTCCATTGGTCCAGGGGGATTGTTGACCGCCCGGTCAACTCCCCCCCCCCCAGGACCACCTTCCACGGGTCTTGGTTCACGGACCCGGTTTCTCGGATTTTCCCCATCCATACCCGATCACCATCTCCCTAAACCTTGGGTCCATCTTAATCGTGGCAGATCCGGCACCTTCGCCGGCGCATCCGCATCGAGATCCGCGCCTCATGCAGCCCTACCCGATCATTCCTAGCCGGACCTGCACCCATACTTAAGCTGAGCTCCGCCACCCTATTGCCTATCTTTGGCTCATTTGCTCCACCACCAGTGACCTCCAGTGCTCGAGTGAGAGTGACAGCTTGCTCCGGGTGCTGTCGCAGTGAGGAGAGGGGCAGGGAACCACTGATCCGGCGAGCCACCACCGCCGTGCTCCGCCCAGAGCCGCAGCCAGAGCCTCGGACGTCGACGCTCCTCGAGGCGAGGACCCAGAGCATCCCCTGCTCGCCCACAGTCGAACCATCCACCCAGGTAGCGTAGTTGTTTCTTCCTTTTCTCTAATTTCCGATTACCCCCAATTCGCCGCTCCGCCGACCACCTTCGATTCCGGTCCCGTCACCCATCCATTCGATCATCGGGCTACACCATAGCCTCCGCCTTCCTCCCGCGCACATTCTCCGCATTTTCGTCCAACCCAGCTCGCACAGGAGCTGGGGTTCGAGCTCCTCCATCTACACCCTCGCCGGAGCTCGCTCGCACCAACTCCCCGACCACCTTCACCACGCCTAACGGGGTCGAGGCACTTTGCCCTCGACCCGCGAGTCTTCTGGACCCCTTTTGCAGGTACAACGAGGGCCATCTGAGGTCCTCTGACTCGAGCCAGGAGCCGCTTCTCCGTCGGAGCTGACCGAGCTCCTTAGAGCTCCTTTGCTCCATCGGAGAATCCCATCTGACGCGGAGGCCCACGACGACCCTTCTCCGATCATCAGAGCCCCGCGAGGAGGCCAGGAGCGCGCGCATTGGGCCGGCGAAGTTCGCCGGCCGACAGTTCTTCCAGGACCTTCCGCAGCCGTTGGATCCCCTTCGACCTCCAGTCCACATCTCGCTCGTCCATCTGAGGAGGTCCTGTCACCGTCAGATCTTTGGAGAGGCGATCCATACCGTCCGATCAGAGGCGCCTTCCCACACTGCTTCAGAGCCACTCGATCTTCCACGTGGCTGCACCTGGACCACTCGATCAGCACGAGGGCTTCCTTCGTTGGGCGCCACCTGCATCTCAGCCGTCCATCCACCACGTGGCGCCCATCCAGCCGTCTTCATTAATAAAGGGTAATTTACCCTTAGGCCCTGCCTTTTATTTTATTTAGCATTTAGTCCTGTAATTATGTTAGATAGTTGTTTTATTTTTGGTACAATTGCACTGTGGACCCTGCACTTTATTTTATTTGCTTATATGCCCCTGTTTATGGAGTAGCACGTGCATCGACACGTGTTTTGTTGGGTATTTTGCGTCAGTAGCCCTGTAGTTCTGGTTGGTTTTGAAATGAATGAAAACTTTTGGATAATTGCTTTTATACCCCTGTGCGTGAATGAATTGTGCATGTGCGTGTATTAGTGGGTAAATTACAAACAAGTCCCCAGACTTTTGGTACCTGTTACCAAATAGTCCTAGGACTTTGTCTTCCTTACAGATAGGTCCCTGAGTGCCCGTGTTTTCCAGGGTATTTTGCACCGGACCCCCCAGAGCTTTGGGTATTTGCACTCAGGTCCCTGTGCACAGTACCCATTTTCTATTTTTGAATAAAATAGCAAATCAACTCCAAATCCAATGAAAATTGGACACATGGCTCCTGCCATGTTGTAAAACTTTCTGGGATTTTTGGAGACATTTTTGTTTTCATTTGCTATTTTTAAAAATTCAAAAACATCAGTTTTTGTTACTGTTCGATTTGAAAATTCACAAAAAAATATTAAAACCTAACTAAAATTTACAAAAAATTAGATATTGTTTGTGTTGGCTTGCTTGATTTTCTAGCCAATTTGGCTATTTTTCATTATCTAAAACTTATAAAATTTGAAAAACACCTAAAAACTCATAAAAATTCTAATAAATAATCTAAAAACCTAAAAATAATAATTAAGTTGCCTAAATTTTCCTTGTTTCTTTCTCTTTACAAGAAAATTACCTCCAGGCTTATTTTGGATTTCTAGATATTTTATCTAGGTCACTTAAGCTCGGCTGGACAGTACCTTCATTTTCTGACCTTGTTCCATTTTTAGAAACTTAAATAAAAATCAGTAAAATCCCAAAAATTCACTAATAAAAATTATAAAATACACAAAAACATTTTTATTTGAATTTTGGTTGATTTTTAGTGCATTAAATATATAGTTGAATTGCCTTGTATTCTTGTCTTCCTTATTTTCTTAATACATTAAAAATCCAAAAAAATATAAAAAGAATTAAAATCCACCAAAAATACCTGTTTCTTTTCTTTTATTTTCTTTTTGACTACTTCATAGGTGACGACAAGGATTTTCAGAGGGTCTATATATCTCACAAGGCGAGACATCCAGTCGCTGAGTCGACCACTCCAAAATACCCAGATCAATCAACAATAAACCCACAATAAATATATGCAATGAATATCCAAAAATGTGGAGTTAAAATTTATTATAACTCTACATGTAAATGTGTATAGGTGTAAGTACAGGTACAGGTCGAACACTGGGAGGCGAAGGGAATGTATGTGAAGCATCATGTATTCAATCCATTGTTCATGTCCTTTTATTGTTTTAGTGGGTTTTGGGTTTTGTAAATTTTTTTATGTTTTTGTTTTTATAATTTTTATTTTGTTTTTATATTTTATATTTTTTTTAATTATATTTTTATTTATATAAATATAAATATATAAATATATAGGATACATATATGTAAAGAGATGTATATATAAGAATAGAGAGAGAGGAATAATATAATATATATAGATATAAATACTTAAAATATATATAGATATAATTCTTTTTAGCTTTTTAATATTTTTCTATTTTTTTTATTTTATTATTTTTTTCTGGAATATTTCTAATTTTTATGTATTTTTTAATTTCAAAAATGTCCACAATATAGGACTAAATAATTAGCCGAATATAATTTGGGTTTTAAAAATATAAAATAAACTCCAAAAATTCCCAAATTAATTTTTATACATTAATAATAATATATAGATACTTATAAAAGAGAAAATTATATTTTTAGGTTTTTTTAAGGATTTTTCTCAATTTTTTGTTGGATTTTGATGCTTTCTATTTTTTAATTTTCTTTTTCATATTTTTAGGGTTTTTCAATTTCTGGACTCAATATATAAATAATTATACCATATATAATTTTTTTGGGATTTTTCAAAAACATTTTCTAATTTTTTTGTATTTTAATTATGCAGTGCAAAAATGGCTTCTTTTTCATTTTTATTAATTAGGAAATATGCGAAAAAATGCAAAACAAAATGTGGCGTGAAGAGCATGGCATAAAACATCTACCCTAATTTTTGTTAATTTTTAGAAGCCACTTAGCTATTTTTAATAAATGGATAAAGACACGGAAATAATTAAGCCTGGCAGGGGCATTTTTGCAAATATAATAAATTCCAGGGGCATCAGTGCAAAAACACCAAAATATTATAAAGTATTCTGCAATTTTAAGGACTAAAATCAATTAAGCAAACCCGCCAGGGCCCCCTTGCAAATTGACCATCACGTGGGAATACACGTGATCCGCACTCACAGGGACCAGAACGTAATTTCAGAAACTACAGGGTCCTGGTTGTAATTTTTCACAAAAATAATACACTTTATATTTTATTTCATGGACTAAAGATAAATATGCAACAATACAGGGGGTCTTGTGCAATTGTACCACCTCACGTGGGACGACACGTGAGGTGACGTGGACTGAACCCAAGTGTAATATGAAAACAATACAAGGGGTCACATGCAAAATTTCCACATTATTTGCAACGTTATATTTTATTTACAATATTAAACATTAAATATACAAAAAGGCAGGGGTTGGATATGCAATTTACCCCTAATAGACGCGCTGGCGAACGGCTAGGATTACTTCACTTGACACGTGTCGCACGTCCAACGGCCGATACCGCTTCGCGATCCACGGCTTGGATTAGATAATCCAAGATGATCTGACGGTCTGAGTACGGGGGATCGGACGGCTGAGACTCAACCTGGGCCTTCATCTTCATCCAACGGCGGAGGGCTGGCTTGGAAGAACATGGAAGAACGCTTGCCGGAGCGAGCTTCTTCCTCCTCAATCTCGCTCTCCGGCCGGTCTTTGCGGCTCCTGAAGGTCCAAAAAGATTCCTGGCAGGGTTCTTTACTTGCTGGAGGTGTCGGATCGGGCTGAGGTACCCTGGAGCGCCACCATGAGCTCGAAGAAGAAGCGGAGCTCCAGGTACCTCCGCCCGCGTGTAACTCATCTCCTGGTGCCCCTCAATGCACCTGACCTGCACAGGATAGGTATGTACATATGTTGCTTTTTTTTATTATTATTTTCAAGCCTGTCCACTTTTTTGGAGTTTTTTTTTCTTTTTTTTTCAAACATACTATTTACAGCAGCATTTACATAAGGACTTTTTCCTCTTGAGCCAGAAGACTATCCCTCTTTTGAAGCTTTATTGCAACCCACAATCTCCTGTCTTTAGACCTCATGGCTACTGGACCAGGTTGGGGTGCACTTCCCTCAATAGACGAGGATGAATGTTTCCACCCGTGTGCGTCTCAGACTGGCAAATCCAACCCCCTCACCACTCCAACTGAGTTAAGCCAAGTGAAAGGTGCAAGTGTCCAAGTTAGGTCACAGTTGGCAAGAGTCATACGTGTGTTTCGGAAAGTTCTAGTTAGTCCATTGAGGTGACTTGCACCCAGCCCTGATTTCTCAAAGAATTAAGTCTAAATAGACCTGAAGTACCTTAGACCAAATTCCCATAAGGTTCCGGTGCAGTTAAGTGCAGTAAGATCCAACCAAGCTCCAATCTTCGACTTTATTGGACTAGTTCAAACATCAAGTTCAATCAAAGAATGTGAATGCTATGCAAATGCTATTTACAAATATGCAAAGAATAATGCAAATTTTCAAAGAATTTGAAATCAAAGAGATAAATTTTTACACAAAGAATTTTTGCAAATAAAATAATTTGGGCACTCAAAATATAAGATATGTACAACTATTTACACGGGCGTGCCGCTTTATTTTAATGATTTTTAAAGAATTTAGAATTTAGTTTTTATTTACAGGTATATATGTACACTTATTAAAGAATCTTGTTTATTATTATTTTTATTTAAAATAATAATATAGTATTTTAGTTATTTATTATATGTGACTATTCCTCAAACTTATTTGACACACATTTTTCAAACAATTTTTGAAAACTATAGTCCACAATAATTTTTACAAACATTTTTACAAACATGTACACACATTTGAAAATCGTTTTGCAAACGTTTTTCAAAACAATATATATAGATTTTTCAAGATATTTTTGCAACCATTTTTCAAACCATTTGCAAATTATTTTTCAAACATTTTATTTCACACAAAGAAAATAAATTTTTACAAGCCACACATTTTTACACAGGTTGAAAACATGTAACAAAACGTTTTCAAAATAGTCTTCAATAAATGTTCACAATGATTTTCAAACTATTTTTCAAACATTTTGCAAAAAACGTTTTCACCTGATTTATTAATCAGTATATACAAAAAGAATTCGAGGAATAATCACATCTCTTTTTATTAAGGGTTTTTAATGAATTTAAAGAATTATCATCCATATTATTACAAAAGTACGAGTTATGACTAAAGTATATACATAGTATATACGACCCCCCTATACTTAGCTTGAGCTATGTCCTCATAGATCGGAAAGAAAAGAGAAGACATAACTCGTACTGAGTATAGACAAGTCTAAAGAATTTACGAATAAGAGATGAAGGAAATAGAAGTTGACCGTCCCCCCTATACTTAGGATCATGTAATCCTAAGTATAGCAGACTGTATACAAATAGGGAGGGTCAAGGGTGGGAATAGACAGATGAACAAATCAGGGTGCACCCCCTATACTTAGGACAAAGTACGTCCTAAGTACAGAAAACTGACACAAAGGGGCGACACCTTTTATTGAGATAAAGAAATATGAAAAGGAAAAGAAGAAAAGAAGAAAAGAAGAAAAGAGAGATATATACAGATTGATGAAAAGATCGTTGAGAATCTACACATCACTCCCCCTATACTTAGGGTGAGATATCCCTTAGTATAGGCAACAATAGAAGTGACGAAAATGTGCAAGGAAAGAACAACTCGGTGTGTGCCCCCCTATACTTAGGACAAGGTACGTCCTAAGTGTAGACACAAAGATGTGGCGGTAGATCTGGGGCACATAGGACATATGGGAGGAAAAATGAAAAAGGTACACCTATATACAAGCAGTGAAAAACGAGTGAAGTACAGGACGGTGTCTGGTAAGCGACTACCGTACTAACGTCGTCGTCTCCCTGTGAGAACGAGGACGCAACCAGAAGGTGAAAAGACACCCTGATATGCAGTCAGGTGGGTGTCAGCTACCGGGGATAATCAGATCGGAAACTTGGATATCGGGTCCGGTAGCATGAAGCAGATGAACGGCTCATATGGTCATCATGGGGAAACAGAGCCGATACCGGAAGACCGGGAGGAAGAAAGAGCAGTACGGACTCCTCCGGTCAATCATGGTCTCAGATAGATCGGAAATAAATCATATGAGACTGTGTGATGCACGGTGGTGATATAATCTGAAAGTCACAAGAATACCGAGCAGCACCATATGTGGCTCACTCCTGCGAGGGTCCTCAAGGTGAGCAAAATCAGAGAATAATCAGAGTACTCGGCTCCGTGCTCCCTCAGATAGGAGACACAACCAGGGAGGAGACCGGGTAAGGAGCTCAAAAGACTCGGCTTCGTGCTCCCACAGATAGGAGACACCAGAAATCAAGCCGAGTACCTACAAGGTGATGTACCCTCCCGCAGATAACCCTCGGGGAATGGTACATACTAGTCAATGAATAATCAAAACAGAAACTCACCCTTCTGAGGGTCGTCAAGGAGAGCGGGCTCAAAGGAGCTTGATCCATCAGACGGATCATAGAAACAGTCTCGGTAGGCGAGAGATCGGCTACCAGCAGAAGAGACCATCAAATCGAGAAAGTGTGGCAGCGTCCCGCAAATAACCCTCGAGGAGCGGGCTGCCAACTAGTCATGTTAATAGCAGATACCAGAAGCTCCATCTCGCTAGGACTGTCATGGCGAGCAGACTCAAAGGAGTCTAATCAGATAGGTCCCACGATCCGCAGATCGGGTACACAACTCGAGATGGGACCAAAAATCAAGTATATCAGACGACTCGATTCCGTGCTCCAACAGAAAGGAGACACAGTCAGAAGTGGGAACCGAGCGTAAAGAGAGTGTCGCAGTCTCCCGCAGATAGTCCTCGGAGAGTACTACGATCTAGGCAAAGAATAGTCAGAATGTGTCTCTACCTTGCGAGGGTCGTCAAGGGTAGAGAATGGCTCAAAGGAGCCGGGTCCATCAGACGGACCCACAGATCATGTGGTCTCAAAAGACGGCAGACCGTCTCTCAGTAGAAGAGACCAAGAGAGCTATACGGTATCATAGCCTCTCGCAGATAACCCTCGGAGAGCTATGAACTATGCATGGAATAATCAGAAAGGTGGAGCTCTGCCTTGCGAGGACCGTCAAGGAGAGCGGACTCAGATGAGTATAGTACATTGACCTCGTGTACTGACAGGTCAGGTACACAATCACAGGGGGAGGCCAATCAATCGTAGCATCTGACTCGGTTTCAGGTCCCATTACAATGGCGACCAAAGCAGTGAATGAAACCGCAGTCCTAGAAATTATCGCATTCTCCCGTAGACAGTCCTCGGGGAGTAATGTGAGCTAGATCAATGTGAGCCATGGGAATGCTGGCAAGTCATCTCAGGTCCTCAAAAGCAATAAATCATTCAATCATTTGCAGGGCATAAGATCATGCAAGGGAGCAAATAATCATGTCATTCACCAAATATCCCTTGTGTCAATCCAGTCAGCTGAGATGGCACGGAAGAAATAGTCAGGAATCCTTTAAGTGCCTGGGTGGATCAGAGAGTCAGGAGATCAAGGATGGATCAATCAGGAAGATGAGAGATCATGTGGGTTCCGCACACTTTTACCAGGCAATAGAAATTAGAATAATCAGTTAATCCTCAAAAATCAAGATGGGTGGAACCTCAAGATAGATCAATGAATACTCATGAAGTCTTCACCAAATCATCGCATCATATCACAACCTCAATCCGGTGTGCAAGAACTAGAATTCCTCAACAATGCATCACACCTATGCTCTATGCATCGGCAAGAATCCTCAATAAGCTCGTATGCATGTATCAAAGACAAATCATATCAATCTCAGCAACCTCAACATCATAGGCCCGACTTACAAATAATTTGTATAAATAATCCTCGATGCGGGCCTCATCATTATGCACAACATTCCCGGGTAAAGGGAAAGATGATACGGGGGACACGAGGAATATGGATAAGAAGGGTACACAAAGGGAAGTGGAGAAGCTGATTGAGCGAGCGTGCCAATATCATGGGTGGTAGAAGAGTGATACAGAGGGTATGAGGAGGGCGGGTGAGAAGATCGGGATGTAGACAAAATTGGGTGTTCTAAACAGGGCGGGAACACCGTCAATATTGTGGTTCGAGGAGACTGCTCTCCCTGAACCAGAGAATGATGATGGTACGGAGAATACGAGCAGAGTGATAACGAAGAGGGAAACAAAGGATTTGGCGAAGAATGATTGAGCTCAAGCGCCAATATCATGACTCGATGCAAAATGAAGAGATATATGTATAAGAGAGATAGAGAGACTCAAAGATAGAAAATGCATGACTCACACGGTGGGACCGACTACTCTAGAGATGAAAGAAAAAAAAACACAGTGAACTCCAAGTCACAATCAAGACACAAGGCAAACCCCCAATTCACCTACTCAACACAGTGAAGACCATCAGGTGACGGTCATTTATCTTTTCGATTTTAGAGTTAGGTGAGAACCACAAAAATTGTACAATCACAGGAGGCTTGATAGGATTTGGGCTCTACTCCTTAGTGTGTACGTGAGCTCTTTAAAACGCATCCAATGAGGGGGTTGCTCTCCACAAGACAATGAATCCATTTTTATTTTTAAGTCCAATAGAGTTAGCAGTCCCGATTTTATTTAAGTTATCACTTTTTTGGGTATTTTCAATGCACGTGCCTATCGTGGTTCCAATTTCCATTAAGCATCCTAGGTTGGCAAAATCAGAGGGAGAAGATCGGAAAAGCCATGCAAGTCGGAAATCGATGATGCATGCTAAGTATGAAGACTTACAGTGCCTCCCAGCTCTCTCCATGCGTGATGCAAAACAGAATTTGAAAGCTATGCTACATGCAAATGCAAACCGAAGAAATCGCCCTAGGTACAGGAATTGCTATTATAGTGAAGCACCACAAGTCGCTCATTCATCTCTAGCCTCAAAAAGTCCGGTCTTGGCTCACCCCTCCTCTGTGCTCAACACACTTGAGATTAGGAGAAAGCGCTTTGCGGGGTTCGTTGTGGCACAAAGGCTAAGAGATAAATGAGCGGCTGTTTAGAGTTTGATCTAGGTCCAAAGCGAACTATAGGTATATGCAAATATTAGGGTGTTTGGACCTAACTCTACGAGCAAGCAACTCATAAGCTAAGGCTCATTCACACACAAAATAATAAAATAAAGAAAAGCGTCAAAAATCATCGAGGCCGCCAAGGGAACAATCCCTCGGGCACTGGACCTCGGGAACCTTCGTGCACCTGTGAGAGTCCTGTATTATTACATGTTTCTAAGTGCCACTCTCTCACATGAATATAAATAATAAAATGAAATAAAATAAAATGCCTAAAAATAGTGACTGTCTTCAAAAATTCTCCTTCTTCTGTCATGGATGCTCTCTCCTGTTGGCTGGCATAGAAGAGCCAACTCCACCTCGCTTGGGTGCTTAGGTCCTCCTAGGAGGTCCTCCTTCGCTCGGCGGTCCCTCACATCACAGACAAAGAAAGGAGATGGTCAAAACAATCAATCAAATAGTGTTAAATATAAATCACACAAATAAATAAATGAAGGACATGAGCAAACAATTGAATAAATAGACAAATACACTTACCAAATCTTACAAAATCCGTTGCCTCCCCGGCAACGGCGCCATTTGATGACAGGGATTTTCAGAGGGTCTAGATATCTCACAAGGCGAGACATCCAGTCGCTGAGTCGACCACTCCAAAATACCCAGATCAATCAACAATAAACCCACAATAAATATATGCAATGAATATCCAAAAATGTGGAGTTAAAATTTATTATAACTCTACATGTAAATGTGTATAGGTGTAAATACAGGTAGAGGTCGAACACTGGGAGGCGAAGGGAATGTATGTGAAGCATCATGTATTCAATCCATTGTTCATGTCCTTTTATTGTTTTAGTGGGTTTTGGGTTTTGTACATTTTTTTATATTTTTGTTTTTATAATTTTTATTTTGTTTTTATATTTTATATTTTTTAATTATATTTTTAGTTATATCAATATAAATATATAAATATATAACATATATATATATGTAAAGAGATCTATATATAAGAACAGAGAGAGAGGAATAATATAATATATATATATATATACTTAATATATATATAGATATAATTCTTTTTAGCTTTTTAATATTTTTCTAAATTTTTTTATTTTATTATTTTTTTCTGGAAAATTTCTAATTTTTATGTATTTTTTAATTTCAAAAATGTCCACAATATAGGACTAAATAATTAGCCGAATAAAATTTGGGTTTTAAAAATATAAAATAAACTCCAAAAATTCCCAAATTAATTTTTATACATTAATAATAATATATAGATACTTATAAAAGAGAAAAATATATTTTTGGGGTTTTTTTAAGGATTTTTCTCTTTTTTTGTTGGATTTTGGAGCTTTCTGATTTTTTTAATTTTCTTTTTCATATTTTTAGGGTTTTTCAATTTCTGGACTCAATATATAAATAATTATACCATATATAATTTTTTTGGGATTTTTCAAAAACATTTTCTAATTTTTTTGTATTTTATAAATTAGATAGTGCAAAAATGGCTTCTTTTTCATTTTTAATAATTAGGAAAAATGCGAAAAAATGCAAAACAAAATGTGGCGTGAAGAGCATGGCATAAAACATCTACCATAATTTTTGTTAATTTTTAGAAGCCACTTAGGTATTTTAAATAAATGGATAAAGACACGGAAATAATTAAGCCTGGCAGGGGCATTTTTGCAAATATAATAAATTCCAGGGGCATCAGTGCAAAAACACCAAAATATTATAACGTATTCTACAATTTTAAGGACTAAAATCAATTAAGCAAACCCGCCAGGGCCCCCTTGCAAATTGACCATCACGTGGGAATACACGTGATCCGCACTCACAGGGACCAGAATGCAATTTCTAAAACTACAGGGTCCTGGTTGCAATTTTTCACAAAAATAATACACTTTATATTTTATTTCATGGACTAAAGATAAATATGCAACAATACAGGGGGTCTTGTGCAATTGTACCACCTCACGTGGGACGACACGTGAGGTGACGTGGACTGGACCCAAGTGTAATATGAAAACAGTACAAGAGGTCACATGCAAAATTTCCACATTATTTACAACGTTATATTTTATTTACAATATTAAACATTAAATATACAAAAAGGCAGGGGCTGGATATGCAATTTACCCCTAATAGGCGCGCTGGCGAACGGCTAGGATTACTTCACTTGACACGCGTCGCACGTCCAACGGCCGATACCGCTTCACGATCCACGGCTTGGATTAGATAATCCAAGATGATCTGACGGTCTGAGTACGGGGGATCGGACGGCTGAGACTCAACCTGGGCCTTCGTCTTCATCCAACGGCGGAGGGCTGGCTTGGAAGAATAGGGAAGAACGCTCGCCGGAGCGAGCTTCTTCCTTCTCAATCTCGCTCTCCGGCCGGTCTTTGCGGCTCCTGAAGGTCCAAAAAGATTCCTGCCAGGGTTCTTTACTTGCTGGAGGTGTCGGATCGGGCTGAGGTACCCTAGAGCGCCGCCACGAGCTCGGAGAAGAAGCGGAGCTCCAGGTACCTCCGCCCGTGTGTAACTCATCTCCTGGTGCCCCTCAATGCACCTGACCTGCACAGGAACGAAGCTCGGCTCGAGGCGGTGCTCCTCAGCCCAAAACTGAAGCTGTTAGCATGGGAAATGGGTGAGGGCAGCAATGCTCCGGCGATGCGGAGGCGATGAGCATCGATTCGCGGATCCAAGTGCGAATCCGGTTGAACAAGGTGGCGGGAAGGTGGAGAAGGCATAGGGGAACGGAATGACAGTGAAAGGTAGTCGGGAAACGATCGGACACACGGTGGAGAAGTCGCCGGAGCGGAGCTCCGGCGAACTTCGAATTAACTAAACTAAGCTACTCTATGAATCAAAATGCAAAATAAATGACAGGAATAAAATGCTGGAATGAAAGTCTACCTCGAAATGATAAATGCGCAGCTCGAACTTGGTTGGAGGGCCAAGGAGCAGGACGGACGCCGGAGCTCCGCCGTGGGCGCACCTCCTTCCTCCACGAACCTCCTCGACCTTCAGGGGACCTCCTGCTTTCACCAGGATTCACGCTGGACCGAAGGCGAGGGTTCTAGGGCTTAGGAAATGGCCAAAAAGCTAGGAAGAAGGAGATGGGTTTATTTATAGACAAGATGGGTCGCCCTTATTGACCGGCGAATCTCAACGAATCAGGGCTATGTTCAGATGAATAAAAGATGCGGCGAGGATCATGATAGTCCTGGGAGAAAAATCCGTGAAGGGACTGTCGGTGATGGAGCCATCAGATCACGCGGGAAAAATGGAGGAAAAGGGGGGACACGACATTTCTGATGAAAATCAGAGGCGCAGGGGGAGTTGACCGGAGGTCAACACGCCCTGGCCCCTGATTGGTCCACATCGGACCGGTCTTGACTAATTTATTACACGTATTAAATGGATTAATTAGAAATGACTTATAAAGTAAAAAATGTTTATAAATTAATAAAGTATTTATTTCTGATTTTTAAGTATTTTTTTGAAGTATTTTATTACGGTTTTATTAAAACAATGTATTTACAAGTATGTTTATATGTATTTATTTTTATTTTGTTTCTTTTATTTCAATTATTTTATTTTTTTATTTTATAAATTTGTAACTTATTTTCATGAATATAAATATATTTTTATTTCATTTTTATAAGTTTATTTACATTTTTAAATAAATGTGTTTATGTATATGTAGGTATACTTATAGGTATTTTACCTATATATTATATACATTTTATTTATTTAATGAATTTTATTTTGTTTTTATTTTGGATTTGTATTTTCAATAAGTTATGTATAATATATACATTATTATAAAAATATAAAAGAACCAAAGAATAAAAATCCCTTTTATTTATATACATATAGGTAGTATAGGTATTTTGCCTAGGTATTCCCTAGGCTTATTTTATTTTACAAATTATTTTTGGTTTTATTCTAATGTTAATATGTGCATGAATTATACACATTATCTACAAAATTCTAAAAATATGAATTTATAAAAATAATGAATATTGAATAAAATGAATATTTTAATCAGGTATTATATACAAGAAGGGCTAAAAACCTTACTTCCACAGATGGACTCCAAAAATCATGAAACCAATTTTATAAAATAGTTCTTGGAATGCTATATACAATTAAAGGTGAGTTTGGGTGATTTGGAGTTTTTATTTGCAAGATATGGGTCTGTGAAGTTAAGATTTTTGCTTTTTATTTTGTGTATAAAATGTACACTGTGTATTATTTTTACACAAACTTAATTTTGTATTTTTATTTATATTATTATCTACAACTTTCATGAACAAAGTTTCTTTATTTAATGAATAAATAATTATGTACAAAATAGGTGTCAAAAATGCATAAATAAGTGAATGAATAAATGAGGTATTTATTGTATGATTGGCCCTTATCTCCCCCTACTTTATTCCTTGTCGACCAATTCCATTCTGGACTTGGTCTCGGGGTTCGGGTCATAAAGTATTTGCAATATTTTATTTTTTTTCTTCTCTTTATTCTATAATTTTGGCATTAAAGATCTTATTTTATGTATACTTAATACAATAAATAATGAATGCTATTATAGACAAATTGATGCTATTTTCATGCATTTGCTGGGGTTTTTAAGGCCAAAATGATAAAATAAAGGTGATGAAATGGAGATTCATCAATAGGCCGCAAGGCTATTACGTGCTCCCTGAGTTCGACCCTGGTCGCTATTCCAGGTCAATAAAATAGCAAGACCGCTAGTGTTGTTTGATTGATTTTTCATCTTGTTTGGTGGTCTCTTTTTCTGGATTGACACACTCGGGCGATTGAGGTCGCAACGACCATTTTAGATATACCTGATTACCTCGCTTGCTCGAAACCCGTGTCATCAGAATGGCGTCGTTGCCGGGGAGCACGGCTTAGTAGTTTTCTTTTTATTTTCATTTTCTTTTTCGCGGCTTTCCGCGGCTCTTTCAGAGTCCGCGGCTTTTCGCGGCTTTTTGTTTTTATTTTATTTTTGATTTATTTTGTTTTTTTTATTTTCTTTTATTTTTGTTTTTGTTTGAGTTTTGTTTGTTTATTTCATTTGCCATTTTGCACATATACCTCTGTTTTTAGTTATTGTTCATATTTGCTCATTTTATCTGGGTTTGACACTTGTCTCTTTCTTACGAGGGCCCGAGGACCGAGGTGGCTGATCTCGAGAAGCCGGCACAACCGCGAGACTCAGAGGCGTCTCCCTTCTGCACGGAGCCGCAGGAGAGCGTGAGAGAGAGGCTGAGTGGGAGAGGATTAGAATAGGAGTAGTTTAGATTTTCTTTTTATTCATTTGATTATTGTAATAATACAGGGATAGACTCTTGGACTTGACTTCTCTAGCGGATCTGTTTCGCCGAGCACCGGTGTGCTCGGGGGACCCTTAGGAGTTTTTGCGGCTTTTTCGCGGTTTTGGTTTTCATGCTGCCTTCGACGGTTTTACGCGATTTTTATCGAGCCCCTAGACTTAGGAATTTCTGCTTGACTATGCCGTAATTAGTAGGATCCCCACACCTAATTATCTGCCCGTTCATATAGTGCAACTAATTTGACCTACTAATAAATCACTAATAAAAATAACTGACTCATCCCCTTCGTAGCCTACGTGCCGTAGCCTGCCCTGCCAAGCGCTGCTCCTGAACCCGATGTGTCGGGAGGAGGAGGGGTAGACCGAGACCGGACTTTTGGCTTGAAGGGTCGGTGACCAGTTAGACGGTTCTTCGAGTAGAATTGCCTGTTTAGAACTCGGTTTTCGCCACTGCACCATATAGGTAGTTTACTTTCTGTCTTTACATTTCTGCGCGGATCACATGCATGTAGAGTGCTGGAGGAAGGTACGCATTTCTATCTCTGCATGCATCATTGATTTTATCGCGCATCGGCTTTTTTGTCTTCTCCGCCTTATTTTTGACTAAATAACCAGGATAACTGAAAAATTCGTTAGGCCTTTTGCTTTTATTGAAAAAAGATTAAAAAGAAAAACCATAAAATTGGGATTGTTTAAGCTATTGACCCTAAAAGTCACTTGACTTAAAAATTTGTCTTGGGGAGAGCAACCCCCTCATTATTTGGTTTGATTGTGCGAGAGAGTGACCCGTTCACTAGGTAGAGCCCTCCGGTGTTAATCCTGACTGACTACCGACTCTTCCGTGCGGGCCAGTCGGTTGGGGTAGCATCGGATATCCCAACAGGTCACGTAATCGCTCTGATAGATTGTTTGTTCACCTAATAAAATTTGACAAGATAACTTAACCGAGCCTTTACAGTCTTCAGCTCGCGTTGCGTTGGTGAACGAAGGGTTTGGTTGCCGATCATAGTTTCTCCAGATCTCATCTGCCTTACTCGCCAGATCACGATGATGGGTAGACAATCTCTTAGGCAGCCTTTGGGTGCACCGCTTTCGGGCACGTCTACCCGTTCATCTAGGTTGGCCCGCGAGAGCCGAGACCAGCTCTCCGAGTCCGAGTATGATTCCGCCCTGTTCCCCCTCGACCCCCTTTCTTTCGGTTCTGAGAGACATGAGCCAGAGGAGAGATTAGCAGATTTGACAGCACCTGAGTTTGGCTCATTTGATTTTGTAGACGCCATGGCCGGCAGTTCCGAGGATCGCTCCCGAGGTCCACAGCCTGAGCACTTCGTATTGGACCAGGGTGCGATCAACTCCACCCTGATCACCTCCTTAGAGACCGTTCAGCAGCAGTTGAGGGATCAGGGAGCATTCATGCTCGACATGAGGATAGAGATGGAGCAGATGCGAGCAGAGAGAGCAGAGCGAGAGCAGAGGAGAGACGGGCCGAGGATCCCGGATGATGCTGATGCAGCAGCCGCCGCAGCCGCAGCAGGAGGACCACCGAGACCGATGCGGGAGTTGCACAACCCCGGATCGACGCTGACGAACCACTGGGTTGTACTTCCAGCTATCGTGGGGGACTTCAAGTTCCCCCCGAACACCTTGTAGTTACTCCTCCGCTTCCACAGACTCGCTACTGAGGAGCCCCATCTCCACCTCCAGGAGTTCCTCATGATCTGCAGTACTGTCCACGACTGTCAGGTGGACCAGGATACGATTCGGATGATTGCCTTCCCCTTTTCCTTGGCCGACAGAGCAACCACCTGGCTGAAGCACTTAGGGAAGTTTGTCTACACCTGGGAGCAGCTCCGCATCGAGTACTTGAACAAGTACTATCCACTCGGGCGGACTAATGCAGCAAGAGCCCTCATCAGCAACTTCTGCATGCTCCCCAACGAGCAATTCCATGAGGCATGGGAGAGGTTTCGTGAGCTGACTGACCGATGACCGCACCATGACATTTCGAAGCCCAACCTTGTGTAGAGCTTCTTCAGCGGGCTGACACCAGAGCTCCAGGGCTCGGTGAATGCTTCTTGTGGCGGGTCTTACTTCGCCAAGGATCACGACCAGGTCTGGGCCATCTGCGAGGAGATGGCCGAGAACTACATGGTGATGTCCCAGACCAGGTTGTACACTCACGGTAGACCCCAGCAGCAGCTAGGACCCGTGCAGTACTAGAGGATAGCACGGGTCGATGCCGATCCATCCAGTTAATCCGCAGTAGCAGCAGCACAGGTAGAGTCATCAGCTGCGGATATGGGTATTATCAGCGAGAAGTTGGATCGGATGGAGCTGATCGAGAAGAAGTAGTGCCAGGGCATCACTCAGATGGAGCAGATGGCACAGACTCTGAGCGACATGAAGACCCAGCTCATGTGTCTCCAGGAGGCACAGACGGCTCCCCAGCCCCGTCTTCAGTCGCGAGGCGATACCGGCGGTAGCAGCAGCTCGTTCCAGCGCTCCAGCTCACACGAGCAGCCTAGACAGGTTCACCTTGTACAGGCGGAGCCGTACCAGCAGCAGCAGCCCTCTTACCAATCACCACCATCTCCAGACTTGCAGATGGTGGTATACCAGCCGGATCAGCCTCTGGCAGTACTCCTGCTAGCCCAGTGCGATGCAGAGCCGTTGATGGATGTCAACGGGATTTGGTATCCTCAGCCTGGGATCCGACGTGACCATCCCGGATTCAGGTGGGGGAACGGAGGTGCCCAGCCCCAGTAGCAGCCATCTGGTCAGGGAGGCCAGTATAGCCACCAGAGAGATCACCAACTGCAGTAGCAGCCCCCAATCTACCAATCACAGCCGCAATCATCCTACGTCCCTCGTCCCTATCAGCAGGGACAGTCTTGGAGGCGTGAGCAGCAGCCTCACCAGCCACACCAGCAGCAGCATCCTCCCTCTTACCCCTCTCAGCAGCAGCAGCACCAGTTCCAGCAGCCTCATTACCAGAGAGGCTACCCGTCGGGCTCTCATGGTCCTCCATACGAGAGCCCCACCTTGGACGACATAGCCCGCCTCCTCACGGACCAACAGGCTACTTTCAGACGGGAGATGGACGAGTTCCGCCAGGAGATGCGGGACATTGTGAGAGGGAAGGCCGCCATTCCTGCCCAGATCGAGCCGAATCCTAACAGCATGAAGCGGAAGTCTGAGCAGGTAGCTTACACTGAGCACGCCACTCCTAGTGATCCATTTGATGATATGTCTTCAGACCTTTTTGATGTTGATTTTGTTACACTTAGGAGCAGTAGGACACCAGCAGGCGGCAGCGCCTCGTCTGAGCTACACCACGAGGACACTCTTAGAGCGCCAGAGGAGGAGGAGAGCGGTACTGAGGCCGCTCATGATGATGACGGTGGTACTGAGGCCACCAAGGATGCTGATTCCACAGGCGGTGCTGAGGCCGCCACTTCACCAGTTCGAGGAGGTAGTATTGATGCCACCCGAGATGCCGAGCCAGAGCGCGGTACTGAGGCCGCGAGACGTCCAGCAGAGCCAGCCCGTGGTGGTACTGAGGCCACCAGAGTTCATGTAGAGAGATCTGTTGTTTTTCCTCATTCTGATGTACCTCGGAACAATGTTGGGAATAAAGGAAAAGGTTTATTTTATTCTGGTCCCACTGTGGTGCTTGATGTATGTGCGGATCCGGTCGTCGAGCCGTCTAGACCTATTCCTAGTCCTTCATCTGAGAAGGACCCTGTGATCCCCTCCCCTAGAGCCCTTCAGATGGGGAAGGGGAAGAAAAAAGAAAAAGATCCAAAAAAGAGAGAGCAGGAGGAGTTCAGCCAGGGCATGATTGACCGATTCCATATACAGCTGACCATTCAGGAGGCTTTGCAGCACATCCCCCTTCTTCAGCGTTCTTTGAGAGATAGGACTACAGTCAGGAGGAGGAGGAGGAACCACCACTCAGAGATCCATGTGCTGACGAAAGCCACGTGTTTCGCGATCCAGAACCGTCTGCCGGCCAAGAGGCCAGATTCAGGAGCCCCATATGTCAGATGTCACATTAGAGAGCAGAGGTTAGACCGGACTCTATTAGATAGCGGATCGTCTATAACCTCCTTCCGGCAGCCCTTCTCGACCGCTTCGAGTTGGGCACTCTTAGACAGAGCAGGACAGTCCTTCAGTTCGCTGATCGATCTGTCAAGAGGCCGAAGGGGTTGTTGCAAGACGTTGTCGTCACTATTCAGGGCCTGCAATTCCCCGTGGACTTCGTAGTGTTGGACATGGAGATCCCTGATTCAGTGGCCGATACCCCCATCATCCTCGGTCGTCCGTTCTTGGCCACAGCCAAGGCAGTGACTGACCATGATAGCGGGAAGGTATACTTTCACGTCGAGGGTGAAAGTGTACAAATAGAGATGGTCGAGGACAACAGAGCGAGAGATAGAGCATGCTCAGAGACCAGTACAGATACAGAGCAGCTGACAAATGCCGGGCTAGACATCCACCAGGACTGTGATTTTGTGATCACAGACGATGAGGCAGCATGGGCAGACCCCGCAGCACAGGCCATCCTCTCATATTCAGACACCGCTGATGCCGAGATGACAACAGAGGAGAGCTTTGAGAGCACAACCCTGGTTCAGGATACTTCAGAGGCAGCAGAGCCATTTCTCGACCGCGGCACAGAGTTTAGTGATGATGGTGGTACTGAGGCCACCTTGTGTGACGGTGGTGCTGATGCCACCTTTTGTGATGCAGATCCCTCGGATTCAAAGTCTGATTGGGCAGATTGCGAGGATCACATGCCAGACCTGAGTCCCACAAAGCCTACAGTTGAGGAAGAGGCAGATGCAGAGAAGATCAGAGAGAGTTCAGTTGAGCAGCCTTCTTCAGATACAGTTTGCGAGAGTTCTTTCTCATTCTCCCAGGCATATTTGGCAGATTTAGCAGCATACATGCATCTTTTGTCGAAGCCAGATCCACCAGCACCCAGTTGTCCAGAGCTGAAGCCGCTCCCAACTTCGTTGAAGTGTCGATTCCTTGCGGGCGAGCCTGAGATGTACCCAGTCATCATCTCCGCTAATCTGACTGGAGAGCAAGAATCCCGTTTGATGGGGGTTCTTGAAAAGAACCGCAAGGCAATCGGATGGAGTGTAGCAGATCTCCATGGGATTAGTCCATCACGTTGCTCCCACCATATCTATCTCGAGGATGGGGCAAAGCCGCCGCGTGAGTTCCAGCGGCGGTTGAACCCCAACCTGAGAGAGGTCGTCATGAAGGAAATCTCAAAATGGTGGAGCGCAGATTTTATTTATCCCATTTCCGACTCCAAGTGGGTCAGCCCCTTGCATGTGGTGCCCAAGAAGACGGGCATCACGACTGTGATCAATGAGTTGGGAGAGGAGATTGCTACACGAGTACCCACCTCTTGGCGGGTCTGTGTTGACTACAGGAGACTCAACCAGGCCATCAAGAAGGACCATTTCCCCTGCCTTTTATTGACCAGATCATTGAGAGACTGGCAGGGAAGAGCCATTATTGTTTCCTGGATGGGTACTCGGGCTACAACCAGGTGGCCATCGCTCCTGAGGACCAGGAGAAGACCACCTTTACCTGTCCCTTTGGCACATACGCCTTCCGACGCATGCCATTTGGGCTATGCAATGCCCCTGTGACTTTTCAGAGATGCATGCTGTCGATCTTTTCGGACATGGTAGGGGAGTGTTTGGAGGTCTTCATGGATGATTTCTCGGTCTACGGCTACGGATTCGACTCCTGTCTTGACTGCCTAGACCGAGTACTCCAGCGATGTATAGAGGTCCATTTGGTGCTTTCTTGGGAGAAGAGTCACTTCATGGTGACTCAAGGGACGGTGCTTGGCCATATCATCTCCAACAGGGGCATGGAGGTTGATCCGGCCAAGGTTGATGTCATTAGAAAACTCGCACCGCCGTCCAATTTGAGGCAGCTACGGTCATTCCTGGGGCACGTCGGTTTCTACCGACGCTTTATTCATGATTTCAGCAGGATTGCCCGGCCGTTGACTGACCTCTTGACGAAAGACACCGAGTTCCTTATCAATGACAAGTATCTTTCGTCCTTCGAGACTCTCAAGCAGTGTGTTATTGAGGCTCCTGTTCTCCAGCCGCCTGATTGGTCTCTCCCATTCGAGATCATGACGGATGCCTCCGATTTTGCTGTGGGGGCCGTGCTGGGACAGAGGAGGGATGGAGTCCCCTTTGCTATCCACTACGCTAGCCGAACATTGGATTCTGCCCAGCGGAATTATACGGTCACAGAGAAGGAGATGCTAGCAGTAGTGTTCGCCCTAGATAAGTTCAGATCTTATATCATTGAATCTAGAGTGACCTTGTACACTGATCACACCGCCATCCGATACCTCATGGCAAAGAAGGATGCCAAGGCCAGATTGACTAGATGGATCCTTCTACTCCAGGAGTTCGACATTGAGATCAAGGATAAGCCTGGAGTCAAGAATGTGGTGGCGGATCATCTCTCCCGTTTAGAGCAGCCTGAGGAGTTTGAGCAGATTGATCCCATTTGTGAGACCTTCCCAGATGAGGCCATCCTTGCTATCGCCTCACTCCCGTGGTATGCCGATATTGTAAACTTTCTCGTTGCTGGGAAAGTCCCACAAGATTGGCCCAGATACAGAGGCTTGATACCTTCCTTGCGAAGGCCAAGTCCTACCACTGGGAGGATCCCATCCTTTACTACGAAGGATGGGATAGCGTCTGGCGTCGGTGCATTCCTCAAGAGGAGCACCATAGCGTCCTCACTTACTGCCACAAGCTTGAGGCAGGAGGACATCATTCTGGGAGGAGAACGACACAGAAAGTGCTCCAAACTGGCTTGTGGTGGCCTACCCTCTTCAAGGACTCTGATGAGTTTGTGAAGAGGTGTACTGACTGTCAGAGGATGGGCACTTGTGGACAGCGTGATATGATGCCGATGCAGCCCATTCACTTTTGTGAGGTTTTTGACGCATGGGGCGTCGATTTCATGGGTCCATTCCCTAAGAGTCAGGGATTTGAGTACATTCTGTTGGCAGTGGACTATGTTAGTCGTTGGGTTGAGGCTATCCCCGCCCGAGCCGCTGATGCGAGGACAGTTTGCAAATTTTTGAGGAAGCACATCATCACGCGGTTCAGGGTCCCTCGAGTTTTGATTTCAGATGGGGGGTCTCATTTCATCAACGACCAGGTGAAGGCCCTTGCTAGCAAGTTCGGTATAGACCATCGTGTTGCTACACCTTACCATCCACAGACGAATGGTCTAGCCGAGGTGTCGAACACGGAGATCAAGACTATATTGTAGAAAGTCGTCCGCCCAGACCGAAAGGATTGGTCACAGCTTTTGGACTCGGTGTTGTGGGCATATAGGACGTCTTTCAAGACACCTTTGGGCACATCTCCCTTTCGCCTCGTATATGGCAAGCCGTGCCATTTACCTGTTGAGCTGAGGCACAGGTCACTTTGGGCAGTTACAGACATACTTATAGATCCAGATGGTGTAGGAGACCAGAGGAGGGAAGAGTTAGCAGCCCTGGAGGAGTTGAGAGATACCGCCTTCTCAAACAGCCTACATTATAAGGAGCGAGTGAGGGAGTGTCATGATTCTCATATCAGCCACAAGCATTTTGAGCCTGGACAGAGAGTATGGCTGTTTGATGCGAGGCTTCGTTTATTTCCAGGGAAGCTACAGAGCAAGTGGAAGGGACCCTACTTGGTGAGAAAGGTACACGACAACGGTAGCATTGATATATCCGAGTTGTCTTCTGAGAGTACCTTTCGAGTGAATGGCCAACGGCTCAAGCCATTTCTAGATCATGAGCCGCGGGTCGTTGATCTTGCCCCTATTCATTTTGCGTGAGATGTGGTCTTTGACTCACATCTAATGCATCTCACGCCTGATTCTCACTGATCTTCCGCCGTATATAGATCCAGATGTCTATATCACTACATTCTTTAGTCCCACATCCCTTTCTTCATCCTTTGATTACGCTATACTTAGGGTGCACTTTACCCTAAGTATAGGGGGGATGTAGGACCTTCGGGTATTTCTTTTGTTCCCTTCCACCTCTGTTTTTGCCGCCTATACTTAGGGATATTTTACCCTAAGTATATGGGGGTAGACCCTGTACATTCTCCACTCGGTTTTCCCTTAGTGTACAGCCTGCTATACTTAGGATTACTTGATCCTAAGTATAGGGGAAAACCCGAGACCCTCTTGACTTTTCTATTTATTCATTCATCTTTGTATATAGCCTTCCTTTTCACTTCCTTATACCTAGCACGAGTTATGTCTTCTTCATCGCTCTTGACTCTGAGGACATCGTTCGAGCTAAGTATAGGGGGGTGTGTATATATTTCATATATACTTTAGCCATAACACGTACTTTGTGTGAGTGTGTCAATAAATAAAATGGCTAAAAACCCTAAAAATCACAAAAATTAAAAAATTTTCATGTACATAAATATTCTTTTATTTGCACATAAATAGCTAGTGTACAAATTATTTTTGTAAAAATGTTTTCAAAAATCTTTTGTGTAAAGCTTGTGTAAATATTTTCTTATCAAAATTATGTATATAGTACAAAATTTTTCCAAAATGTTTTGAAAATCAAAAGTTTGCAAAAATCTCGTGTAAATGTGTGTAAATACTTTTTGCAAAACTTGCACCTCATGCATCATCCATTCATGATTTCAAAACATTTTTCAAAAATTTTGCATGTTTGTAAACTTTGTGTAAATAGCATCTTTTGTACATATGTATATAGTTCTTCTGGATGATAGTTGACATTTAAACCAGCCTGGAATCAAATTGAGGAATGGAGCTTGATTAAGATCTTAATCCACCTAACTAAGAGGAACCTTATAGGGCATAGGTTTAAGGCTTTTCAGGTCCATGGTGACTTAATTCTTTGAGTTCACTAGGCTATGATCACATGTCATCTCAATGAACCTAAGTAGAACACTTAACAACAACACATGACTCATATAGACAATGGCTTTACTAGGACACCTGCACTATGCACCGAGCTCTCTACGGATGAGGTGGTGAGGAGGCAGTCTTCCTTGACTTGGGGTAGCATTTGAGGGTAGTACTTCTAGGCGGAACCTCTCTTCTTCTTTTAATGAAGGAAGTGCGTCTCAACTTGGTCTGGTTGCCATGAGGTCTAATGACGGGAGTTGTGGGTTGCAATAGAGCTTCAAAAGAGGGACAGTCTACAGGCTCAAGAGGAAAAACTCCTTGTATATATGCTGTACATGTATATGTTGTATAGATGCACTTGAAAAAAAAAATGCAAAAAGAAAATAACTCCAAAAACGTGGTGGGTCTGAGAGAAAATGATATTCCCACCGGAGTATTTATATAGAGTGCAATAAGCAAAGCTTGAGTTCATGATTCACCTTATGTAGCTTGCAGCAGGGAGACTTGGCTACACTGGTCAAGCTCCCAAGGGTACATGGCTACACTGGCCTTGACCCATTCTTTTCTTCCTCCTCTTCTTGAGCCGGTTGAAATTGAACTTAGAAGGGAATACCCCGCTCCTCGAGGAAAGAGTGCCTAGATTGAGGTCATAGAGTTACCTTGTTGGGGAGGGTTGTCAAGTTGCCATTTCTGAGGTGGAGAGCTTAGACCTCACATTCACAGGACAAGAAAAGATTCATGGTCTTCAGGGTTTGTGATTGATGACTTGTTCTGATCTGGAGCATTGAGGAGTCTTGATTATAGATTAGTGGAACTTAGAGGCTGTTAAGTTTTAAGCTTAAGTCCAAATAAGGTTCCGACACATTAATAATCCAAAGATCTGATCGAGCTCCATATCTTAATTTAATGAAGGTAAGTTTAATAATCAACCTTGATCCTTGTACATTCTCTTTTTCTTTTTCTTTATTTCTTTTTCACTTCTTTTTCAAATAAGTGTTTGCTAAGGGACTAGCAAAGTTTAAGTATAGGGGGGTGATGAATACTCATTCATCACTCTTTATTCTTATATTTTAGTTACAAAAACCTTTGCAAATGCATGTATATAGTTGTAAATATAAATAATTACCAAAAGAATGCATGGTGTAAAAACTAATAATTAGCATGTTTTTGTGCAAAAATAAAAGAATAAAGATCAAAAAGAAAAAGAGGGAAATATTTAGAATAAATATTGAGCAACCTAACCCAAGGGAGGGCTCAGCATGGGCCTGACCACATAAAAGCCAAAGTAGAGGGAGATAGGGGCTCATGTGTGTAAATACATATATAAATAAAATAAAAATATTTTCCTCCCAAAAATAAACTAAAAAGGGTTTGTAAATATTTGTATATATTTATAAATATAAAAACAAGATAAAAACAGAAAAATTAAAAATAAAAATAGATCACTTGTATATATCCACCTTGTACATACAACCACACATATTTATTTCACCTTATAAATAAATAGGAAGTAATTTTTATAAAATTTGTTTATACTCTACTTTTTATTTTGTAAATAAATAAAATAAAAACAATTAAAACAAAAACAAAATAAAAAGAACAAAAGTAAAAACCTAAAAATACATTGTAAATATACCATGTATATATATGTACATATCTATTTATTTCACCTATGTATATAAATAATAAAAATAAAATAAAAATATCTTTTTATTCTTTTTTTATGATATAAATAAATAAAATATAAAATGAGAATAAAATTGTATAAAACTAATAAATTAAAAATCAAAATTAAAAACCCTATATTGTATATATACCTATGTATAGTACTATATTGTAAATACCCTATTTTTATTTTGAAAAATCAATTAAAAACCACCAAAAATAGAAAAAAAATAAAATAAACATTTTTTCATTTTTTGAGTTTTTAGTAATTCGGCCTCCTTCTATTTTAAAATGATTTTTCAAATATTGTTGAGGTGGCCCTCTCCAATTGGTCCAGGGGGATTGTTGACCGCCCGGTCAACTCCCCCCCCCCAGGACCACCTTCCACGGGTCTTGGTTCACAGACCCGGTTTCTCGGATTTTCCCCATCCATACACGATCACCATCTCCCTAAACCCCGGGTCCATCTTAATCGTGGCAGATCCGGCACCTTCGCCGGCGCATCCGCATCGAGATCCGCGCCTCATGCAGCCCTACCCGATCACTCCTAGCCGGACCTGCACCCATACTTAAGCTGAGCTCCGCCACCCTATTGCCTATCTTTGGCTCATTTGCTCCACCACCAGTGACCTCCAGTGCTCGAGTGAGAGTGACAGCTTGCTCCGGGTGCTGTCGTAGTGAGGAGAGGGGCAGGGAACCACTGATCTGACGAGCCACCACCGCCGTGCTCCGCCCAGAGCCGGAGCCAGAGCCTCAGACGTCGACGCTCCTCGAGGCGAGGACCCAGAGCATCCCCTGCTCGCCCACAGTCGAACCATCCACCCAGGTGTAGTTGTTTCTTCCTTTTCTCTAATTTCCGATTACCCCCAATTCGCCACTCCACCGACCACCTTCGATTCCGGTCATGTCACCCATCCATTCGATCATCGGGCTACACCATAGCCTCTGCCTTCCTTCCGCGCACATTCTCCGCACTTTCGTCCAACCCAGCTGGCACAGGAGATGGGGTTCGAGCTCCTCCATCTACACCCTCGCCGGAGCTCGCTCGCACCGACTCCCCGACCACCTTCACCACGCCTAACGGGGTCGAGGCACTTTGCCCTCGACCCGCGAGTCTTCTGGACCCCTTTTGCAGGTACAACGAGGGCCATCTGAGGTCCTCTGACTCGAGCCAGGAGCCGCTTCTCCGTCGGAGCTGACCGAGCTCCTTAGAGCTCCGTTGCTCCATCGGAGAATCCCATCTGACGCAGAGGCCCACGACGACCCTTCTCCGATCATCAGAGCCCCGCGAGGAGGCTAGGAGCGCGCGCATTGGGTCGGCGAAGTTCGCCGGCCGACAGTTCTTCCAGGACCTTCAGCAGCCGTTGGATCCTCTTCGACCTCCAGTCCACATCTCGACCGTCAATCTGAGGAGGTCCCGTCACCATCAGATCTTTGGAGATGCGATCCATACCGTCCGATCAGAGGCGCCTTCCCACACTGCTTCAGAGCCACTCGATCTTCCACGTGGCTGCACCTGGACCGCTCGATTAGGACGAGGGCTTCCTTCGTTGGGCGCCACCCGCATCTCAGTCGTCCATCCACCACGTGGCACCCATCTAGCCGTCTTCATTAAAAGGGTAATTTACCCTTAGGCCCTGCTTTTTATTTTATTTAGCATTTAGTCCTGTAATTATGTTAGATAGTTGTTTTATTTTTGGTACAATTGCACTATGGACCCTGCGCTTTATTTTATTTGCTTATATTCCCCTGTTTATGGAGTAGCACGTGCATCGATATGTGTTTTGTTGGGTATTTTGCGTCAGTAGCCCTGTAGTTCTGGTTGGTTTTGAAATGAATGAAAACTTTTGGATAATTGCTTTTATACCCCTGTGCATGAATGAATTGTGCATGTGCGTGTATTAGTGGGTAAATTACAAACAAGGCCCCAGACTTTTGGTACATGTTACCAAATTGTCCTAGGACTTTGTTTTCCTTACAGATAGGTCCCTGCTGGGTTTTTTGCACCGGACCCCCCAGAGCTTTTGGTATTTGCACTCAGGTCCCTATGCACAGTACCCATTTTCTATTTTTGAATAAAATAGCAAATCAACTCCAAATCCAATGAAAATTGGATACATGCCTCCTGCCATGTTGCAAAATTTTCTGGGATTTTTGGAGACATTTTTGTTTTCATTTGCTATTTTTAAAAATTCAAAAACATCAGTTTTGTTTACTGTTTGATTTGAAAATTCACAAAAAAATTGTAAAACCTAACTAAAAATTACAAATAAATTAGATACTATTTGTGTTGGCTTGCTTGATTTTCTAGCCAATTTTGGCAATTTTTCATTATCTAAAACTCATAAAAATTGAAAAACACCTAAAAACTCATAAAAATTCTAATAAATAATCTAAAAACCCAAAAATAATAATTAAGGTGCCTAAATTTTGCTTGTTACTTTCTCTTTATAGGCAAATTACCTCCAGGCTTATTTGGGATTTCTAGATATTTTATCTAAGTCCCTTAAGCTCAGCTGGACAATACCTTCATTTTCTGACCTTGTTCCATTTTTAGAAAATTAAATAAAAATCAGAAAAATCCCAAAAATTCACTAAAAACAGTATAAATTATAAAATACACAAAAACATTTTTATTTGAATTTTTGGTTGATTTTTATTACATTAAATAAATAGTTGAATTTCCTTCTATTCTTGTCTTCCTTATTTTCTTAATACATTAAAAATCCAAAAAAATATAAAAAGAATTAAAATCCACCAAAAATACCTGTTTCTTTTCTTTTATTTTCTTTTTGACTACTTCGTAGGCCGCAAGGCCATTACGTGCTCCCTGAGTTCGACCCTGGTCGCTATACCAAGTCAATAAAATAGCAAGACCGCTAGTGTTGTTTGATTGATTTTTCATCTTGTTTGGTGGTCTCTTTTTCTGGATTGACACACCCGGGCGACTGAGGTCGCAACGACCATTTTAGATATACCTGATTACCTCGCTTGCTCGAGACCCGTGTCATCATGGTGTTGGGGTGGTGCCGGAAGCTGAAGTTGCTGGTAAGAGGAAGGGGGATACTGTTGGTACTGATGAGGTGGAGCGGCCCCATACTGATGAAAAGGTTGTGGCTGGCAGTACTGTGGCTGCTGATAGTGTTGATTCTGCCTCCATTGATTTGCATATGAGGGAGGTTGTTGGTACTGTGGCGGCGGCTGTGAGGACTGCCCAAATCGACCACCCTGAGGTTGGTGGTATTGCCGGTTGGTTGGTAGCTGACCCTGAGGTTGTCCCATAGGACGGGTCAGTTGTGCTTCATTGCTCCAAACCCCATTGACTTCTTGAATCAGGGGTGGTGGTGGGAAGACTAGATCGGATCCTAATACAAACCCTGGTTGGTACACAACCATCTGCTGCTGCGGCTGGCCCTGGTCGGGTGCTTGCACGTAGTACACGTACTGGATTGCCGGTGGCTGCTGGCTCGGCTGAGGCTGATGTGGCGGTGATAGATCGTGCTTCCTCTCAACTAGATCTTCTGATGGCGCTGCCAACTGAACAGAGTTGATGGTGCCCACCAACAGTTCTAATTATTTGGTGATCTGACCTAGCTTATCAAGGTTCTGAGTCCTCTTCTCGATTACAACAAGTTTCTCTAGGTCCTGTGATCTCTTATCGATATTATCAACCTTCGAGTGATGGCCCCCGACGATGCTGAGGTTGGAGCTCTCATCTCTCTCCGCCTCGCGGGATGCTTCCATGTGTATTTGTTTTTTGAGAATCTGGGGCTGCTTTTGGTATGCCTTAGATGAATAGAGAGCGGCCTCTCCTTCGGCCATTTCTTCAAAGATTTGCCAGACTACATCTTCATTCTTATTGAAGTGTGAACCCCCACATGCTGCGCCAACGAGCCTTTGGCTTTCGATGTTCAGGCCTCCAAAGAAGTGCTGGATCAAGCTAGTCTTCGGGATCTCATGATGAGGGTATTTTTCCAACAGATTGGTGATTCTCTCCCAGGCTTCATGTATGGATTCGTGGACTCCATGGGAGAAATTGCTGATTTGTGCTCGCATCTGGTTGAGCTGACCGAGAGGGTAAAACGTGTGCAGGAAAGCTGACTTCAGTTCCTCACAGGTTGTCACAACCTTCCCCAGATGGTTGACCCAATACAGGGCCTTGTCTTGCAGGATGAAGGGGAATGCCATCATTTTGACAATGTCCAAAGGGACGTTGGGGTAGTGAGTTGTACGGTAGATGCGTGAGAACTGCTGCATGTGGATGTACGACTCTTAACTGGTGTTTCCATGAAAAGATGGAATAAGAGCGAGGAACTGGGGCTTCAGCTCAAAGTGAGCATGCACTAGTGGAATAAGGATCCACTCGGTCATCTGGTTGTCTCCAGTATTATAGGTCTCCTTCAGTGTAGGTTCGGGTCTCCCATTTTCTGGCTCTTCCTCATCATCAGGAGGATTACCACCTCCTCGTCGTCCTCCTCCTCCCTCGTCTCTGTTCATTACATTATTCAGCATATCCTGGAAAGCAGTTTGTGCTAGGGCCTGCTCCGTCAACTGTTGTTGGATAGCCTGGTTGGATGCCAACAGTTGTGCAATAACCTGATTATGATCAGGCATCTGTCCTTCTGGTTGGGGTGGCTGCTGACCCTTGCCCTTTCCTTTAGGAGTCATGTCAGGGTCTGAGTCTGAACAAATGAATTCCGGAATAGAATCCATGGCTTGGTCTGTCTTCTGTCTGCAGAATGAGAGAATCCTAATCGGGCCACTTGCAATAATATTTAGCCGTTATGATGAATCTGGAATTAAGGTCAATCCCAGCATGTTGTGAACGGAAAAAGATATGGACTGTGATCGACTTCCATTCACAACGGCGAGAGTGGGACAAAAGTGATCCCGGTTTATTGGGTGGTCAAAAGAAAGGTAGAAGACGAGGAGTCTGGAGATCGATCCGCAAAGTCCGGGTCGGGTTCTCGGGAATCACCTCGAATATATTCGCGAAGTTGAGTCTATGGAATCGATGTGGGTGTCGGCGGGATCCCGATGGAAATCATCCATAGATCGACTTCGCAAAGCACAAGGAGGATTGCATGTTGGAAGAAGGATTCAGTGGTCAACAAGGAATAAAAAGGAGTGTAAAATAGTAGAAAGGCCCGTTTGAGCGGGGGTCAAAGGAGAATGATACAACAAAACTTGCGCAAAGGTGCGGGACTTGATTTTTGAAATTAATCTAGATCCATACAAACACAATACAAAATTGGGTTCACCAACTCACGCCATGTGAAGCCGTGGAGGTTTGGCTACTTATTATCTTTTCAGTTTAAAGTTGTAATTTCAGGCATATCTTTTAACAAGTCCTTAGCACGCTAACCCTATAGGAGAGAGAGTACTGCCAGAAAAGAATCTCGTACTTGTCCTCCTCCTTTGTAACATGTAGTCTGTACTTTTTGAGTCCTTGTAACCCTTCCTGGATTCCTACTCAGCCAAAGAAGTAGAGAGAGGAAGCCGATAGGCGAAACCAATACTTCGGTTCTCGCTTGGTATGGAATCACCCGTGAGCGTGCAAGAACCTACTCGGACACAAACCGTTGAGACAGACACCTCCATGAAGGCGTGGCCTATGATCAGTACTTCAGACCATGTCTATGTTCCACACAAGGCGGGAACACCATCACTGACAAGGCCCTACTCGGTCACGTATGATAGAAGCGCCATTACTTCGGAAATCCAGGCGATACACAAGGCAGTTGCAGACTGGGATTTTGGCTCTATTCCGTATGAGACGTGCCTCGCTCATGGGAGTAGTGTTTTAGTCCTCCTCCGAAGGTACCTGAAAACAATGAGGGCTTTATGATCCCAGTACAATGATAGTCCATTACGAATTTTAATTAAGGTCAAAGTTTGTTTCGCAGTCCCCTTGTTTTAGCTTTTTGGGTTTTCACTTTTTTTGAGTCTATTTTCATACCAACGCTTAACGTTTTTGTAGATTCTCATTTATGTCTTAGGTTCTCAAAATCAGAGGGATATAGCAGAAAAGTCGTGCAAGTTGGTTCCATGATGGAAATCTCACCATTGAACCGAATGATGCATGCTGAGTTAGAGGACTTACAGTGCATCCCAGCTCTCTCTATGCGGTATGCAAAACAGAATTGTGAAACCTAACTACATGACGGTGTGCAAGCGACAAAATCGCCCTAAACATTAGCTGCTATTAATCGTGAAGAACAAATTGAGTTTGACTAGATCCATACGCAGGAGACTATAGGAACATGCATTCTTATTAATGTGTGGACCTAGCTACTGAGTTAAGCAACCTAAGTCTAGGGGCTCCATGCACACAAAACAAAATAAAGAAAAGGCGGAAAGCTTAAAACAACAGGAAACAAAGAAAAGAAGGCGGGAAAACACGAAAAAGCCGCGACGAGGCCCCCAGGTGAACAGACACCCGGGCACTGGACCTCGTTGTGAAGAGTAGAGTCCACATTATTACATGCCAAAATTGTCTCTCTCTCTCATAAAATTACACATTTTTTACTATTTAAGCCTTCTTCTTGCTTCCTTGGAGCTTGCTCCAGCTGGTCAAACAGGTGTGACCCTCCTTCATGCATGGCTGCATCGACCTCCTAGAAGACTGTCCTCGCATGGAAGACCCTCAAATCAAAGTTGCAGGAAAAAGAGTATTAGCACAAATAATCACAAAATATAAACAAAGGCAATAAATATTTACAGGCAATTTATGAATATTAACAAAAGATCATGCAAATATTTACAACATGACAAACTAAAGTAGGCTACTCTCATTGCTCCCCGACAACGACGCCATCTGATAACAGGGGTTTGGCGAGGGCCAAAATGCGTCTCACACAAGGCGGAGACGGAGTCGCTGTGGCGATCGCTCACGAAACCCCTATTAGTCAGAGATTGAGCCACAATCAAAATAATGCAATTAAGTCACAAAAAAGTGAATTAAAAATTATTAACTCTACCAAAATAATGCATAGTGCGTAAATATATAGAGGTCGAACCACAGAGAGCAAAAACATGTAGCTTGCAATTATTCCTATACAAGCTAGTCATGTATGCATGCAAGTCTTTTTGTGGGTTTTTAACTTTATAATAATTTTTTATTTTATTTTTGATTTTATATTTTTATATTTGATTTTTAATTTTCTTATTTCTTTATTTTCTTTTTTTATATTTTGTATTTTTGTATTTTCTATTTCTTTTAATAAAGATATATTATATATAAGGAATATATATACTAGCTATAAGAGAGAAAAAATAGGGGAAATTCTCAAAATACAGGAAATAAAGTATTTTTGTGATTTTTATAATTTTCTATTGTTTTTGTGATTTTTCAAGATTTTTCTGAATAAAAGGATGATTTATAGCTACTGAAATGATCGAATTTATTTTCAAATCAAAAACTCTAGGAACATACCAAGAACACGAAGAATGAATGAAGAGTGCGAAGAACACATGAAGAACACAAAGAATGTGAAGAACATATTTTTCTCTCAAAATTTTAGAAGATCTTCCCCTTAAACGGATGATATTTCTAGGAAAATTTCGGCAGAGTTTCCCCTTATATCGAGGCATATTTCTATAAAAATTTTGGCATAGTTTCCCCTTATATTGGGACATATTTCTATAAAAATTTCGACAAAGTTTCACCTTATAGCGGGACATATTTTAAAAGAAAAACGGAAAGAATTTCTCTAAAAAAGCACTGAGAGGGAAACTACAATGGGGAAACTACAATGAATATTAAAGAATATAATCAAACCGCAAGAGATGAATAATCGACACCATGCATCTTAGGTGAGTGAAGGTGTGATGAATCACAAAGTTCACTGACGTGCATAGCCGCCCGCACCTAAGGAGGGTATTACGTAGATTTCTCCATCAAAATAACTATAAAAGCGGAAAAGAAGGAATAGAACCATAAACAATGGAGAATCAATAACCAGCTTGCTGAGTTATATATTACACATGTGATCCACCTCCATGGTATCTCAAAGGAAGTAGTTTCCGATTGAGATTCACGATTCACCTCACACTATTGGATGAACTTCATGAAATCCTTACGCACACAGCTATGCTTGAGCACAACGTATCATACACAAACATATGGTCAATCAGAATGTACGATTCTGACATAGAGGATATGCTACGAGCATGTGCCTTAGAATGGAAAGGATCATGGGTGAAACATTTGCCTCTTGCAAAATTCACGTACAACAATAGTTACCAAACAAGTATTGGCATGACACCATTTGAAGCAATATATGGGCGTAGGTGTACTACTCCTTTGTGTTGGCAAGAGGTCGGGAAAAGAAACTTTACGATTCAAATAGACTCCAAGAGACATAGGAAGATGTAGAGCTTGCTCAAAAAGGACTAATAACTGCTCAGAGTCGTCAAAAATGCTATAGTGATACTAGGCGAAGAAACCTTGAATTTGAGGTAGGTGACTTTGTATTTCTCAAAGTATCACCTATGAAGGGAGTTCAGAGGTTTGGCTTCCACGGGAAGTTTCACCCAAGCTCCTGGGTCCCTAATGAATCCCGTATCATCATGCTAAAATTGGTCATTTAGGCTCTGTTCCCCATCATTCATATGCATTTAATCATTAATATAGCATTATTAGCATTCATACATATGTGAATAATATTTGCATTTCATCATGCATAGATTGCATTAAAAATTCAAGTGTAAATTAGCCCAAAAAGCCGCTAATTTTTCCTATTTTTAATTAATTCATCCTAACTCCGATTGACCCCAAACCACCTCCATTGTGTAGATATTACTAACCTTATTAAATAAAAAATACAAAAAATACTAACTCCAATAAGTGTCAAATAATACCAAAGTCCAATTTCACATCTGACAGATTAAAACGAGCATATCTTCCACATACAATATCCGATTTTGTTCTACTCACTTTTAAAGTAATCCATTTTCAAATACCTTCAAAACAAGACCAATTTCATAAAATTCGGAGCTCAAATGTGAAAGTTGGGTTTTGGGCCTCTTTTGCGCATTTTGAATTTTTGCTATTTTTGACCTCAGTTTTTATGTACATAATAAATCCTTTTAATTTTATTTCTTATTCATTTGTGTCCTTTGATGAAAGTATTATTAAGCAACACAAAAATCCAAATCCAGATAAAAACTAAAATCAAGAAAACTGACTGAGTTCAAGTGTCCGTTGTTGGTCTGTGCAAAAGTTGAGTGTTTCTGACTTCTATTTTATTTTCCTATTTTCTTATTTATTAAAAATCCAAAAAAATTGATTAATGTGTAATTAATTATATTATATTATATCGTATTTTTTCTAGATTTTTTATCCTCACGAAAACCACAAAAAAATTCTAAAATCCCAAAAATCCAATACTCTATACACATACGAAACCACCAAAATACCACTTCGTACAGAAGACCTCTTTTGCTTCCTTCATGAATGTTGTAGATCTCGACGATACGAACAACTTTTGTGAAGGAAATTTTTGGATCCGAGGTCTCCTTCTATTTATTTTCTATTTTTGGATCACCCCACCTTGTCTCTCTCCAGGCCCCTCCCCCGGGTCATGTGATGCGCACGTGACCCTCTTCTTCCTCCAGCCGTAGACGCCCGCGCCCCCCCACCGTTTCTCCTCCTCCATCCGTTCCTCTCTCCTAAGGTCTTTAAACCTCTGCCATGCACGACCCCGCCCGTTACGCTCCGCCGCCATCGTCCTATAAAGCCCCCCCTCCGGCCTCGTCTCGCATCCGCCATTATTCCTGAAGGTTGGTGACAACGACCTTGATCGGCATGATCCAGCGGTCGACCCGACCCCTTCTGCCGCTCCGTGCGGCCGAGCTTCATGGCCTTCACGGCCAGCCGCTGAGGTGACCACCGCCGGAGCCTTAGCTCCAGCACTCACCAGCCATCTCCGCCACACCACCGCTCGACCGCTCTACCACACACCCTCCACCTTCATTTTTTGCTACCCCTTGCAGGTCCTCCGCCTTGTCGCACGTCACCTCCGCCTCACGCCTCACCGTCGCGCCCCACCGTACGACGCCACCTCCTGCTCTGCGCGCAACCATCGCGCGGCGCACGACCGCCCGCGACCCCCTCGCCATCGGCTCTGACACACCTCCCCGCTCCTACAACCGCTCTGCCCACCAAGTGACGTACACTCGTCGTTGGATCGGGAAGGAGGACCTTGATCCAAAGGCTCAAGCACCGCCACGCTCCATCCGAGCCTCGTCCCCAACCGCGAGGCTCGGGTCGCTCGAACCTCACATCGTCACCGCATGGAGGCTCGGACACTCCGAGACTCAGCCTCGGTCTGAGCCTCACGCCTCAACACCGAGCCTCAGCTTCAGGCCCTGACCACGGCTACACCATCCGAGCCTCTGGCTCGGGAACCCTGAGCCGCAGCCCCGTCACCCAAGCCACCAGAGGCACGTGCAAAGCACGCGCGTCCAGTGAAAACTGCAATAAGGCCCCTGGCATTTTCAGAATTTGAATATATACCCCCCACCAAGAGTAAATTACATCTAGGCCCCTCCAACTTTTATTAATTATAGATAAGCCCTTCAAGGGACCTCTTTGCAAGAAATACTTATTCTATTTACATTTTAGTCCCTGAAACTTCATTTTATGGTATCTTTTTCATACGAACTCTTTTTTGAGCATATAATATGTCATTTTGAAGCTATTTTCATGCTCTACCATTTAGCACAACTTGTGAACATATTCAAGGTCATTTATTGATATTTATATTTTGAGGATCATCATTGACGTTTGTATGCTTACTTTGACATATATGTGCCACATTTTCCTTTGAGAAATTTACGATTTATTTTGCAGGGATTTGTTGGAGTTGAACTAATATTTGAGGACTTAATTTTTACAGGGGTTCAATCAGGTAGATTGATTAGATGTATTGACTTGTTGATATTGACTGCAAACATTTCTTGATAATAAAATTAGAAAGATTTCAGAGATAAAAATCATCACAGGATTATATATATTTCAATCTGGATTCTTACATGCCTCTGGATTAAATTGATTACATTCTTCTTTTGAGAACTCTTATTTGATCTGTGATTTCATTTCGAGTATATTGATTAATCTTATTTGGATTAAACATCACTAAAAATCATAGATCCTGTGCTGAACTGTTGTCCCTGTATATGTTTCTTCGCATTTGCATCACTTTGCATCTCATTGCTTTGTACATTTTCTCAACATAGAAATTAATCAAGCATTGATTAATTATTTAATTTGATTCTAAAAATCATGCAACTAAAAATCACTGTTCCCTGAGTTCGACATTGGTAGACTTACCAAGTAAAAATATTCCACAACATTCATAGATTTTGGTTTTTGATCGACCGATTTTCGCCTCCTATACTACAATCTATAATTATTAAAGATGTGGATCTCACGCTCATCAAATGGCGCCATTGTTGGGGAACAACGAATTTTTAGGGTTTTAAATCAGTTTTTGTAATTAATTGTTGTAAAATTAATTTTTTGTGTCATTTTCTGCATTTTATTCTACATCTCTCTCTTACTTCAGATACTAACCACAATTTCCCTCTTTGCAGAAACTACTAGGAGCAATATTTTGGAATTAAATTCAAGGATTTGTAAGGAAGGAGATTAAGTTTTAATTTTTGTGAAGAGAGAGCTTAGTCTAGGTTTACTTTTCTGCATTATTCACAAGGTCGCTCTCTCCTTGTACCCTGTTAATTTGTAATATTCAAGACTAGACTCACTATGGTATGACGTAGAATTTAGGAGCACATACGCTAGATTAAAATTACTTGATTGATCTCGTAATTCTTAGGCCACACATTCACTAACTATATGCATTATAGATCGTTCAACATTAGCCAAATTCTTAAATCAATTCTTCCCGCTAATAGAACTATCAGCTTAGGGTGTTGTTCATATGTGCATATCATTTAGTGTAATTTAAATTCCTTTTCTTGCATCCCGCATGAAGAACGCGAGGATTCACTGTAAGTCTTCTTCTTAAGCATGCATCATTGATTTACGTCTGCATTAGCTTTTTCGATTCTCCTTTCTCAAGTTTTACAACTTAGGAAATAAACGACTTGGGATTGTTCTTTAGGCGTGAATTTTTGTGCTCACGTAAACTTCAGTGATAACCTTAATCTAAAATTGGGATTGCTAATCAAAGTGACTGTAAATAAAATTGACATAAAATTAATCTGTGTTTGGTGGAGAGGAACCCACTCATTGTTTGTAAGGACCAGAACACACACTTAGGAAAGAGCCCAGAAACGAAGTTCTTCTTTCAGACTACTGATTTCAAAAACAATTAGCCACTTTTCAGTGAGGGTATCGGGTAGCCGTTTACGGTCTGACTTCCCTTAGCAAAGTAGGTAGTTTAGAGGACACCGCGGAAGGCTCCGTGTTCAAGTAAAACGGGTAGTCGTTTAAACGGTCCGTACTTACACCTATACTGGTTGAAAGTAGGTGCAACTAGTTGTATGAACTCAGGACAGTCTTTGTGAAATATTTCGGCACTTAACAACTCCGGTTCATTTTCATGATTGTTTTGTTATTAAATTAAAATTGAAAAGATAAGCGGTCGAATCCTAACGTGCCTTCACCAGTGCTGAGTAGGAGAATCTACGTATTTGTTTTGTGTTTGATTTGTGTCCGTCAAAGACCTTGCAATCGCAAGCAAATCGTGGTTCACTAATCATTCCATCCCTTTTGTGAAGATGTCAGCACAATGGTCTTCTTTTCCGATATCCACGACCTTGTCCCGATATGCTTCTTCTCACACTCCTCAAGAGAACACGAGCTTCAAATCAAGTTCTCTTCAGCCATCATTCTCTTCCCGCCCATACATGCCACCCTATGACTACACTTCTTCTTCTTGTAATAGACTTCTCTCACATTCTGACAATCTTATGAACATGAGAGAGAGACCAGAATTTTGGATGAACAATAGAGTGACCGACGTTGATAGTACAACACGATTTCCGCTTACTATGATCTCACAACCTCTTGAAGCATCCCCTACTCAAGATGACTATCCTCTTGAGTACAATCAATTTTCCTTCGACAATCCACGAGAAAACCAAAGTTAAGGAAATATAACTCATGACCAGACCATAATGTTTATGAACAATCAATACTCTACTCGAGGTTACATGCCAGAATCACGATACATGGAGATTGATTATTCAATCACTAGTCATGAGATGTTTGAGGATGAGATTGCTCGGATTAATCATAGAGCTGACACTTTAACTGAGAGAATATATGATCTCATCAGTCTATGCAAAATTCAGAAGAAGTGAGGCCACCACAATGCGAACCACTGGATCATCACAATCAGGCACAGCCACCGCTAACCTCTGACCCCCCGACTGACCATATATTACTGAAAATACCAAAAAAATGAAAATTTTTAAAATTCCAAAAAAATGGACAATTATGAAATGGAAGCATCTTGCAAGAGTCTGATTTTAGAGCTTACATTAATCAAATCCATAGAATATGTGCCCGATCTTATGATATTTGTGAAGAGTTGACTGATCCCCAAAAAGACGGGCAATAAACGATCCCGGACTTAATATCATGTCATATCTATAGCTAGTTCTTTGGTGATGAATCATAAAATCAAAAGCCGTAAAGTCAAGCGGTTGAATCGGATCACATGTGAAATTGAGGATTCTACATTCACTCATGTTTGGTTAGACGACGAATCCACATTAAACATCCTCCCCAAGTCTGTCTTTGACCAACTCAAACTCGGACAACTCAAAAGACTAGGGTGATCGTTTAATTACCCGATCGATCTACCAAAAGACCGCGGGGAATCGTTTCTGTCGTCGTAATTTTCTGAGGTAAAGAACATAAAGTGGAATTTATTGTCCTCGACATTGAGCACCCCATAAGGTTGTCTGAGTCTCCTATCATTTTAGGAAAGTCGTTCTTAGCCTCCGCTAAGGCGATCGTCGATTGTGAGACTCAGGAAATCAAGTTCCCGAACTCGGACCACAATGAACAAATCCCGAATGACACGACATGCTCGGAGGAAAACCAACTTGAAACCCACAGTTATGATCAAGAGATAAATATTTCACATTATCAGACATCTCCGCATGACACATAAATCTAGGAGAGTCACCTAAAAGACTGGCTATTGGACAAACTTTTGATTCTCACCACCCTTTCACTGCTCCTAGGAAAAATCAAGATCTTGGAGCTTATGAAGAATTCGACCATATTATTGAAGATCATCACGATTATTTCAGTGATCCAATCTATGAGTCGGCAGTAATTCATGAGATACTTGAACCATATAAGGAACCGACTCCGAAAACATCTGATGTCACCAAAATTCACGATCATCCGGAAGTGACATCAACACCCCAAGCCATAAACCACAAAATCACCAGGAACAATCTCCCTCGACCGAAGCAGCGCATGACCCTTCAAGAATTGGTCGACTTTTATGGGGATTAATCTGATGAGGAACTCACAAATACCACATCAGTTACTCAAGACATGGAGATAAAGACTGTCCAACTTCCTCCCAACACTTCCAAAGGAAACAAACTGACCAAGAAAGTCACCTTTGACCTTAGACACCAGTTGATTTCTGAAGAGTCCTCGTCCGATTCTGATGTGTTTCATCAGATAAGTGCAATAGGTATAGCTCTAATCCAAGGGCACTTACCTATGATTGACAAAAGTTGGAGATCCTCTGCAGACAACTACTATTCTCTTGAGGACGACTCTGACGATGGCTGGTCTTCTTCATCAGACTCCTCTTCATCACCCTCCACATCTCCATATTATCTCCCTCCACACTCCCGCAAGAAGGTCCATCGCAAACCTCCTTGATCTTGTACATCCGCAAATCTACCCGGTTCCCCATCTGTAATTATCCGAGTATACTTAGGCTGATCTGAGCCTAAGTATGTGGGGACCGCTACCATTGTTTACACATCACTTCTACACTTTCTATTTTTGTCCCATCTATACTTAGTAAGAGCTATGTCTACATTTCACTTTGTGCCATGACGACATAGCACAAGCTAAGTATGGGGGGTGTTTGTATATATTTTATCTACTTTATCCATAGATCGTACTTTAATCGTTTTTATCAAACATCGGGGATGGGTACAAGTAGTGTGTATAATACCTGTTTTTCAGACTAAACAAAAAAAAAACAAAAACACCCCAAAAAAACTTTTTCCATAAAAAAATCATCACTCATGGTCTTGCATTTCATCAAGCATTTCATGCATTCCTTGGTTGATATATTCCTGACACATTCACCATCACTCAAGGCTTGAGGATTTTTGAGGACACTTGATTTTTGAGATCTTGAGATTCAGAGATAGCCTGCCTCAGTCATTAGGGTTTTTGAACTTAATAACCCACACTTCCCTAGTTTGAAAGATTTGAGCGCTATATTGCACTCTTCATCTCTACCTTCAAAAAAAGAATATGATCAACACAATCACTCCCACAACTACATGATTGATGACATGAGTTGAGATATCACTTGAGGAACTAGGACTGGAGATTTGAGTTTAGACCCGATCTGATGATATTCGAGGATGGGATAAAGTTAATGAAGGCTGTAGAAAACCTATGTGTCAGCAAAACCCTGGCCAGTATGTGAACAAGATTCATATGCTATCTCTTTGAAAAATGACCTAAGTGCCAGTGTGTGATGAAACTTAATGAAAAATGTTGATCAGTGTGCGCCAACTCTAGGTAAAAGTAGTGGAGCTAGACAGCAAAAAAATAGAAATGTCAAAGAAAAGCTCTATCATCCGAAGTCAAATTCTAGATGAGCTTCCACCAATGGCGAGCGCTCCCAAACATTTTCATAGTGTCCAATTGGACCAAGCGCTAATTAGGACCAAGGAATCAGGTTGATACCATAAAAAGGGCTCTGCATAGTAAGCGATACAAGTCTGGGCGTCGAAGGTATCTTAGATACTCAAAAGAGACACACCCCTGTGTACTCCAAGAAAAACAAGTGCAGACGACTCCAAATTCTCTTGATGGATACATTGATCAACAAAATAAAATATACTTGTGTTGAGTAATAAGGCACTCGGGAGGCACCTTGTTCCAACGAAAGGGAGAGAAAATCCGACACAATCCTATGCCCTCCATCATCTAGCCGTCCATCTACACTTTCAAGTCTGACAAACTAATGAGATAGTTGACTGAAGCAAGAATAGAATTATTCCCTAGTGTTGAGGATTAGGTCTAGAGAAGAGTCTCTTGGATTGTAACTTTGGGTGATGTCTCGACTTGACTTTCATGAATGCAGTACACTAAAAATCATATATTTATATTATATGTACAAACAGAGAGTCCAAAAATTAGTGAGGTTGGATTCCTTTTGATTAAAGCTTGGTTGAGCCCAGAATTATAGGATCACTCAAATAAGGGGTCTTTCTATGAATTAAGGCTTGAAAATTGACTTGCACAGTCAGGGATGTATATTTTGTAGGGATTTGTTGGAGTTGAACAAATATTTGAGGACTTAATTTTTGCCGGGGTTAAATAAGGGAGATTGATTAGATGTATTGACTTGTTGATATTGACTGCAAACATTTCTTGAGAATAAAATTAGAAAGATTTCGGAGATAAAAATCATCGCAGTATTATATATAATTGTATCTAGATTCTTTCCTTCCTCTGGATTAAATTAATTACATTCTTATTTTGAGAACTCATATTTGATATGTGATTTCATTTCGAGGATATTGATTAATATTATTTGGATTAAACATCACTAAAAATCGTAGATCCTGTGCTGAATTGTTATCCCTGTATATGTTTCTTCGCATTTGCATCACTTTGCATCTCATTGCTTTGTACATTTTCTCAACGCAGAAATTAATCAAGCATTGATTAATTATTTAATTTAATTCAAAAAACCACGCAACTAAAAATCACCATTCCCTAAGTTCGACCTTGGTAGAATTGCCAAGTAAAAATATTCCACAACATTCACAGATTGTGGTTTTTGATCGACTGATTTTCGCCTCCTATACTAGAATCTATCATTACTAAAGAGGTGGATTTTGCGCTCATCAGTCCCTTTGAAATTATTCAGTGGATTGGGAAAGTCGCATAAAGACTTGTACTTCCTCCACATCTTTCGGCAATACATGATGTTTTTCATGTATCAATGTGATAAAGTATATTGATCTACATGTTCAGCTAAACTTGACATACCTAGAAATATCTGTGCAAATACTAGATGGGGAGTTTCATAATTTTTGGAGTTATGGTTGAAAAAATGATTTTCTAGGGTGGTTTTTACAATTTGACCATTTATTTATTGTATTTATTTTTTATAATGTACATATTATATTTTCAATAAAAGTAAATGTTGTTCACAATAGTTTAAAGTAAATAAAAAAATTTATTAAAAAACTAAAGAAATTAAAAAAATATTTCCTTATTTTTTCATATGGATAATACTTATGTATATATGATATATATGTAATTAAGCACCTTTTATAAAAACCACCAAAAATAATATCCAACATTAATTAATTAAAAAACTAATTTCAAAAATCTAATTTATTTTTTTAATTACATTAAATTGAAAACATGTCTTTTGCAAATAATTTGAATATATGCCTTAAATAGCCACCATTAAGGTGGCTAATTAAGTCTTCATATTATTTTTTTTATTAACTTATTTAATTCCGAATTTCATTTTTAATTAACTAGTTAATTAGTTTTATTTATTTAAACAACCACTAAATACCTTCCTTTTTGTACATATCTTCCTTTTTTTATTTCTTCTTCTTTTTAATGGGTCTCCTCTCCTTCATATTTTCCTTTATTAATCTTTTGGTGAGAGGAGTCAATTCTCCAAGAGCTATGTTATCGTAGAGAGGTGCCCAGCTTCTGAGCCGTTAGATGACAGCGAGTCGGACCTCATTGAGGCCTTTACGACATTCATCTGCTCCCATGGTGAAATCCATTTTTTTTCATTTTTATTTCTCATTTTCATCTAGATTAATCGTCGTTTAATTTTTGCATTTTTAATTTCATAGTCAATTTTTTTAATTTTAGATCATAGATTTTAATTGTAGTTCATTGTTCATCTCTACCCGAATCTGATCTGATCCCACATTCGCATCTTAATCTCTACATATTAACGTTATGCCTCACGCAAGTACTCACCTCTGGCCATGTATGGTGGCCGGAGATCCGGATCCATCCGTCCACCTCACGCAAGTACTCACATATGGCCATGTATGGTGCTCGAGTCGGTGTTGTTTTTATTTATTTCAGGTACATGACTTCAAAACAAATATTAAAAAATTGCAATTGATGTTTACATATATAAACCATTACAACTATTATTTACAAAAAAATGTTAAACCAAATAAAAAGTTGGGGGCGACAAAACTTCCGCCACCGCCGCCCATCCTCTGCTCACCAACCACGCATACTCTGCTGACCCGCCATCGCCGACTCTGCCCCTTCCACTAACCACCCCTCCGCGCGGGCGGCGCCATCGCAGGGAAGCGTATGTCGCCTCCTCACGCAGCTGTGCCGCCAGCCATCATCTTCCATCGTCTAGATCGTACCCCGTGAAAAGGAGCTCCTCCTGCAGCTTCACCACCGCCAACCGTCGACCACATCGCGCTCCCTCATCACCAACCGACGTCCTCCGCCCAGTGCACCACATGGGAAGTGCGTGTATCACCTCTCACGTGTCGTACGCCATCTCCAACCCTTGCCTCTAAGCACTACCGCCCCTCATCAACTTGTTCCTATGATCGCAAAGCATTGTTCAACACCCCCGTGCCTAGAGTTCATCCGCAGCACCGACCTCTGATCGCGCACCTCGTCGTCCATCTACCGCACTACCATCGCTCGCGATCTCCACCGTCACTAATATCCCTCGTCGTTCCGCCCTCAAGCCCAACCACCTGAAGCTCGAAGAGCCACCTCTGTCAGAAGCTTGGAGAGCCACCTCCACCTGAAGCTCGACACCACACCGCTGACGCCCCTGCACCGCAAACCCACATGAGCCCACCCCCTTTCCAACACCACCTACCGGGTGCTCATCCATCCCTTTCCCTATTTGGCTCAAGAATGAAGAAATCCCATGGCAACCCTAAGGGGAATATAAATAAATATTTTTTTAAATTTCAACTTCGCGCTCGAAGTTATTTATATTTACAAAGAAGCCCCGTCGTCCATATCACGTGTTGTGCAGGCACTCCATTGGGTAGTTTGCGACTTTTTCTACCTCTTTTATTACTTGTTATATTTTATTGAAAAACTTTGAATATTCACATTTTTATCCATGTATTCCATACATTTATTTTGCCTCCCTTTTCATTGAAGTAAATATTTTTATTGCTCAATAAATTCTTGAAAATAAATGTTATACTCCTGTTGTATGTCTCTTCATTGTATATATAATGCATTGCCTTTTATTTTTATTTGATACAATTTTCCCGATTTGAAATTCAAAAATCATAAAAAAATTGAATTGCATAAAGAATTATAAAAAATAGATTAGCTTATTTTTTGTGTATTTATATTTCAGTCCAATTGTTGTGTATTAAATATTTTTAAAACTAAAAAAATTGTAAAATAATAAAAATCTTTGGAAAAACATAAAAAATTGTAGAATAATCCAAAAATTATGATTGCACTTCCTATTTGTAGATAATTTCCTCTAGTTTTTTGGAAAAATAATTTTTACAATTTTTGCATTTATTCAGTATTTTAATTGAAAAATAGTCTTGTATATTTACTATTAAAATTTCTCTTGTTTTTATTCATTTAAAAATCTTAAAAATTAGAAAAATAAACTAAAAATCATTAAAAATTTTACCAATAGCCATAACACAAAAATATTTTATTTGGACATTTTTGAGCTTTTTTTGATATATTTGAAAAATCCAAAAAATAGCCATTCCCTATTTTTGTATATATATTGTTTGAAAATTATTTTCTTGAAAATTTAAATTTGTAAAATTAAAATCCACTAATGATAAATAAATTGGAAAATATAAAAATAATAAAATAAAAATTTAAAAAATACGATAACCTATAATATTGTTCATATGATTCCATTATTTATTTCATTGATTTCTCATTGATATAATAACCCTCAAGATTGTAGCCATACTGAGTTTGATCCTATTAGCTATACATGTAAAATAAATAGCAAAATTCTCATGCAAAATTTTTGTAACTAATTTAGTTTCAGAATCAAATAAATATTTTTGTTGAGGGATTTTTTGGGTTGCAACGACACTACAAATATATTTCATAAATAAAAAAGCCCCTAAGAAATTCTCCATAAACAATGTACATATTTATAATAGAATAAAACCATAAAGAAAACCCAAAAATAAAATAATCTATATAAATACATAGATGAAATACCTATACTTATACCTTTATAAAATATACATCTATTTATTTATGTGTACAAACAACCTCAGGAAAATACAATAAAAATATAATTGTGTACCTAAAAACAAGTTATAGATATATAAAATATGAAAATAAAATAAAAAAAATCTAAAATACAAAATAGAAATAAAATTTATAAAATATAGGTCAACATACCTATAAATACAATTGTTAAAAGTAACTTGAAATAAATTAACTACTAATTATAAATAACAATCATACTAAAATATTGCATAAAATAATAAACATTTTTATTTTATAACAAAAATAAATAAAATAATTTACTATTTTAATTTAAATATTTTTTAATAAACCTTAATTTTTTTCTTGTAGCATCCTATGTGGACTAATCAGGAGGCGGGGTATGTTGACCTCGCTCAAATGTCCTTCCCCACATTTAAACTTTTGTCATAGCCTCGAGACCCCCACTTCCTTTAATTATCTAGGTTGCCCTGTGACTCCATTCACCTCGAGTCTTCATAGATCATCTTCACATCAAGATCGCCTTCCCTGCTTATTCGTTTGATTTGCCTGATCTGCCTCGAGCTACGAATAAATCACGATCAAAGATCGACTGACCCTCTGTCTATAAGTAATGGACCCATTCGTTCTTTCATCATTTCATCCCTCTCTGAGATCATAGTGCCTCTAGTTGAGTGTGTGTGAGTGCACCAGTAACAGAGATAGTTTCCCCGAAGATTGGAGCATCAGAGGAGGTGGTGAGAGGGTCCACACAAGATCTCGAGCATGTCCTGCTCCCTGGTCCACCATCAGGTTCGAGTTACACAATTTCATTATTTCTATGTAGCTTTAGCTTGTAGATTTCATTTTATGTCTTTTATTTCTAGTTTCATTTATTGTTTTATACTAGGTTTAGATTTAGATCTCACCAGAGCTATAGAGCTCTGGCTACTGTGATTCATCATTACACCCTGTGTGCGACGTCCATGATAATCAAATCATCTAGACCCATCTTTTCTCCACATCCCTGACCATCCATTAATCTTCGACAACTTCTAGATCGAAGAATTTGATGCTCCTCCCCCACCCTTTGCTTGAGCATCATCACCCCACTCCATCTTGCATTGATTTCGTCAAATAACAACCCAGATACTATCACCCTCGTCTTGCCATGCTTTCTAGCCCATATGCATGTCTGGAGGACCATGTCTAAGGAGTGTTGAGGTTCGAGAGCATCTCCAAGAAGATCAAGGCTCCATGCCCCCTCCGATGGGGACCTGACTTTTTTGAAGCCTTGATTCGCTGTGGAAGACCTCCCTGACCATGTGGAGCATGTTAGCATCAAAGAAGGAGCTTAGGGAGGAGATGATTGACGAACGAAGCTTGGAAAAAGGGACCTTCTTAACTTGTTCTCCGAGCGAAGTACAAGCCGTCGGATGAAGAAGGAGCTATAGTTCTCATCTCAGCAATCCAATTTCTACAACCCTTGGCCATTGATGGAGGTCCACGATCAGATCTCATGCATTGATCCCCGAAGGGGTATCATGCATTGTGGAGTCGCCACATGTGCAAGTGAAAAGATCCTACTCGTCTGCCTCTACGCAAAGATGGGTAATTTGCACTAAACCCCCTCCATCTTTTATTATTTCTTTTTTGTATATATAATATAATTTGTAGTGTATATGAAATTGTACAATTTACATTGAGAACACTAGAGTTTCCTGATATTGCATTCATGCCCACGCTAGCACAGCTCATGTGGCTCACCACGTGAGTTGGGCCTTTTGTGGACGTACCCATCCATTTTTGTATATTTATTTTTAATACATGAATGTGTATATTCCATGTATATTTCAGTAGAAAAATTGCACAAAGGACCAGAACTCTTGTATATTTGCAGAAAGGCACTTCCAGGGAAATTTTAATTTAACTATTTGGTGGAAAATTGCATGTATGCTGCTGGGTTTTGTAAAATGGTTCTGAAATGCATGTATACTTTGTTCAAAATACATATTGCTCCCTCTCGGTACCGTGAATTTTATTTTCTTTTTTCTAAATAACCGCTATTTGTAATTTATTTTGCAAATTGCATGAAAATACCTTAAATGTTATATTTTCATGACATGATTTTTATTCTGCATTTTTAGGCGTTTATCTATTTATTAATATTCAAACAGTCGGTACTAATCCCTTGTCTAGCAATAAAAATGAAAAAAATGCAAAATATTGTGATCTACCAGACTAAAAATCCCTAAAAATAGAAAAAGGAAAGGACTAAAAATAAAAAAGATCCAAAATGCAGTAAAGAAATTGGAAAAATAAAAAAAAATTCCAAAAAACAATCCCTACATTTTCTTTATATTATTTTTACTTATTAGTATTGATTAAAAGAATTTTGGACTTTATTTGCTATTTTTTATCTCCAATTCAATTTGGCCTCTTTATTTAATCTTTGTTTTAGGATTTTTATATTTTAAAATTACCTAAAGATATCCATAAATTCCATATAAACAACAAAAACATTCGAAAAATGATGTATAGATACATATATCATATACTATCTATATAAGTATATATTATATATACTTATATTATGTACAAATATATTCTATATAAATATATTCTTATTTTTTTCAAAAATGAAAAAGAAATTAAATAATTGCAAAATTAAAAACAAATATATATAGCTTGTTTGAATGTAATTTTCCCTTTCTCTTTTATATACCTATATGAGTGTATATATATCGTATTAATGTTATTAAATTATCTATGTAAATATATTCACTCTTCATTTAATTGAAAAAATATTTATTAAAAATAAAAAACCCACATAAAACACTTAGAGACAATTATGTACATTATACACATTGATTAGCAATAATCAAAACACTTAAAGACAATTTTGTTTGTAGTGAATAATAAATTGTGCCTCACATTTTTGGCTATTCATTGCTTATTTTCACTTTGTTTGTACTTTTTGATCGATCTAGGGATTCCCTTTCAAGTCGCCTCAACAACACTTGTGTCTTTGATATTATTCTAGTGAGGATCACCATTCCTTTTAGAACTGCACATAAATCCCTTGACATCAAATGGCATCATTGTCAGGGAGCAGCGTGTGTAGCCTAATTTGTATATATTTGTCTTCTTTTATTTATTTATTCATTCATTTTTTCCTTGTACAAAATTTTCTATATCTTTCTTACTTATATATACTTCATTTCTTATTTGATACATTATTTGATTAATTGTGCTAATACACCACTTTTGTTGTGTTTGTTGTGAGGGCTCGCTATGCGAGATGACCTCTTAGGAGGACAATACAACCAAGAAAGTTGGAGGTTGGTCTTCCTCACATGACTAGTTGGAAAGGTAGCATGCATAACAAAGAGACTAATTAGCCTAGATTTTTAGCTAATTATTTTATTTTAGTTTGGTGAGAGAAAGTAATTCATTTATTAATTAATAATTGTAATAATTATGGACTTGGACACTACTATACTCTACGAGGTTCATTGCCCGGGTGGTTGTTCACTTGGAGGCCTCGTCACGGGTTTCTCACATTTTCATCGCTTTGTTTTATTTGTCTCTCTATGTTTTAGGTTTTCCACCTTTCTTTTTATTTGTTTTATGTGCATAAAGCCCCTAAACTTTGGGTTTCTTGTATCGGTAATTAGGTCCAAACCCTAATAAGAATTATGTGCCTATAGTCTCTTACATTTGGATCTAGTCAAATTAATATTTGTTAAATATGTGGACTTGAGACAGCGTGCCGAGAGAGGTCGCATACATCACTTGTAGGAACCATTGTGGTGAGCACCGAGTGGCACCGAGGACTGAACTTTTGGTCTCACTTCTGAATAATTAACATGTGGTTCTTCACGACTAATAGCAGCTACTGTTTAGGGCTATTGTTTCGATTGCACACCGCCATGTAGAGAGGTTTAAAATTTCAGTTTTGCATAACAACGTGGAGAAAGCTTGGAAGCACGATAATTCCCATAACTTTGCATGAATCATTAGGTTCAGCGATGAGATTTCCATCATTAAATGACGTGCACTGCTTTTTTGCTTTCTTCCTCTGATTTTGAGCATCTAGAAATTAAATGAGAAATTACAAAATCATTAGGTTCTTGTATGTAAAATATCTAAAAAAAGTGAAAACGAAAAATCTAAAATAAGGGGACTGCTAAATAAAATTTGACCTTAATTAAAATCTGTAACGGACTTCACTACCTTAGGTTCATAATATTTAGGTACCTTAGGAGGGGACCAAAACCTCTCCCATGAGCGAGGCACAACCCGCTAAGGATTAGAGCCCAAAACCCAGTCTATAACTGGCTTGTGTATTGCCTGGATTTCCAAAGTATTCGTGCTTCTATTATACGTGATCGAGTAGGGCCCTGTCATCGATGGTGTTCCTGCATTGTGTAGAACATCAACTTGGTTCAAAGCAATGAGCATAGGCTAGGCCCTTACAGGTGTGTGTTTCATCAGTTTGCGTCCGAGTAGGTCCTTGCATGCTCACGAGTGATTCTGCTGTGAGCGATGTCTGAAGTAGATGTTTCGCCTATCGGCTTCATTATTGGACATGCAAGCCCACGATGTGCCATTATGCAATAAATGTTATTGCAAAAAACATTCCCTAATCTAAAATGAAGAATAACTAATTTGCAAAATAGGTCCCTTTGTACAAATAAGGTTATGTACCAGCCATCTTAATGCTCATACAACTTTTGATTCAATTGTTGAATCATAGAGGTTGGTGCCTGGATGGATATATAAAGAGTTAAATTGATGACTCATCAAGCACCGTCAAATTATTGTTAAGAGAGGATCTCCAACCCGATTAGGAGATGGCAATCCTTTCTCTAATGGGTCGATATCTGACCGACCTCTTGATGCAAGTCCTCTGCATACGAATATAGATTTGGCTATGCTAGATAAGTTAGGCCAAAGAGTTGACTTAATGAGATTATGATAACAAAGACCTATGTCGTATGCGGTCACGATATAGGAACACAACCTTTAATTGGAAACAAATGTGTTACTATATGTCAGAGTGCATACATTTGGCAGACCGATAGGTTGATGGCCTAATAACGATCTATACACTGACGCGCTGGTGTGAATACAAGGGCATATAAGTAATACGATCTCTCAAAGGGATCTTACATGTTCATTTACTGAACCAGAAGACATGAACTCACTCATGAGATATTGGGATCAAACTCTGTGCATGGTCGTCTCACATTGGAACTTGATTGAATCTGTAGGTTTGATATATTCTTTTAAGATGTATATGATCAATACCTGGGTATGATATATGCTTTTGGAAAGTATATGATTGATACTTAATCCCAATGATCAAATGAGAAACTTAATTATAAAACCCTAAATAAGACATTCGCAATAGATCTAAAACTCTTGCTTTATTCTAGGTCTTCCAGTATGCATGATGTACAGGTTTTAGGAATACCCGAGGGTGAAGTGGTCAATAAACTATTGTAAAACCATGACACTTCCATTCTAAGGGAGTAATGAAACTGGTCTGTATTTTAGCGACTCCTCTCACAGAGAAGTGCTCTGATCTTAGTCCACATATTGGACTTTGATCTGAATGTGATTCAGATATAATGAGAAGATTAGATCTATGGCTTTGATTTAATCAAACATCTATGGGAGGTCCCCAAGATCTGGATTTCAGATATGATCTCAATATACAAGTCAGTATATGTGGAATGTACGGTCGCCCCATCCTTATCTCCAAGTATCCACAGAGAAAGTGCATTATTCTTGAAAGAGTTCAAGGATAATTTCATTGCTGATAATGTGTCTGGGCATTGAGGAAACTTGATAGTTATATGAGGTTTAATTATCAAATATGATTTCATTATCATGAATAATATGAATTTGATTCATATTATTTGACCATATAAGGAGAGTTATCTAAGATAATTAATTGTGATTTAATCATCAAAGATGTGAATAATGTGAATGTGTTTTATATTATTTGGCACATGAGAATAGAGATGCAAGATGATTAAATGTGATTTAGTTATCAAGTGATATCAATAATGTGTATTGCACTATTCACATTGATCATATATATTATAAATTTTTTTATAATATATAAGAGAGAGATATTGATAATAACATTTTATTGATGTGAATTGGATTAACATTAGACATTTAATTAATAATGTAATTTACTTTTTAATTTGGGTTGTGAATGTGATTCACAAATTTCCAATGGCGTGATTGCAATGTTCACAAAATAACTTGGATTTATTTTTGTGAAATAATTTGCAACAAAAGTTGTTGCAAATATTGGAGATTCACATGAGATATGTTACCTCATGTTAAAGTATGGTGGAGCCACCTTTCCTTATGAATATGGTTGACAGCCACCGACTCCTTACGGGAATAAGTGGTCGTCCCCTTCATATGGAAGGAGGCTTGCCTCCTTCCTATTTCTCCAAGGTTAATTGATTAATGAAAATTAATTTATATTGACTATAATTCTATCTAATTAAATTAATTGTTGTTGTGTTTTAACAACAAAATCATGGCTATTGAAAGAAACACAAATCAATTTCCACCATTGAATTTGTGTTGTCCAAGGATTGAGATCCATGGTCTCCCAAAATATTATATAAGAAGAGGCAACCCTAGCTCTTCTTTACAAAATTGAAATATGCTCTCTCACTTTTTCTCTACACGCCAAGCATATCTCCCATTCTAGAATGGCCACCCTTTCAAAACCCTAAGAAGGGTCGTCATCGTTTCCCCGTCATTGTGTCGCCGCTTTTATTCCTCGTGGAACTCTAGATCCTTCAGTGCACCTTGCTCGTGAAGAAGACGTTGGATCTCATGATCAAGGTAAGGAGATTGGCAACTTGGATCATCAACATGGATTGCAAGAAGCATGGGTTTCATTAACGCACTCGCAAGCATCTCCATCATTGGATCAGACTTGAGATAGGAGGTCTCTTCATTTTAGAGACTTGATCAGAATTACGCTTCAAGAGGTAAAACCTAATACTTTTGGCGGTTTAGATGAAACTATCTGAGAAGTCTTCTTCGATCATGTGGTTTTATCGGTTTAAAAATTTTTAAATCCGCCGCCCGGAGCTACTAGCGTGACTAATCGCTCCTGATCACATACGATGCGATCTTCAAGCTTCCATGATGTGCTTAAGGATTTTTCCCATATCCTTCATCTGGTATTAGAGCCATATGTTGGAGGTTTTGGATATGGTCCGTAAACCTAGGATGACATGGGTATTTTTTGTGTGAAGTTTCATCACATTTTATTCACGCAACATTATTTTGAGCTATTTTTCGCCCTATTTAAATGACTTAAAACGTGAGCTTATCCATTGGATTATGTTCCTCATTAAATTAGAAAAGTGTAGGACTTGAGTTTGCATGATTTGGAATCTGTTTTCACAAGTTTTGATCGTTTAGTGGACATGTATCCACTATTAATGGAATCGTATTTTACAACGTAATCAAGAAATAATAATGATTTTAAACCCCTAGAAATATGTGTCCATAACTTGGATTCTGTTGTAAATAAAATTGGGAAATCAAAGAAATTTAGTTTGCTTGATTTTGGAGTTCATTTGCTCCAGATTTGTTAGTTTTAGTAAACATGTGTCCTTGTTGAAACTTAGCAAAATTGGCAAAGAATCATGTTATTGTAATTCAATTATTTCATGAAAATTAACGGTTAATCTCATAGAATAATTAGTTGTTAAATACTTATAAAATATTTAATAAAGATAATTATTTTGAACGACCGTAACCAACAAGATAAGATAATTGATCTTAATCGAATTGGTTGCAAGGAACTTTCCGACGAACAAAGATGACTTAATAGGATTAGGGATTTATTTAGCAAATCTCCTTATAATATTAATCAAAATGTTTTTGATAAATATTATATGGTATAACATTGGTTAAAAGACCAATTATCGTCTCGAATGCAAAATGATCAAATCACATTATCTTGACATGAGGCAGATGTGGTGTGTAGATGGGGATCGTGGGAGTAGCAGGTTGCTCCGTGAGCGCTCTATCCCACATCCTGTGCATACTAGCCATGACAGTGGGTAAGGAATAGATAATGCTTGAAATGATCATGATGGGGGTATTTCTAGTTATTAAAATTTGAATAATACATATTTTGAGATTATACCATCCTTCAAGTAATAATCATAATTGTTTGTTGGATGAATGAATGTATTAATAATTGATTTAATATGATTAACTTAAGTAGATACAATTATACAATCTAATATGAATAGTGTTGTAAATCCCTTGGAATAATTAATTATGTGAATATGATTCATAATAATTAACTAGAATTCGAACATGATATGGCGGATCACATAACTGACATCCAGGGTCTTCCGTCAAGGCGAAGGGTTTTGTCGTCAGGTATTGTATGTAGGAGACGCCTGTTCGAGGTGACAGCTCCTGCATACAAGTGCATCTAGATCGGGCTTTTTGCTTCTGGAATGAGTAAGGCCATATGCGTAGTGACCCCAAAATAGGTTCCTCATATTATTGTGGTGATATTGGATTGTGCATAGGATGTTCTAATCCTGTTGGCGGTTGGTTCAATTAACGACGGGTCAAGATTGCCATAGATGTGGTTTGTCCTGGGTGTTAAAGATCGAATTCGGAAGCTTTGCATGGCAGAATGAGTTCCCGCTTCTTTTTATCTGAGTTGCAGTTTCTTGTATTATTAGGATGTAACAAAGTTAAGAAAGGAGATCCCAGATCTTTGCTTGAGATATAATGGTAAGTATATCTCTTACTTTGAAAGTGAATAAGGGAATGAACTTTCAAAGTGGACAAGGGAAGACAATTTTGATATAAAAACTCCTAAATCAAAGTAAATATATGTTTTTATGCAAGTAACTTATTTCAGATAATCCCCCTTAAACCCACTCAATACTATACACAATAATAACCCATAAATTCTCATGAATTGGATTCTTGATCGAGATAATGTACTTGCAGTTTGACAAATAATGTATGTGGTTGCAAATGCAATTTTTCTCATAATATTAAGGAATGCCAATTAAATAGACAATAGGATAATAACCCATAGTTTGTATGCTCTATAGTCTTTATCTCTCGTCGATTGTGCATTGGAAGTATCATGTCGATGATGATCGTAATTGTCAGATGATCCTTGTAAAATCTAAGAAGAATTTTCGGCATACATATGTTCTCTTGACATTTAATCATGAATGACATGGTTTACTGCATTATGCAGAATGGTGGCTCGATAAGAGGTGATGTGCTCAAAATGTTGGAGTACTGCCTGAACCAAAAGTCTTTAAGAGTTAATATGGCTGTAGATAGATGACTGTCATTATTCTACTATTTGTACGCTAGTTATTCAGGAAGCTTCATAATATTCTGTTGTATGAATTGCATGAAGCAGGTTGAAATACTCTTTTATTGAAATCTTTTGTGTTCAATATGAGAGACCCTTTATCTTAAGCAATTGTTCCTAATAGATGAATGGAGCATAGTGGAAGCATGGGTTAGACCCAAGTACGAGGGGAAGTCAAAGAGTTAATTGTACTTTTATGACTTCCATATGGCATCTAAAGAGTTGTATGAATGTCAATACTGCAATAAGTCGATGTATTTATAGTATGACTATCTGGACTATCTAAGATCCTTGGAGAAGGACTCGGATAGTACATCCGAATAATATACATCTACATATCATCATGATTGGACTATCCAAGATCCTTGGAGAAGGACTCGGATAGTGCATCAGAATAATATACATCTACATATCATCATTTAAATCGACTTACTTATTAAATAAGATCAAATTCTAACAATTGTATCTCATTCATCCAATAGCACAAGCAATTGGTTGCATATGTTTTTAGAATACTAGAAATTTTGGTCATAAAGTTTAATAGACGTCCTCATGGATATTGATGCAATTGTTGCAACAATCTCTATTTGATAGATAGACTTCATATTTCAGTGGGAGAGCCCTTAGTCTTAGAGAATGTCTCTTAGACCTAGATATTAGAATATACTCATTGTTTATTTCTAAATTTTGGAAATAAACATGAATTATGGAATAGACCTATCATAAAGAATTATGATGAATGTATTTTAGATGGTAATCCAACATCTAGAGGACTTTACCAAATTAGAATATTAATGAATGGTTCATTAACATTTATAATACTGGAAATTAAACCTTTTAATATAAATAGGAGGATGGAGATCATTTGACAATGATCTGGCATCAAGCCTTGGGCATATGTCTGTTCATAATATTAATAGACTAGTAAGATATGAAGCTTTAAAATGTCTAAAATTTCAGATCTTACATACTTATGAATATTGTATACGAAGTAAAAATGTATAATGCACCATTCTCTAGGAATGGTGTAAGATGTCAAGGTATTCAATATCTCATACATATTGATGTATGTGGATCATCTGTATCATAATAAACATTGATGATATGTATATCATTTGATGATTATTTGTGATATGAGATATATCTCCTTCACCTTTGAAACCTTTGAAATATTCAAAGATTTCACAATTTTTGTTTAGAACCAAAGTCTACAGGAAGATCAAATGAATTTGATCTAACCTTGGTAGCATGTACCTATTGGATGAATTCGAGCAATACCTTTGGTGAAAGGAATATCATTCCAATCTGAATTCTACTAATTTACCTAAACTCAATAGAGTTGTAGGGAGATGCAATTAGATCATGTGTTACTGATTAGATCAATGATGAATATTAATATAATTGCCTCTTAGTTTCTAGTTATATATGTAGTAGAGACTACAATACATATCCTTAATAAAGATCCATGCAAATGTAAGCCCAAATACCCTCACAAGCTATGATTTGGAACCAAGCCTGGTGTTGGGCACTTGAGGATCTAGGGTTGCTTGGTCCGTGACTATATCATGGATGCAAGTAAGTTAGAATCTAGCACAAAGAGTGCTACTTCATTAGGAAAATAAAGGGTTATATTGGATACCTACTTTATGACCTTGAGATTATTAAAAGATCTCATCTCTAAGGATATGATTCTTATAGGATGACTTTTCTCGAGAATCAAGATGAAAATGAAGTGAAGGAACTCTTTTAACCTTGAGAAGATAATGAGGATCCTTAAAGCAGAAACTAAAAGGATAATTAAAGATGAAACAATCATACCTCTCCTAATGAGTTTGAGGACAGATTACATGTATCATTTACGTCTGACAATGATCTGACTTCATATGATGAAGCTTTTGAGGGTCATGGCATGGAAAGATGGATGTTAGCGATAAAGTAAAAAGTAGGCTTCATATACAAGTGTTGTATATCGACCCTCAATGATCCACCTATAAGGGTATGACCTGTTAGCTGTAAATGGATCTTCAAGAGAAAGAGGAACCCGATGAGAAGGTAGAGACCTCCAAAGCATGGCGTGTATCCACAATATACATACGAAGAGAAGACATCTCTTGCGGTGAGACTTGTCCCTCAGTGACCATGCTTAAACCCCTTGAAATATTTTTGCAAAACTTTACTATGACATCTACAAGATGGAAGTCGACATTGCATTCCACTATGAATTCCTCACCGAGGATATTCATATGAAGTAGGCCTAGGGCTTCATAATTGAGGAAAGAAAGGCGTGCAAGATGAATAAATCCATCTATGGACACAATATGCTTCTTCTAGTTGGAACATCAAATTTGATGAAATTAGAAAGGTTATGATTTCATATAGAATCCTAAAGAACCATGTAAAGCTTAGTGGGAGTGTCATTGTGTTCATCATGCTAAATGTAGATGATATCCTAATCATTTGGAATGATATAAGGATAAGTGTTTTATAATCTTGTTGTTCCATACCTTGAGATATGATCTCAAGGATACCTCTTAAGATCATAGTTCTGAAAATATTAAGAATCAAAGAGAAAAGGGTATCAGGACCATCAAATTAGTGGTACACCTTGGACATGTTCCCTATTAGGAAAAACAAAGGAAGGCTTTCTTCCCTTAAGACATGATACTAACATATCTAAAGGGATAACATCTCAAAGAGTTGAGGATGTGAATTCCAAATCTACATGCCCTAGTGCATCAACTATGGGATGCTCTGTGTATGCTAGATGTGTACAAAAGCTAGATGTCTACCATGTAGTGGGAGTATTAAAATGTTACTAATCCTATTGTGGATACAAAAAACTTGATTGTACTAATAAAAAAACCTTCAGAAGATGAAAAGATTTTTTAGACAGTATCTCAAATCTTATCATCATTAAGACTTTATAAATAGTGATGTAAAAGATCATAAGTGCAGATGCCTTATAGTATTTGGAGATAGAGGTGTCCGACGATGAAGGCATTCTAAAAGGGATTAGAGAAATTACATGCTGGTTATAACAATTATTGAGTTGTAGGATCAGAAACACTATAGCTACCTTAAAATTGAGTATTGGTTGCATAAGATGCAATATTCGCAATGGATGCGAGCACTGTTACTAGGATATATGCAAGTAACGTAAAAGGACATGGCGTAGTCTCTCGAAAACAGAGTGACTGATTAGCTTAACTAGCTATATTAAATAGCTTATGATTGTCACATGAGTGTGGGTTTGAAGATTAGCCCATTAATGGCTCTTTGGGCAAGTGGGTGATTGTTAGACATGTGAGCCCACGACGAGCCATTATGCAATAAATGTTATTGCAAATATCATTCCCTAATATGAAATGGAGAATAACTAATTTGCATAAAAGATTCCTTTGTGCAAATAGGGTTATGTACAATGGCAATCTTTATGATCTTATAATTGTCGATTCAAATGTTGAATCATTGATGTTGGTGCTTGGATGAATATCTAAAGAGTTAGATTGAAGACTCATGAAGCATCATCAAATGATTGTTAACAGAGGATCTCCATCCTGAGTAGGAGATGGCAAACCTTTCTCTAAAGGGCTGATATGTGACCTTCAACTTGATGCAGGTCCTCTGCATACGAATAGAGATTCAAAGGTTTTAGATAAGTTAGGTCAAAGAGTTGACTTAACGAGATCGAGATAACAAGGACCTATGTCGTATGCTATCACGACATGGGAACACATCCTCCGACCGGAGACAGATGTGTTACCATTTGTCTGAATGTGTAAATTTCGCAGACCGATTGGTTGATGTCCTAATCAAGGTCTATACATTAGCGTGCTGGTGTGCACACAATGGCATATGAGTAATACAATATCTCAAAGGCCTCTTACAGGTTTATTTAATGAACTAGAAGACATGATCTCACTCATGAGATTTTGGGATAAAATTCTGTGCATGGTTGTTTCGCTTTGGAAGCTTGAATGAATTTATATGTTTGACACATGCTTTTGGAAAGTATATGATCAATACCTGTGTATGATATATGCTTTTAGAAAGTATATTATTTATTCAAATCCCATTGATCGAATGAGAAAATTAATGATAAAACCTTGAAGAAGACAATCTATATAGATCTAAAACTTCTGGTTTATTCTAGGTCTTCAAGTATGTAGCATGTACAGGAATTAGGAATACCTGAGGGTGATGTGATCAATAAATGATTGTATAACCATGACGCTTCCATTCCGAGGGATTGATGAAACAAGTTTGGATTTTACTGAATCCTCTCACAGAGAAATGATCCAATCCTAGTCCAAATGTTGAACACTAATCTGAATACGATTCAGATACAACAAGAAGATTAGCTCTGCGGCTTAGATTTAATAAATTCTCTGTGGGAGGTCCCCAAGATCTGGATTAGAGATTTGATCTCAATATCCGAGTCACTACACATGGAACGTACAGTAGCCCTGCCCTTATCTTCAAGTATCAACGGAGAAAGGGCATTATTCTTGAATGAGTTCAAGGATAATTTCATTGTTGATAATGTGTATGAACATTGAGGAAAATTGATAGTTAAATGTGATTTAATTATCATGAATAATATGAATTGACTCATTATTTGACCATATAAGGAGAGTTGGCTAAGTTAATTAAATGTGATTTAATTATCAAAGATGTGAATAATGTGAATGTAATTCATATTATTTGGGCACATGAGAATTGAGATAGAAGATGATTAAATCATGGATATGAATAATGTGGATTGCATTATCCACATTAATCATATTATAAATATGATTTATAATATATATGAAAGAGCTATTGGTGATAACATTTACAATTTAAATGTTGATGTGAATTGGATTCACATTGGACATATAATTGAAAATGTAATTTAAACTTTATTTTGGGTAGTGAATGTGATTCACAAATTTCCAATGGCATAATTACAATGTTCACAAAATCAATTGGATTTATGTTTATGAAATAACTGGCAATAAAAGTTGTTGCAAATATTGGAGATTCACATGAGGTATTCTACCTCATGTAATAGGAAGGTGGAGGCTCCTTTCCTTATGAAGAGGGTGGACGACCACCCACTCCTTATGGTAATAAGTGGTCGTCTCCCCTTCATATGGAAGGAGGCTTGCCTCCTTCCTATTTTCCAAGGTAAATTAATTTAATGAAAATTATTTTATTAATAATTATTATTCAATATAATTAACCTAATTAAATTAATTTTTGTTGTGTTTTTAACCACAAAATCATGGCCATTAAAAGAAACACAAATAAATCTCCACCATTGGATTTGTGATGTCCATGGGAGATCCATGGACTATTGAAAATAGTATGTAGAGGAAATCCTAGCTCTTCTTTACAAAATTAAAATATGCTCTCTCCCTCTCTCTCCCTACATGCCAAGCCCCTCTCTCATTCTAGAGTTACGTCCTTTCCAAACCCTAAAAAGGGTCATCGTCGTCGCCACATCATTGTGCTGCCTCTTCGACCGCTTGTGGATCTTTGTCTCCTTTAGTGCACCTTTCTCATGAAGAAGACAACGGATCTCGTGAGACTAGATCATGAGATTTGCCACATGGATCATCAACATTGATTTCGAGGAGCACACATTTCATCAACGTGCTCATAAGCGTCTCCTCCGTTGGATAAGACTTGAGACAGGAGGTCTCTTCGTTTAGAGACTCGATCGCAGCCACTCTTTAAGAGGTAAGACTAATAGTTTTATTGGTTTAGATGAAATGATATGAGAAGTGTTCATGGATAGTGTATCTTCATTGGTTTAAAAATTTTAAATTCTGCTGCCCGAAGCAACTTGTGCGATTAGTCGCTCCCAATCGCATATGATGCGATCTCCATTCTTCTGTGATGCGATTAGGGTGTTCCCATCTCCTTCATTCCTCCCTCTTATTCTTTGGCTTAGTAGGGATCCAGGAAGGGTAACAACGGCCTAAAAAATTACAGACTACATGTTACAAAGGAGGAGGATAAGTACGGGATACTTTTCCAGCAGTACTCTCACTCCTATAGGGATAGCGTACTAAGGACTTGTTAAAAATATGCCTGAAATAATAGCTCTAAAAAATGAAAAGATAAAAATAGCCGATCCTTCATGGCTTCACATTGTGTTGAGTTGGTGAACCCAATTTTGTATTGTATTTGTATTTTTATAGATTAAGTTTCAAAGATCAAGTCCTGCGTACCTGCACATATTTTATAAATCTTCTCTTCGACCCCTTGCTCATTTCGAGCCTTTCTACTATTTTATACTCCATTTTGTTCCTCGTTGACCATCATATCCTTCTTTCTATATTGATACTCTCTTTCTTCAGGATGTCGATCCATGGATGATTCAGTCGTGATTCCACCGATACCTACATCAATTCCATGGACTCGACATCGTCAATATCTCAAGGTGATTCCTGAGAACTCGGTTCGGACCTTGAGAACAGATCTCCATACTCCTTGTTGTCTTTACACATTCCATTGTCTCCTAATAAACCATGACCACTATTTTCCCACTTTCGCCCGTTGCGAATTAAGGTCGAATTCAGTCTACATCTAATTCTCCATTCACAACCACCTGCGTTTGACCCTAATCACATATCCATCACTACAACTGGTATTCAATTTCAAGTGGTCTGATTGGGATTCTCTTACACTGTAGATAGAAGCCAATCCTAGTCATAGATCCCGATATAGAGTTCATCTCTTAAGACTCAGACCCATAAATGGCTCCTCAATGAAAGGGTAAAGGGCAGCAGCCAACCGAGTGAGAGTTGGGCCCAGTGCCAGATTAAAATCAGGTGAACGCTTAGTTGCTAGCTTCAAACCAAGCCATACAATAACAACTGACAGAAAAAGCCCTCATGTAGAGTACCTTTCAACAAATGCTAAATGACATGAGGAACAGACCAAGTGGAGGAGGAGGTGGATAAAGAAACCATGATGAACTAGAAGAATAAGAAGAAGAAGAAGAAGAAGAAGAAGAAGAAAGGAATGTGAACCCAAAACTGATGCTAAAGGAGAAATATAATCCTGGAGAGAGCCAGATCACTGCATAGATTCACATCCCTCCATTCCATGCTCACTTCGAGCTAAAGCCCTAGTTCCTTGCGTTTCTACCCTCATTTCACGGGAATACCAATGAAAAGCCCTACATTCACCTGCAACAGTTCTTTTGCATCTGCAGAACCACCCACTACCCTAACATTCCGTTAGGTGTAGTCATGATGACTGCATTACCATTCAGCTTACAAGACAATGCCCTGTACTTGGTTAATCATTTGCGAAAGTTCGTGATGACCTGGGAGGAACTTAAATATGTGTTCCTTCACAAGTATTACCTTTTCGGTCTGCTCAACGAGATGCGAGCCAGGATCAACAACTTCACTCAGACTACCTGCAAGTCCATTCATGAAGCCTAGGAGAGATTTACTGAGCTGCAAGAGAAGTGCCCCCACCACGAGATACCGAAGACTAGTTTGGTCCAACACTTCTTCGAGATCCTACATGTAGAAAGTGATGAGTCCATGATTCATTAACAATATTTCTTCATATTGTATTAAAATCCTTTACAAATACATGTAAATATGCATTAAATCTCATCTTTTATCAAAACCTCATTCATGAATAAAAATGCAATTTTATGCATCCAAAACATGTAAATAAATAAAAGAACAAAAATAATGAAAACAAAAAAAGAAGGCAAATTGTAAATATGTATATATGTACAATATGACTTATAAAATATAAATTTAGCAGGATGATATATTTAAAAACTAATCCTCGAGACCAAGTCAGCATGGATTGGTCTACAAACAAATAAGTAGGGTGAGATAGGGAATGAAGAAACATAAAAAATAATTAATTATACACTCTATACGTCCTTACTATTTATCCAATAAATATAAAATCCTCATCGATTTTTAATTAATTCATATATACATATTTTCACCAAACTCGTTTCCTAATGATTTCTAAAATTGTATGGAAAAATATAAAAAATAATTTAAAAATATTATCTTGTATATATGTAAAGAAATCCAACTTTTAAATTATCAAATTTCCTACTTCCGAACATCAAAACATTCTCATATAAACTTTCACTTTACTCACCTTTAAAGTTCATAAAATAGTATTATCTAATCAATGGAGGTGATTTCACTACCTAATGGCAACTGGGTTTTTGGGCTATTTATTTTATATAGAATATATTATTCGTAGTTTTAATGATTTTATAATTTTTTATTATTTTCTTGATATTGTATTTAACCATGATTTATTTCATAATTTTCTGACATTATTTATTATTTTAAATAAATCAAAAACCCTATTTTATATATGAAATTGAACTATGTAACTTATACCCGTATTTATTTGTATACTTAAATTAATTCACTAAAACCCAAAAAATTAAATATATTCTATTTATTATTCTAATAATTAAGGAAATATAGAAATATGCATTATTTATTAATTTATTAAGTTAATAATGAATTACATATTTATCAAGTATTATTTATACCGATTTATTAATATGTTATTTATATTTCATAAATTACTTTTTATTTATAAAAACTAATTATTCCATAATCTAGATAAATTAATTATTTATATTTTTGTTTTTATAGCTATTTAAAGTACCGTTATTTACTATTTATTACATAATTTATAATGCATCTATTCAAACTGGCCATGACGTAATGACACGTGTTAGCACCTGGTTCATCTTCCTTAAGAACGGTTTGTTATTGACTGTTCCAACCCCTTGACTTCACCCAATTTGAAACACTTCGTCCTAACCTTTTCACGCGATCTAAACACTCCATTCCACACTCCTAATAATCACCTTACACGCCTACCCTTAATCTCTTCCTAAATCGCCATTGATTTCTCTATAAATCTCATCAAAGATGCCTCGTCGCAACTAACTTTCGCAACATCCAGTATAACTGACTGAGTAGCCCCTGTTCTCCATCGATTCCAGCCACCTCCGACGGCGATAGAGCCCGGTGGCCACTTCACGTGGAGGAGGCTTCTTCGGAGGGGAGTTCTAGGGTGGCCAATCACCTTGAATCGTCACCGTGAGTAACATAGAGCTCCGGCCACCGACCATAGAGCGAAGACCAGTAGAGTTATATACTCTGTGAAACACAGGTGACTGCCTTCATCCCTTCTTATCTTTGCTTTTCGTCGATTTCGACAATCAATTAGCGTAGATAATAATAATTATGGCGATCTTAATCATCATTCTTACATCTATGATCAGAATCTTCATCTAATTTGTATCATAACTTATTCAATTTCTGCGAGTCACATCCTTGTTTAATTCCAAATGGAGTTCGTTCTTCAAAAGAATATAATATAGATTACTTCCAAGTCGAATCTTCAGATTTGAGCCATCCATTTCTCATGTAGGACTTTCGTTGTTGGAGCTTCGTCATCTGGACAACTTGTATCGTGCAATAACATCAGAAATTTAGAAGAGAAACATGAAGCTCTAGGGCCCAAACCCTAGAACGCATCCTTAACCATCGTCTCCTCAACCGGTCCGTCTTCTTCTTCGACTTCCACATTCTGTGGGTGCGCTCGAAAGGGAGAGGAGATCCCTTTTCAGCCCCACCTCGGATCATCCTTAGCCGAAGACCACAAAAGATTGACGAAAAGCCCCGCCACCACTTTTAAATAGGGGAAGAACCGCAAGAATAGGCGGGTTACATGTTGGTAAAGCTTGACATGAACGAATGGTCCAGAATACTGATCTCCATCTAATCCATACCGTGCATCGCGAAGCGGTGGACGTTTTGCAACATAAGCTTGTACTTTTTCCAGAATTCTAGGCCACCTCAAAACTTTGTGATATTACATTTAGGTCCATACATAAGGACCTAAATGTAATAAAACTTATTTTCTTTTCATTTAAGTCCCTGTCGGGGACTAAACCGTGACTTTTCTTTTATTTTTTTTTCATTTCTACCCATGAACAATGTTGACACTTTGGACATCTTTTTGATGTCATTTTTCCTTGATTTTTCTAGGGTAGTTACAGAACTACGCAGCAAGGTTTTATTATTTTTGTTGAGATTTTTCATCGTCTATTTTTCTTATTTCAATTTTTCTAATTTCGCATCTGTTTTGAGGACTTTTCTCACCTTTTTCCGGAAGAGATAAAAATCACAAAAAACCTATTTTTTTAAAAACCGAAGTATAGTTATTCTGCCTCCTTGTGTTCGACCAAAGGAAACTTACCAAGATAAAAAATAGTTTAAGATAAAATAGGAGAGAGACGCCGCTTCTTCACTTCATCAATTCTCTCTCTCTCCTATTTTATTGAAATTTTGTGTGATTAATCGAATTTTGTCATCGTGGTTTTTCTACATGGAAACCTTTATTAACCACAGACAAAATCCTATTATCAAAATGGCACTGTTGTAGGGAGGCATCAGCTATATCTCGATTTTTAATTTTTATGATTTTTTTATCTTCTTGATGTATACGATTTTTTTAGTTTGTTTGGTTTTCTTTTGAAATGCTTTACGGTTTTTACGACTTTTACAACTTTCATCGATTTTCTTAGATTTTTACGGTTTTCGTGATTTCTTTGAATTTGTTTACAACCAAGTTTGTAAGGCTTGTAGGATTAGCCGGCTTCTTCGGAAGCCGTACCAGTTGAGACTGCAAAGTCCGATTCATTCTCTACGAGTCAATTGTAGAGTATTAAAGTAAGTTAGACGAATCTATTTTTGTACTTATATCATTTTTTTGTATTTTGTGAGAAAGGAAGGGGTGCTTGACCATTTTGACTTTTTGTAGAAGGGGTCCACTGAGGACATTCCGACCTGTACTCGAACATGAACACTTTTTTCGGGCTCTGTTTTTGCCATTTTTGTCGATGTGCTTGGGGAACATCACTGTGTTTCTGTTTTCAACAATTTTTATTTGTTGCATGCGATTTCATTTAGCCTAGGGGTGTATGCGTGATTGACTAGATGACTAAAGTAAAACCGATATCCCTAGTCCCCACTTAGGCGTAAGTCACTCAAAACTAATTCATTATTACGCTAGTGCTGCAGATTTAGGATACAATTTTTACAATTTTTTGCTTGCATTAGGTTCAGTTTTAAATTCTGCACGAATCACTTGCATGTAGAATGCTAGCGTCAAGTATGATCTTTATCTCTGCATGCATCATGATTTTCTGTCGCATTCCCTGATTCTCCCGTTGAAGACACCTTTTTTAAATTTTAAAAAAACCCGACCTCCTATTAGATATTGTTGAAAATATCCTAGAAAAGTGAAATTCATAAAAATAAAAAAATAAGAAAAACATGACCAAAAATAAAAAAATCTGGACTCAAAATTTCTATTGGGAGAGCAATCCCCTCATTGTTTACAAGTACTCTATAGACAGAGCGAGGCGCATACACTAAAGGAATAGAGGCCAAATCCCTGGACTTGTTCCCTAAGAGCTTGGACTCACTTTCGGGTCATGTTACTTGCTGCAAGCACTTACCTTAGACATTAGTAGAAGTAGTATAGTTTAGGTCAGTGTGCGTCGCCGGCTTAAACACGAACTACCCGAGGAGACTACACTTGTGAGCTTGTTAAACAATTGTTTTTTCACCTAACTTTAAAATTGAATAGATAAAAGAATGAACTTTTAGGGTCATCATTGTGTGAAGTTGGTGTACTTGGGGTTGCATTGTGTTTGTAAGCGAGGTGTGCATTGTACCGCATGTTGTACGCCTTTACACTCGTGTTTTTTTACTTGACTTCATGCTCTCTCTCTTATATTATTTTGACATCAAATATGACGATCAGATGGATTTTGCACTCAGACTCTTTGAGCTTTCGATAATCCACTATCCGTCGTATGTCTTCACTGACTCGTGATGACCCTATTCCCGAGTTGATCCCATCTATTCATGAGGAGACTCGTACCCCGACTCCCTCGCCTCTCATCCCTTCTGTTGAGGCACAGATTTTCGTTTATTTCTCCGACACATTTTTCACTGAGTTCTTATGAGAATTTTTCCTTCTCAGAAGATTCGAAGATCATGGCTATAGGGAAGGGACCAGTTGATGACAGAGCTACTATGGATAGACCGACTAGGGAGAGACACAATGATGAGAGACCCAATCCAGCATCAAACATTACCAGGGTATTCTAGACACATTACAACAGATGAGCCTACAGATTAGAGATCAATGTAGAGTTCAGGATGAGTTAAGAGCAGGAGCCTGGGACCCACCACCACCTGCCATGGTTCTCGTTATGTTGAGAGATGAGTATGACCCATGAGCCAGGACGCTACACCATTGGATTCAATTACCACCGAATCAAGGGTCAAACGAGCTGAGACTGTCCTTCATTTCTTTGCTTCCCAAGTACCAGGGGAACACTACGGAGGAGTCGTTTACCTTTTTGCAGTAGTTAGAGATGATTTGTGGTACGACTAGTTATTTAGGGTTTACGTTGGAGGCTATTCGACTCAAGGCCTTCCATTTCACCATAGAAGATAAGGTGCTTTACTAGTTGAGTCACATAGGGAGGGAGATTTCTACATGGGACGATATGAAGTCCACATTCATGCGTAAATATTTTCCTCTAAGACGGACGAACATGATGAGGAGCCAGATCTCCAACTTTACACAGCTACTACATGAATCATTTCATGAGGCATGGGATCGATTAAAGGATCTTACAGAGGCATGCCTACATCGTGAGATACCTTTGAAGGTGCATGTGCAGAATTAATTCCGAGGACTACAGCTCGACGTACTGAGCCTAGTGAGCGCTGCATGTGGCGGTAGTTATTTGAATAGGGATTCCGAGTCAGTTTTGTCCTTCTTTGAGGGGATGGTGGAGAATTCACGCGTCATTGATTCCACGTGGGCATTCCAGAAGGGCCCACAACCACCACACCACAAAGTGCATCAGAAGGTGGCACATGTTTCAGTGCCTGAGTCATGGTCTGACATGCGATTTATTAGTGACAAGCTGACATTACTCGATGTGATTCAGAAGCAAGTTCAAGATTTGCAGCTGCTGCGATAGGCTGAGAAACTCTCATCACTTCCTCATCAATAGAGCGATCTGACGAAGAAAGTGACAAATTTGCAACTTCTGTACCACAGTTGCGCACTCCTTATTCCACTTCTCGGCCTATTCGGAGATCTTTACCCGCTCCTCCCACACGTCATATATAGTTTGTTTAGAGCGAGCCGATTCAACCTATTGAGACTCCGTAAAATGATTGCCATGAGGATCCGTCTAATGCCGTTTCGAGCCTGATCACTAGCCTTGGAGATGTTGATGTTGATTCTCAGGCCACTCTTAAGATCTACGTGATATGGTATGCTCTTGTTCATCCTTCACCATACTTTACTCCTCAGAGCGTACACCAGCAGCAACAACAATACAATTATCTGCAACATGGATGTCCACATTTCCAGCACCGCCAGCATTACAAGCAGCAGCACTGTCACCAACATGAATATCATAGACCACGTTATTTTCAGTATCCTGCAACACATTCATAGCCACATCAATACCGACAGAAGCAACAACAGTCTTTTACACCATGGAGATCTCCTGGATTGTACGCACCACAGCAACACACTCCTAGGTAGGAGAGAGTAGACAACCAGGGACACCATACTGAGTCTAAGATGTCTTCACAAGCCTTGGCACTGAATCAGATCATGGACATGTTGAGCACACTCCATACCGTACACAAGATAGAGATGGAGCAGGTTAACCATTGTCTGGATGAGTTAACCGCGTCCAAGACTATGCTCCCAGCCCAACCTCAGATGAATCCGAACAATAAGAGGAGGCATTCAGATCAGGTAGACACCACTATATGTACTATCTCTTTTCCTTATTTTGTATCTAACTTCATTTGACTCAGGAGCTATAAATCACCACGTGCACTTGATCAAGAGGAGGATATGGAACATGATGAGGAGCAAGAGCTGATCCATGATACACATTTTGATGCTGAGGAGGAGGACCACCAGGATGATGTGGATCAGCATGATGCCTATCCTGATCATGAGAGAGAGGGGAGCGATGCCGAGACAATAGATGTGGACATAGGCGAGTCAGAAGATGATACCACGCTAGACCATGTAGACACTCCCAATGCAAATTTTTCTTCTCCTGTTTAAGAGAGTTTTGTAAATACTTATGAGACTCTCGAAGTACATGCTGATTCTGAATTGAATAAAGATGTTGTTTATGTTGTTCCTATGTTTGTTCCTTTTCAAGATGAAAAGAATGGAAAAGGAAAGAAAAATAACGAAAAGAATGTTGTTACTCCAAAGACTGAGCGATGATTATTGAAAGATCACATTTTTCTGATGATTCCACTCCATGATGCCTTGGATCACTTCCCTACACTCAAGCAACAATTGAAGAATAGATGTATCACGCATAGAAAGAAGAGATCACGTACAGAAAAACATTTTTTGACCAAGGCCACATCATGCACTATTCAGAATAGATTACCCAAGAAGAATATGGATTCATGAGCACATTATGTTAGATGATAGATTTGCCATGCAACACTCGATCACACTCTATTACATAACAGTTCATCCATCAATTTATTACAATCTTATTTTCTCGACAAGCTCGAGTTATGTCCTCTATACAAATCCAGTGTGATCCTTTATTTTGCTGATAGATTTGTAAAGAGACCTAGGGGCATTTTGAGGAACGTTATCGTGACTGTGTAGTTTTGCAGTTCCCAGTCGCTTTACTATCCTGGACATGGTTTGTCCTACACAGTTGCACATTACCTCGATCACTCTTGGGATGCCTTTCTTGGAGACCATGAAGTCCCTCTTCGATTATGATATAGGGAAGGTATCTTTTCACGTCGAGGGCGAGAAGGCACATATAGAGATGGTGAGAGAATCACACACATCCAGTGTCGCGTCTATAGCCAGTTCAGATACCTTGAGTTCTCTAGCCAACTGTGATTACATGGATGAGGATTGCCTTGATGACCTTGAGAGGTATCGAGTAGAGAGCTAGGATATCCTAGCAGAGGATGGGTTTGAGACAACAATTGGCAGTTCTTTTGATGGAACATTATATTTCTGCATGGATGATGATGACCACATGGAGCAGATATCTGATGATCTTATTGTAGACATTTTAGATTCAGAGAGTTTACACGATTCCTCCACTTCAAATGATTTCGAGACTGAGTTTCATTTAGCTGAGTTATTTTCCTCTAGTCATTCTATGGAGGAACACAGTAGCGAGTCAGATGATATTGTAGACATCTTCTTTAGTCAGACCTCCATAGGATAAATCCGGTCATTATCAGCTCATCTTTTACCTAAGATCAAGAATCTCATCTGATGGAGATTCTTGAAAGAAATCGCAAGGTCATTTGGTGGACTGTATCCGATCTCCATAGGATAAATCCTACTTTGTTTTCTTACCATATCTATCTTGATCATGACTGTAGGCCTTCTAGAGAGTTTCAATGTAGGCTATATCTTATTTTACAAGATGTTGTCAAGAAAGAGATTACGAAATGGTGTGACGCAGGGTTTATTTATCCTATCTTCAACTCTGAATGGGTCAGCCCATTACATGTTGTCCCGAAGAAGTTGGAAATTTCGATGGTTATGAATGAGTGTCGAGAGGAGTTTCCAAAGAGAGTAACCACATCATGGAGGGTGTGCATTGATTACATGAAATTGAACGTTGCAACGAAGAAGGACCACCTCCCTTTGCCGTTTATAGACCAGGTCATAGAGACGGTGGCAGGGAAAGAGTACTTATGTTTCCTTGACGGTTACTATGGATACAACCCGGTTATTATTGCTCCTGAGGTTCAGGAGAAAACCACTTTCACATATCCCTTTGGCACATATTCTTTTCGACGGATGCTCTTTGGATTGTGCAATGCCCTCGCTACATTCTAGAGGTGCATGCTTGCCATTTTTGCATACATGGTTGGTGATTTTATAGAGGTATTTATGGATGAATTTTTGGTCTATGGTGAGTCTTTTGACGATTGTTTAGCCAAAATAGACCAGGTTCTTTAGAAATTTTGTGAGGTGGATCTCGTTTGTCTTGGGAAAAGAGCCATTTTATGGTTGCAAACAGGATCGTGTTGGGGCATGTCATCTCCAAGCTAGGCATGGAGGTTGACCCTACCAAGGTGGATGTCATCAAGTGTCTTGAGCCACTATCCAACATCAAGCAGTTACGATCTTTTCTTGGGCATGCTAGCTTTTACAGACGGTTCATCTTGGATTTTTCTAAGATTCCTTGACCATTAACTGACTTATTAGGCAAGGACATCGAGTTCTTGTTAGATGACAAATGTCTTAGAGACTTCCTCACGTTGAAAGAGATGATTATCAGTGTTCCTGTTGCTATCCACTATGCCAGCCAGAGTTTTGATGATGTTCAGTGCAATTATACAGTGACAGAGAAAGAGATGTTGGCAGTGGTATTCACATTGGATAAATTCTTATCATATCTTCTTGGCTCAAAATATTACAGTTTACATAGATCATTCAACTATCAGATTTTTGTTGGAGAAAAAGGATACCAAGACACTCCTTCTTAGATGGATTCTGTTATGATATTAGGGATAAACCTGGGGTAAAAAATATGGTAGCTTATCACCTCTCCTGATTACAGATAGAGCAGCCTTCAGATGAGTACACACCAGAGATTGCAAAATGATTTCCAGATGAGAGTATCTTTGCAGTTACAGAGCTTCAATGGTATGCATATAGTGAACTTTCTGGTTACTTATAAGAGTCCATAAGGTTTGCCGAAGGACCGAGTTGACATGCTAGTTTCCATGTCACCATACTACCATTGGGAGGATCCGATTCTTTTTTGTGAGAGACCAGATTATGTTTACGTGTGATGTATTCCTCTGGAGGAATAAAATAGTTACTCACTCTGTGCCATTCCTTAGAGGTAGTGGGACATCATTCAGGGAAGAGGACAACACAGAAGGTACTTCAAAGCAGATTTTGGTGGCCGACTCTCACTGGAGATGCTTGCACATTCATGAAGAGTTGCCTAGATTGTCGGAGAGCAGTAGGGACAGTTAGTGCTAGAGATGCGATGCCTATGCGACCTGTTATTATTTGCGAGATCTATGATGCTTGGGGCATATATTTTATGGGACTATTTCCTTCCATCAATGGCTTTGAGTACATTCTTCTCTCTATAGATTATGTTACTACATGGGTGGAGGCTATACCTGTACGAGTCGCTGAAAGGAGGATAGTGTGCAGGTTCATGAGGGAACATATTATATCACGGTTCCATATTCCACATATTCTCATTTCAGATAGGGATAGCCGATTCATTAATAAGGAGGTTAAAAAGCAAGTGAAGACTTGTGGAATTGATCACATAGTAACTTCTCCTTACCAGACATAGATGAATAGCATAGCTGAAGTTTCAAAAAGGGTGGTGAAATCCACTCTTCAGAAATTAGTATGACCAGATTGGAAGAACTGGTCAAAGCTTCTAGACCAGATTCTTTGGGCATATCGTATTTCATATAAGTCTCCCTTAGGTACTTCACCCTTCAGACTAGTTTATGGGAAGCCATGCGATTTGCCAGTAGAGATCATGCACAAATCTAAATGGGCTATTAGAGAGATTTCACTTGAGATACAGAAAGCAGGAGCCAAAAGGAAGATGGATCTGAATGTGATAGTAGAGATTCGAAATCAAACATAAGTAAACACCCTCATTTATAAGGACAAAGTGAAGAGATGTCATGATAGACATATTCGACACAAGATCATTGTTCCTGGTCAGAAGGTATGGTTGTTCAATACACGATTGAGAATTTTTCCTAGCCAAATGAAGAGCAAATGAGAAGGACCGTACATAGTCAGAATGGAACATGACAATGGAAGCATTGCTATATCAGATGTGACACCTAGTGTAGAGATATTCTTTGTGAATGGGCATATGCTAAAGCACTTCATGGAGACTATTGATCATCTGGCTTGTGTTGAGGAGATCTACTTTGTACAGGATGCATTACTACTCTTCCACTTCATTTCATCATGTACAGAGACCTATGAGCTTTTCGGTTAATCTAGAGTACACCACATGTATATTCTTTGTAGTCCATAATCGTCCCCAATTTTTTTGTTCGTCTTATATTCTTACGATACCAGATCTAAGTATAGGGGGAACCGGTTGCTTGTTGATTTGCATCTTTCAATTTTTGTTCTTTTTACTTTTCTTTTGTTTTCCTTTCTTTTACAGTAATCATTGGTCCTTAACTTTTGACCACATTCTTTTCAATACTTAGGATGCTTTATCCTAAGTATAAGGGGGACCGAGTGATTTTGTTGCTTTCGTTCTTCTTTCTCCATTTGTTCCTTCATTTGTATATTCCTTTTCCTCAATCATCTCATTTTTGTCTTCCACTATACATACGATGGCCTGATCGTAGGGGTCGACTGACTTCTACTCTTTTTCACCCACTTTTACTTAGCATGAGTTATGTCCTCCCTTTTATCTTTTGACACTATGAGGACATAGAACTTGCTAAGTATAAGGGGTGCGTATATATTATATATATCTTGTGTACATAACTCGTACTTTTGTGTATTTTCTATATCTATAAAATTCATAAAAAGTGGGTGACTGTTAATTTAAAATCCCCCTTCACACACACAGATATATATACATACATATATATATATATATATAATCCTTGTAAATAAGTAAAATATGCCTAAAATCCTTATTAAAAATTCTTAATCTAAAATATGTATTTAAAATATGTATCTAAAGTATGTATAATACTTATTTAAAATCCTATGTATTTAAATATCTGTAAAATTCATTTAATCCTTGTAAAATTTTTTGTATATAAAATTAGTAAAATACATTAGTTATTTATCCAAATAAAATATGGGCAATTTATCTCGTAAAATTATTATACAAGTTCTTAAAATGCAAAGTCTTAAAATTCATAAAAAATACAAAATCCTTAAAATCCATAAATGAGCAAAATTTAAAAAATATTCTTCACAAAAATATATTTGCATTTGCGTTAGCATTTTTCAGAATAAGTTTGATTTCTCGTACTAAAGATTGGTAATAGTCTAAAGGATGGAGCTTCTTTATGGCCTTTAACTTTCATTGTAAGGAGCCTTATTAGGAACTGGAATTTAGACTCTTCAGGTCTTTGACTTAAATCTTTGCATTCCATGAGACCATGTTTGGGAAGTCAACTTAAACGTGCCTAAGTAGAACACTGAGTGTCATCTGTTCAACTCTTCATTAGTGAACCAATTTGGGACACATGCACTTCGCACTTAGCTCGACTTGCATGGCGTTGCGAAGGTCATTCCATTTTATTGGTGCATTTTCATCCTTGTCTAGTGGTGCGGAAGTCTAAAGACGCGAGATATTAGGGTTGAAATAATGCTTTAGAATAGGGAAGGATCTGCTGGCTCAATTATTCCATGACCTTAAAAAATGGATGGAATAAAAAGATGTCATGTCCGTTGAGGCATAAAAAGATTGATGTAGTGCAAGAAACATTACAAAGCCAATTCAATGAAGAAGCCACCAAATAGAAATATGACCACAATGGTCCAAGCTTCCACAAAAAAGCCTGCACATCTTAGTGGAGACTCAGCTACACTGGCTAGGCTTCCCAAGGAGATGTGTCTACACTGATCGCACTCCAATTCCCTTCTCATTCTTCTACTTTCTCTCTATATTCGATTATGGACACAACATGACTTGACCTTATAAGGGAATACCCCACCTCCTTGAGGTAAGAGTAGCTAGATGAGGGTCTAGTGGGAGTGTACTATTGAGTTGGGTGGTTTCTTCGCTTCTTTAAGCAGGAATAGCTAACATGATTCACACGCAGTACAAATTAAATTCAAGGATTGATTGAGTTAGCCACATGGATAAGTGGATCTGAGCTGGCTGTTGATGTAAACCTAATAAAGAGTTATGGAACTTGAGGATTATTGAGATTAAATTCTTAATCCTAGTTAATAATCCGACAAAATGTTTGTTTTAGGCTCGACCGAGCCCTGTCCTTTGTTTGTTTTCATGAATTGGTTTGGGAAAACAAATTCATTCTAACTTTCTTTCTTTTTCTCTTATTTTTCAGATAAGTGTTTGCTAAGGGAGTAGCAATGTTTAAGTATAGGGGGTTGATGAGTCCATGATTCATTAACATTTTTTCTGCATTTTGTCTTAAAACCCTTAACAAATACATGTAAATATGCATTAAATCTCATCTTTTATCAAAACCTCATTCATGAATAAAAATGTAATTTTATGTATCCTAAATATGTAAATAAATAAAAGAATAAAAATGAAGAAAACAAAAAAGGTAGATTGTAGATATGTATATATGTACAATATGACTTATAAAATATAAATATAGCTGAAAGATATATTAATAACCTAACCTCAGGACCAAGTCAGCATGGAGTGGTCGACAAACAAATAAGTAGGGTGAGATAAGGAAAGAAAAAAATAAAAAATAATTAATTATACACTCTATACATCCATCACTATTTATCCAATAATTATCAAATCTTCAATGATTTTTAATTAATATATATATCTATATCACCTAACTTTTTCATAATTATTTCTAAAAATTATAGCAAAATATAAAAAATAAGCTAAAAATATTATCGTGTATATATGCCAAGAAATCCAATTTTTAAATTGTCAAATTCTAAACTTCCAAGCATCATAACATTATCATACGAACTCCAACTTCACTCTACTCACCTTTAAAGTTCATAAAATAATATTCTATAAATAATTGAGGTAATTTCACTAAAATCAGAGTCTGTTACAAATTGTCGATTTTGGGACCCAATGACAACTGGGTTTCTGGGCTATTTATCTTATTTAGAACACTTTATTATTAGTTTTAATGATTTTATATTTTTTAAATACGTTCTTTATCTTGTATTTTGATCATGATTTAATTTAGAATTTTTTGACATTATTTATTATTTTAAATAAATTGAAAACTTTATTTTAGAAATGAAATTGAACTGTCTAACTTATACGTGTATTTATTTATATACATAAATTAATTCTTTAAAATCCAAAAAAAATTACATACATTCTATTTATTGTTCTAAAAATCCAGAAAATATAAAAGTAATGTATTATTTATTAATTTATTATGTTAAAAATCAATACCTATTTATTTATACATATTTATTAATATAATACTTATATTTCATAAATTATTTAATTATTATAAAAACTAATTATTCTACAATTTAGATAAATATTTATTTATATTTTTTGTTTTCATGGCTATTTTAAATACCATCATTTACTATTTATTACATAATTTATAATGCATTTATTTCATGTGGCCAACCTCAACACCTAGTTCATCTTCCTCAAGAACAGTCTGTTGTAGACTATTCCAATGCCTCGACTTTGCCCAATTTTAACCACTTCATCCTAATTCATGTGATCTAAACCATCCACTCTACCCTCCTAACAATCACCTTCCACACCAACCCTCTATCTCTTCCTAAATCATCTTTGATTTCTCTATAAATATCCTAAAAGCCGCCTCATCGCAACAAACTTTCCCAACTTCTAGTATAACTGTCTGAGTAGCCCCCTTTCGCCGTCGATTTCGGCCACCTCCTGTAGTGACAAAGCCCGGTGGCTGCTCAGCATGGAAGAGGATTCTTCAGAGGGAAGTTCCAGGGTGGCCAATCACTTGAATCGTTGACGTGTGTGATGTAGAGCTCCGGCCATCGACTATAGAGCGAAGACTAGTAGAGTAATATACTCTGCTATCCCCAGGTGATTTCCTTCTCCCCTTTTTATCTTTGCTTTTCCTCGATTTTAATGATCAATTAGTGTAGATAATCACAGTTCCGGCGAGCTTAATCATCATTCATACATCTTTGATTTGAATCTTCATCTAATTTGAGTCAGAAATAATTCAATTTCTGCGAGTCACATCCTTGTTCATATCCACCTAGAGTTCATTCTTCTACAAGAATATCATATAGATTACTTCTAGGTCAAATCTTTGGATTCGAGCCATCCATTTCTCTTGTTGGACTTCCGTTGTTGGAGCTTCATCATATTGAAAACTTGTATATGCAACAACATCGGGATTTTGAGGAGAGAGACATGAAGTTCTAGGGCCAAAACCCTACAACGCATCCTCGACCACCGTCTCCTCAATTGTGTTTGTCTTCTTCTTTGACTTCCACATTCAGTGGGTGCGCTCGAAAGGGAGAGGAGCTCCCTTTCAAGCCCTACCTCCAATCATCCTTAGCCAGATACCACAAGAGATTGATGAAAAGCCCCATCGCAGCTTCTAATTTTTTGAAGAACTGAAAGAACAGGCAGGTTACAGGCTGCTGACGCGTGGCATAAATGAACGGTCCAGATTGCATATTTCCATCTAATCCAGACCCTTCATCGTAAAGCGGTGGAAATTTTCCAACATAAGCCCAGACTTTTTCCAGAATTCAAGGTCCCCTCTGAACTTTGTGATATTAAATTTAGGTCCCTATGTATGAACCTAAATGTAATAAAAACTTATTTTCTTTTCATTTCAGACCCGGTCAGGGACCAAACTATGAGCTTTTCTTTTAGTTTTTTTTCATTTCTACCCCTAAACAATGTAGATACTTTGGACACCTTTTTGGTCTCATTTTTTCTAGATTTTTCGTTATGTATTTTTCTTTTTTTGAATTGTCTAATTCCACATCTATTTTGAGTACTTTTCTCTCCTTTTTCAAGAAGAGATAAAATTAACAAAAATAACCTCTTTTTTCTCAAAAACCAACGTACAATTATTTTGCCTCCTTGTATTCGACCCAGCGAAATTTACCTGGATAACTAAATAGTTTAAGATAAAATAGGAGAGAGAAGCTGCTTCTTCACTTTGTCTTTTCTCCCACTCCCTCTCCTATTTTATTGAAATTTTGTTTGATTAATTGAATTTTGTCTTCACGGTTTTTCTACACCAACACCTTTATTAACCACCGGCAAAATCCGATTATTAGAGAGACAAAGGTTAGTTGACGTTGCCTGTGGGGGATCCCGCTTCAATAAAGATGAAGATGTAGTCTCACTGATCTTTGAAGAAATGTCCCGAAGAGAGGCCGCCCACTCTTCATCACGTGTTTATCAGAGACAACCTCAAGTCCTCCACAAGCCAGTCCACATGGCAGCTTCCTGTGAGGCAGAGAGAAATGAGAGCTCCAACCTCAGCATCATTGGGGGACATATCTCTAAGGTTGACATTATCCAGAAATGATCATAGGATATGTAGAAGCTCACTGTGATCGAATAAAGGATGAAAAATTGGGATAAATTACATCAAATCACCAAACAGTTGGAGTTGCTAGTGAGCACCATCAGCTCATGACAGTCAGCAACACCGTCATTAAAGATCATCCTAAGAAGAAAGATGAACCAGTATCTCCACAACAACCCGCAATCCATTGCGTGTGCTACATGCAGGCACCTGAGTAGGCCCTACAACAACAATAGATGGTTGACTACCAGTCAGACTACCTACCATCTTCTAATCCTGCATTCCCACCACCACCACTGATTCATGAAGTCAACGCGGTCTGGAGCAATGACGCACAACTAATCTATCTAGATGGACAACCCTAGGGCCAACCACCAGTCAACAAGCCTTGCCACCAACCTCAAGGTTGTCGCTTTGCACAGTCCTCCCAGCCTCAGCTTTCATATCAACATCACTATTGTCCACATTATTACAGTATTTGGAGACAATCGTAGCAGTGCACATAGCTGTAGTACCGTCTGCACCAGCAATACCATCATTACGCAGATGCACTTCTACACCAGTATCCTCCAAATCCATACCAACAATATAAGCTCCATCCTCCTCAACAACAATATCAGCAATTCTAGTCACAGCTTCCCCACCAAAGTTACAGCATGGTCAGCACGTTGAACCTTCTGATTCATTTCATGTGAATTTGAGCCTTTATTGCATGGGCCAACTAATAAAAGGCCTAGTAGATATGACAAGGAAGCAAGATGATCTGAAGATTAATAAAACTCTAATCCCATCCCATGTCGAAGCTAATCCTAATAATTTCAAAAGAAAAGAGCAGGTAGAATGTGATGTCCAATCTATGCCTATAAAGTCAAATGATTGTGACTTTGCTTTATCTAATGGTGTTACCCTTAGGAGCGGTAGGAGCTAGCCTATGTCTACTGCAATCAAAGGGATGAATAAAGCTTCATCTAAAGAATCATCATCTTCTGCATCGGTCGTGTCGGCTACAGGTTCCGGTGCGGAAGAAGAAGGAGGAGACATGCCAACTATTTGTCACCACCACCGCCATTAGCAAAAAGAACAAAAAAATAAAAAAAATCAAATATACCAAAAAAAGATCATGGTTGACGTGAAGCCATGCCATCCATGGAGAGGCCAGCCCTAGCAGCCAATCGAACGATAGACGATAGAGCGGAGACTATGGTTTTTGACGTACACTAGTAGTAGCACCATCATTTCTAGAATGTGCACCTTTTGGCAGTCCAGATGTACAGAATATCATGGACAAGAATTCTACTGTAAATAAGAATAATGCTTATGATTCAATTCTGTAAATATTTATTTTCCTGATTCAATAGAAAAATGAAAAAAATGCAAAAAGGAAAAGTTCATTGTCTAATCCAAGAGTTGTGTACTTCTTAAATTTTTAGCTGTTGAGTTACCACTTATGCAAGCTATGGAATACGTGCCCGCTGTGAAGAAGGGCTAGAAGGGAACTTGTACAAACAATCATCGGTCAAACCGCAAGAACATATACCAGATAGTAGAGAAGCACATCCTCACCATGGCTACAGTTATGACCATCATCAATCTCCCTCAGAAAAAGCCAGATAAAGGAGCACCTTTGATCACATGCAATATTTTTGTCCAAGTCTTCGAGCGAACTATGCTTGACAGCGGCTTTTCCATCAACCTCCTATCATCATCGTTACTACATGAATTCAGGCTTGGTCCATGAGGTAGACACACATGATCCTTCATTTCATTGATCGATCCATCAAGCGACCCTGAGGTCTGTTGGAAGATGTTGTCGTGAAGGTGTAGGACATGTAGTTTTCTGTTGATTTTGTAGTCATTGATATTGACTCCCTTGCGCCATTATTTCATACCCTAATCGTTCTTGGACGACCATTTTGAGAACTGCAGAGGCCGTGGTTGTATATGGGTCTAGGAAGATCACATTTAGTTAGAGCAACCACAGAGTTACCATAAACATGGTCAGTGAGCCGATAGTCGTAACTAATGAAAGTCATGCAACACCACATGAAGAAGACTGTGACATTATTGCAAAAATCAGAGACACAAAACTCTCTTGGAATGACATGGACCTTGGAAATCTTCTCTCCAGAGGAAGACCTAGAAAGCCCAGTCTACTCAAGCTCTGATGTCAACTGGGAGACAAAATCCAAATGGCCAATGCATCTATTTGATTCAGAAGATTCAAACCGGTCTAAACATGATGAATTCATTGCAGATATGTTCATCACATTATAACTGGAACAACAAGGTAGTGATGTGAGTAGCACCTCCAAAGGCATGACAAATTATCCACCTACCAACACAATTTCTGAATTGACTGAGAAGAAGACCAGATCAGAACCAAAATTAAACCCACATCTAGCATACCTTAAGTACGCCTTCCTTGCGGGTGCAGAGAATATGTATGTGGTCATCATCAGCAGCAGGTTGACCTCGTAACATGAATCTTGACTTCTTAAGGTTCTAGAGAAAAAATGTAACGCACTTGGTTGGCTTGTATCACACCACTATAGGATAAATCCTTCTCTGTGCTCACACCGTATTTATTTGTAAGAATATGCCAAGTCGTCCTGAGAGTTTTGAAGAAGACTTAACTCAAATTTGAGGGACGTAGTCATGAAAACAATCACAAAATGGTGTAGTGCAGACTTCATTTATCACATCTTGGATTAAAATGGGTAAGTCCCTTACAAGTAGTTCCAAATAAATCAAGGCTTATTTTGATTACAAATGTTAGAGGAGATGAGCCTTGTTACTACCTCCGCCTCAATGCAACAATAAAGAAGGATGACTTCCCCAGCCATTCATCGATCAAATTCTAAAGAGATTAGCCGACAAGCAGTTCTTCTGCTTTCTAGATGGGTACTCATGGTACAACGAAGTGGCAATCATCCTAGAGGACCAAGACAAGACTACATTGAATTGCTCATTCGGCTCCTATGCCTTCAAGAGAATGCCCCTTGGTCTGTGCAATACACTTGTCACATTCCAGAGATGCATGCTTGCAATTCTTGCCAAGATGGGTGATAGTTTTCTCGAGGTGTTCATGGATGACTTCGTAGTCTATGGTGACATTTTTATGATTGTTTTGAGCACTTAGATAGAGTACATAAGAAATACTGTGAAGTCAATCTTGTGCTATCTAGGGAAAAGAGCTACTTCATTGTCATAGAAGGGATCATGTTAGGTCACACCGTTTCCAAATTGGGCATACAAGTAGAAACGAAAAAGGTGGATGTTATCAGTAATCTTGAGCCACCTCAAACTGACAGAAATGTGAGGTCAATACTAGGACATTCAGATTTCCATAGAGTTTCATCAAAGATTTTAGGTTCATTGCCCGACCTCACACAGAATTTCTATGCAAACGAGATCGAGTTTAATATTGATCAGCATGTTCTCCTTTCATTTAATCAACTGAAGGAGATCATCACTCAAGATCTAGTCCTACAACCACTAGATTGGTCTCTCCATTTGAGATCGTGACTGATGGGTCATACTTTGCAGTTGGAGTTGTTCTAGGACAAAGGAAAGACAAGGCATCCTATGCCATTCACTAAGCCATCAAAACGCTATATGAAGGTCACGGAAATTTCACTATCACAGAGAAAGAATTGATGGCTATGGTATTCACCATTGAGAAGTTCATATTCTATCTGCTTGAATCGAAATTCAAGCCGATTCTTGTCATGGATTCACTCCCTTGCTATGTAGATATTATGGACTACCTCATTTTCGGTGTTGTCCCACAAGATTAGATGAAAACTAATTATTCCATAATCTAGATAAATTAATTATTTATAATTTTGTTTTTATAGATATTTAAAGTACCATCATTTACTATTTATTACATAATTTATAATGCATTTATTCAATTTATTCAATCCGGCCATGAGGTATTGACACGTGTTATCACATTGTTCATCTTCCTTAAGAACGGTTTGTTGTTGACTGTTCCATCCCCTTGACTTCACCCAATTTTAACCACTTCATCCTAACCTTTTCACACGATCTAAACCCTCCATTCTACACTCCTAATAATCACCTTCCACACCTACCCTTAATCTCTTCCTAAATCGCCATTGATTTCTCTATAAATCTCCTCAAAGTTACCTCATCGCAACTACTTTCCCAACATCCAGTATAATTGACTGAGTAGCTCCTGTTCTCCATCGATTCCGGCCACTCCGACGGTGATAGAGCCCGGTGGACACTTCACGTGGAGAAGGCTTCTTCGGAGGGGAGTTCTAGGGTGGCCAATCACCTAGAATCGTCGTCGTGAGTAACATAGAGCTCCGGCCACTGACCATAGAGCGAAGACCAGTAGAGTTATATACTCTGTGAAACACAGGTGATTGCCTTCATCCCTTCTTATCTTTGCTTTTCGTCGATTTCTACGACCAATTAGCGTAGATAATAATATTTATGGCGAGCTTAATCATCGTTCTTACATCTATGATCAGAATCTTCATCTAATTTAGATCAGAACTTATTCAATTTCTGCGAGTCACATTCTTGTTTAATTCCACATGGAGTTAGTTCTTCAGAAAGAATATCATATAGATTACTTCCCAGTCGAATCTTTGGATTTGAGCCATCCATTTCTCATGCAGGACATTCGTTGTTGGAGCTTCGTCATCTGGACAACTTGTATCGTGCAATAACATCAGAAATTTGAGAAGAGAGACCTCAAGTTCTGGGGCCCAAACCTTAGAACGCATCCTTATCCATCGTCTCCTCAATCGGGTTCGTATTCTTCTTCGACTTCCACATTCAGTGGGTGCGCTCGAAAGGGAGAGGAGATCCCTTTTCAGCCCCACCTCGGATCATCCTTAGCCGAAGACCACAAAAGATTGACAAAAAGCCCCACCACCGCTTTTAAATTGGGGAAGAACTGCAAGAATAGGCGGGTTACGTGCTGGTAACGCTTGGCATGAACGAACGGTCCAAACTGCTGATCTCCATCTAATCCATACCGTACATCGCGAAGAAGTGGACGTTTTGCAACATAAGCCTGTACTTTTTCCAGAATTCCAGGCCACCTCAAAACTTTGTGATATTACATTTAGGTCTATACATAAGGACCTAAGTGCAATAAAACTTATTTTCTTTTCATTTAATTCCCTGCCAGGGACCAAACCATGACTTTTCTTTTAGTTTTTTTTCATTTCTGCCCGTGAAAAATATAGACACTTTGGACACCTTTTTGATGTCATTTTTCCTTGATTTTTCTAGGGTAGTTACACAACAACCCAGCAAGGTTTTTTATTTTTGTTGAGATTTTTCATCGTCTGTTTTTCTTATTTTGATTTTTCTAATTTCGCATATGTTTTGAGGACTTTTCTCACTTTTTTAAGGAAGAGATAAAAATCACAAAAAAACCTATTTTTTGAAAAACCAAGGTATAGTTATTCAGCCTCCTTGTGTTCGACCAAAGGAAACTTACCAAGATAAAAAAATAGTTTAAGATAAAATAGGAGAGAGACGCCGCTTCTTCACTTCATCATTTCTCTCTCTCTCTCTCTTTTATTTTATTGAAACTTTGTGTGATTAATCAAATTTTGTCTTTGTGGTTTTTCTATACCGAAACCTTTATTAACTGCAGGCAAAATTCGATTATCAAAATGGCACTGTTGTAGGGAGGCACCAGTTATATCTCGGTTTTTAATTTTTATGTTTTTTTGTCTTCTTGATTTATACGGTTTTTTTAGTTTGTTCGGTTTTCTTTCGAATTGCTTTACGTTTTTTATGAAATTTACAACTTTCATCGATTTTCTTAGATTTTTACGGTTTTTGTGATTTCTTTGATTTTGTTTACTAACAAGTTTACAAGGCTTGTAGGATTAGCCGGCTTCTTCGGAAGTTGTACCAGTTGAGAGTGCCAAGTCCGATTCTTTCTCTATGAGTCAGTTGCAGAGTATGGGAGTGCCAAGTTAGACGAATCTATTTTTGTACTTATCTCATTTTTTTGTATTTTGTGAGAGAGGAAGGGGTGCTTGACCATTTTAACTTTTTGTAAAAGGGGTCCACTGAGGACAACCCGTCCTATACTCGAACATGTACACTTTTTTTGGGCTCTGTTTTGCCATTTTTGTCGATGCGCTTGGGGAACCTCACTGCATGTTTCTATTTTCATCGATTTTTATTTGTTGCATGCGATTTCGTTTAGCCCAGGGGTGTATGCATGATTGACTAGACGACTAAAGTAAAACCCATATCCCTAGTCCCCACTTAGGCGTAATTCACTCAAAACTAATTCATTATTACGTTAGTGCCGCTGATTTAGGATATAATTTTTACCGTTTTTTGCATGCATTCGCTTACGTTTTAAATTCTACATGAATCACTTGCATGTAGAATGCTAGCGTTAAGTATGATCTCTATCTCAGCATGCATCATATTTTTCCGCCGCATTCCATGATTCTCCCATTGTGAGACACCTTTTTTATATTTTTTTAAAAAACAACCTCCTATTAGATATTGTTGAAAATATCCTAGAAAAGTGAAATTCATAAAAATAAAAAAATCAAGAAAGACTTGACCAAAAATTAAAAAAATCTGGACTCAAAATTTGTATTGGGAGAGCAATCCCCTCATTGTTTACAGGTACTCTATAGACAGAGCGAGGCACGTACACTAAAGGAATAGAGGCCAAATCCCTGGACTTGTTCCCTAATTGCTCGGACTCACTTTTGGGTCATATTACTTGTTGTAAGCACTTACCTTAGACGTTAGAAGAAGTAGTCTAGTGTAGGTCAGTGTGCGTCGCCGGCTTAAACACGAACTACTCGAGGAGACTACACCTGTGAGCTTGTTAAACCATTGCTTTATCACCTAACTTTAAAATTGAATAGATAAAAGAATGAACTTTTAGGGTCATCATTGTGTGAAGTTGGTGTACTTGGTGTTGCATTGTGTTTGTAAGTTAGATGTGCATTGTACCGCGTGTCATACGCCTTCACACTCATGTTTTTTTACTTGACTTCATGCTCTATCTCATATATTATTTTGACATCAAATATGACGACCAGATGGATTTTGCACTCAGACTCTTTGAGCTTCCGATAATCCACTATCCGTCGTATGTCTTCACTGACTCGTGATGACCCTATTCCCGAGTTGATCCCATCTATTCATGAGGAGACTCATACCCCGACTCCCTCGCCTCTCATCCCTTCTGTTGAGGCACATATTTTCGTTTATTTTCTCCGACACATTTTTCACTGAGTTCTTATGAGAATTTTTCCTTCTCAGAGGATTCGAAGATTATGGCTATAGGGAAGGGACCAGTTGATGACAGAGCTACTATGGATAGACCGACTGGGGAGAGACACAAAGATGAGAGACCCAATCCAGCATCAAATATTACCAGGGTATTCTAGACACATTACAACAGATGAGCCTACAGATCAGAGATCAATGTAGAGTCCAGGATGAGTTGAGAGCAGGGGCCTGGGACCCACCACCACCTACCATGGTTCTCGTTATGTTGAGAGATGAGTATGACCCATAAGAAGGACGCTACACCATTGGATTCAGTTACCACCGAATCAAGGGTCAAATGAGCTGAGACTGTCCTTCATTTCTTTGCTTCCCAAGTACCAGGGGAACACTACAGAGGAGTCATTTACCTTTTTGCAGTAGTTAGAGATGATTTGTGGTACGACTAGTTATTTAGGGTTTACGCAGGAGGCTGTTCGACTCAAGGCCTTCCATTTCGCCATAGAAGATAAGGTGCTTTACTAGTTGAGTCACATAGGGAGGGAGATTTCTACATGGGACGATATGAAGTCCACATTCATGCGTAAATATTTTCCTCTAAGAGGACGAACATGATGAGGAGCCAGATCTCCAACTTTACACAGCTACTGCATGAATCATTTCATGAGGCATGGGATCGATTAAAGGATCTTACAGAGGCATGCCCACATCGTTAGATACCTTTGATGGTGCATGTGCAGAATTAATTCGGAGGACTACAGCTCGACGTACTGAGCCTAGTGAGCGCTGCATGTGGCGGTAGTTATTTGAATAGGGATTCCGAGTCAGTTTAGTCCTTCTTTGAGGGGATGGTGGAGAATTCACGCGCCATTGATTCCACGTGGGTCTTCCAGAAGGGCTCACAACCACCACACCACAAAGCTCATCAGAAGGTGGCACATGTTTCAGAGTCTGAGTCATGGTCTGACATGGGATTTATTAGTGACAAGCTGACATTACTCGCTGTGATTCATAAGCAAGTTCAAGATTTGCAGATGTTACGATAGTTCGAGAAACTCTCATCACTTCCTCAACAATAAAGCAATCTGACGAAGAAAGTGACCGATTTGCAACTTTTGTACCAGCAGTTGTGCACTCCTTATTCCACTTCTCAGCTTGTTCAGAGATCTTTACCCGCTCCTCCCACACGTCAGATATAGTTTGTTTAGAGCAAGCCGATTCAGCCTATTGAGATTCTGTAAAATGATTGGCATGAGGATTCATCTAATGCTGATTCGAGCCTGATCACTAGCCTTGGAGATGTTGATGTTGAGTCTCAGGCCACTCTTAAGATCAACGTGATTTGGTATGCTCTTGTACATCCTTCACCACACTTTACTCCTCAGAGCGTACACCGGCAGAAACAACAATACAATTATCTGCAACATGGAAGTCCACATTTCCAACACCGCCAGCATTACACGCAGCAGTGTCACCAGCATGCATATCATAGACCACATTCTTTTCAGTATCCTGCAACACATTCACAGCCACATCAATACCCACAGAAGAAAAAACAGTCTTTTACACCACGGAGATCTCCTGAATCGTATGCACCACAGCAGCACACTCCTAGGTAGGAGAGAGTAGACAACCAGGGACACCATACTGAGTCTAAGATGTCTTTACAGGCCCTGGCACTGAATCAGATCATGGACATGTTGAGCACATTCCATACCGTACACAGGATAGAGATGGAGTAGGTTAACCATTGTTTGGATGAGTTAACCGCACCTAAGAATACTCTAACAGCCCAACCTCAGATGAATCCGAATAATAAGAGGAGGCATTCAGATCAGGTAGACACCACTATAGGTAGTATCTCTTTTCTTGAATTTGTATCTAACTTCATTCGACTCAGGAGCTGTAAATCACCACGAGCACTTGATCGAGAGGAGGAGATGGCACGTGATGAGGAGCGAGAGCTGATCCATTATACACATTTTGATGCTGAGGATGAGGAGCACCAGGATGATGAGGATCAGCGTGATGCCTAGCCTGATGATGAGAGAGAGGGGAGCGATGCTGAGACAATAGACGTGGACATAGGAGAGTCAGAAGATAATACCACGCCAGACCATGTAGACACTCCCAATGCAAATTTTTCTTCTCCTATTTTAGAGAGTTTTGTAAATACTAATGAGACTCTCGATGTACATGCTGATTCTGAATTGAATGAAGATGTTGATTTTGTTGTTCCTGAGCTTGTTCCTTTTCAAGATGGAAAGAATGGAAAAGGAAAGAAAAATGAAAAAAAGAATGTTGTCACTCCAAAGACTGAGCGATTATAGAAAGATCACATTTTTCCGAAGATTCCACTCCATGATGCCTTGGATCACTTCCCTACACTCAAGCAATAGTAGAAGAATAGATGTACCACGCATACAATGAAGAGATCACGTATAGTGACCAAGGCAACATCATGCGCAATTCAGAATAGATTACCCAAGAAGAAGATGGATTCAGGAGCACATTATGTTAGATGACAGATTTCCCATGCAACACTCGATCACACTCTATTAGATAACGGTTCATCCATCAATTTATTACCATCTTATTTTCTTGACAAGCTCGAGTTAGGTACTATTTACAATTCTAGTGCAATCCTTCAGTTTCTGGTAGATTTTTAAAGAGACCTAGGGGCATTTTGAGGAATGTTATCGTGACTATGTAGTTTTGCAGTTCCCAGTCGGCTTTACTGTCCTGGACATGGTTTTTCCTACATAGTTTCACCTTATCTCTATCACTCTTGGGAGGCCTTTCTTGGAGACCACGAATGCCCTCTTCGACTATGATATAGGGAGGGTATCTTTTCACGTCGAGGGCGAGAAGGCACATATAGAGATGGTGACAGAATCACATACATCCAGTGTCACGTCTATAGCCAGTTCAGATGCCTTGAGTTCTTTAGCCACCTGTGATTACATGGATGAGGATCGCCTTGACGACCGTGAGAGGTATCGAGTAGAGAGCTAGGATATCCTAGCAGAGGACGGGTCGAGACAACAGTTGACAGTTCTTTTGATTGTACACTATATTTCAGCATGGATGATGATGAGCACATGGAGCAGATACCTGATGGTCCTATTGTAGATATTTTAGATTCAGAGAGTTTACACGATTCCTCCACTTCAAATGATTTAGAGACTGAGTTTCATTTAGCTGAGTTATTTTCCTCTAGTCCTTCTAAGGATGAACACAGTAGCGAGTCAGATAATATTTTAGACATCTTCTGTAGTTAGACTCTAGAGTATATTGAGATGGTGGATAACCATATTGCAGACACGTCTATCACCAGTACAGATCCCATTACACGTACAAATGAGGTTACACCAGAGCCAGATCTTACCATGCTAGAACTAAAGATTTGCCACCAAATATGAAGTATGCTTTCTTTGTGGGTCAAAATCGAGAATTTCCGGTCATTATCAGCTCATCTTTGACCTAAGAGCAAGAATCTCGTCTGATGAAAATTCTTGAAAGAAATCGCAAGGTCATTTGGTGGACTGTATCCGATCTCCATGAAATAAATCCTACTTTGTGTTCTCACCATATCTATCTTGATCATGACTATAGGCCTTCTAAAGAGTTTCAACGCAGGCTATATCCTATTTTACAAGATGTTGTCAAGAAAGAGATTACAAAATGGTGTGATGTAGGGTTTATTTATTCCATCTTCAACTCTGAATGGGTCAGCCCATTACATGTTGTCCCGAAGAAGTTGGAAATTTCGATGGTTATGAATGAGAGTCGAGAGGAGTTTCCAAAGAGAGTAACCACATCATGAAGGGTGTGCATTGATTACAGGAAATTGAACATTGCGATGAAGAAGGACCACCTCCCTTTGCCGTTTATAGACCAGGTCATAGAGAGGGTGGCAGGGAAAGAGTACTTGTGTTTCCATGACAGTTACTCTAGATACAACCAGGTTATTATTGCTCCTGAGGATCAGGAGAAAACCACTTTCACATGTCCCTTTGGCACATATGCTTTTCGAGGGATGCCCTTTGGATTGTGCAATGCCCTCGCTACATTCTAGTGGTGCCTGCTTGCCATTTTTGCAGACATTGTTGGTGATTTTCTCGAGGTATTTATGGATGATTTTTTGGTCTATGGTGAGTCCCTTTATGATTGTTTAGTGCAACTAGATCAGGTTCTTTAGAAATGTCGTGAGGTCGATCTCGTTTGTCTTGGGAAAAAGCCATTTTATGGTTGCAAACGGGATTGTGTTAGTGCATGTCATTTCCAAGGGAGGCATGGAGGTTGACCCTACCAAGGTGGATGTCATCAAGTGTCTCGATTCATTATCCAACATCAAGCAGTTACGATCTTTTCATGGGCATGTTGGCTTTTACAGACAGTTCATCTTGGATTTTTCTAAGATTCCTCTACCATTAACGGACTTATTAGGCAAGTACTTCGAGTTCTTGTTAGATGACAAATGTCTTAGAGCCTTCCTCACGTTGAAAGAGATGATTATCAGTGCTCTTGTCCTACAGCCACATGATTGTTCTCTTCCCTTTGAGATCATGATGGATGCTTCAGATTTTACGGTCGGGGATGTATTAGGATATAGGAATGGGCTTCCTGTTGCTATCCACTATGCCAGCCAGAGTTTAGATGATGCTCAGCGCAATTATACAGTGACAGAGAAAGAGATTTTGGTTGTGGTATTCGCATTGGATAAATACTGATCATATCTTCTTGGCTCAAAATATTACAGTTTACTTAGATTATTCAACTATTAGATTTTTGTTGGAGAAAAAGGATGCCAAGACATGCCTTTTTAGATGGATTCTCTTATGATATTAGGGATAAACCTGGGGTAAAAATTACAGTAGCTGATCACCTCTCCCGATTACAGATAGTGCAGCCTTCAGATGAGTACACACCAGAGATTGCAAAATGATTTCCAGATGAGAGTATCGTTGCAGTTATAGAGCTTCCATGGTATGCAGATATAGTGAACTTTCTGGTTACACATAAGAGTCCATAGGGTTGGCTGAAGGACCGAGTTGACATGCTAGTTTCCATGGCACCATATTACCATTGGGAGGATCCGATTCTTTTTCGTGAGGGACCGGATTATGTTTGCATGTGATGTATTACTCAGGAGGAATATAATAGTGTACTCACTCTGTGCCATTCCTTAGAGGCAGGGGGACATCATTCAGGGAAGAGGACAACACATAAGGTACTTTAGAGCAGATTTTGGTGGTCGACTCTTACTGGAGATGCTTGCACATTCATGAAGAGTTGCCTAGACTGTCGGAGAGCAGTAGGGACAGTTAGTGCTAGAGATGCGATGCCTATGCGACATGTTATTGTTTACAAGATCTTTGACGCATGGGGCATATATTTTATGGGACTATTTCCTTCCATCAATGGCTTTGAGTACATTCTTCTCGCTGTGGATTATGTTACTACATGGGTGGAGGCTATACCCGTACGAGTCGATGACAGGAGGGTAGTGTACAGGATCCTGAGGGGACATATTATATCACGGTTCATTATTCCACATATTCTCAATTCAGATAGGGGTACCTGATTCATTATTAAGGAGGTGAAAAAGCTAATGAAGACTCGTGGAATTAATAACATAGTAGCTTCTCCTTACCACCCATAGATGAACGCCATAGCTGAAGTTTCAAAAAGGGAGGTGAAATCCACTCTTCAGAAATTAGTATGACCGGATCGGAAGAACTGTCAAAGCTTCTAGACCAGGTTCTTTTGGCATATCGTATTTCATATAAGTCTCCCTAAGGTACTTCACCCTTCAGAGTGGTTTATGGGAAGCCATGCGATTTGCCAGTAGAGATCATGCACAAATCTAAATGGGATATTAGAGAGATTTCACTTGAGATGCAGAAAGCATGAGCCAAGAGGAAGATGGATCTGAGTGTGATAGTAGAGATTCGAAATCAAACATACAAGAATACCTTCATTTACAAGGACAAAGTAAAGATATGTCATGATAGACATATTCGACACAAGATCATTGTTCCTGGTCAGAAGGTATGGTTGTTCAATACACGATTGTGAATTTTTCCTAGCAAATTGAAGAGAAAATGAGAAGGACCATACATAGTCATAATGGAACACGACAATGGAAGCATTGCTATATCAGATGTGACACCTAGTGTAGAGACGTTATTTGTGAATGGGCAGATGCTAAAGCACTGTTGGACATGCGAGCCCACGGCGAGCCATTATGCAATAAATGTTATTGCACGTATCATTCCCTGATCTGAAATGAAGAATAAATAATTTACATAATAGGTCCCTATGTACAATTAGGGTTATGTACCATGGCCATCTTAATGATCATACAGATGTTGATTCATTAAATGAATCATAGAGGCTGGTGCTTGGATGAATATCTAATGGGTTAGATAGAGGACTCATCAAGCACCGTCAAATGATTATTAAGAGATGATCTCCAGCCTGAGTAGGAGATGGAAATCCTTTCTCACATAGGCTGATATCTGACCGACCTCTTGATGCAGGTCCTCTGCATGGAAATAGTGATTCGTAGGTTTAAGATTAGTTAAGTCAATGGGTTGACTTAGCGAGATCGAGATAACCTAAGTCCTATTTTGAATACTGTCACAGCATAGGCACACATCCTCTGACTAGAGATAGATGTGTTACTATATGTCTGAGTGTGTACATTTGGCAGACCATTAGGTTGATGACCTAATCAAGGTCTATACACCGGCGAGCTGGTGTGCATATAAGGGCATATGAGTGATACGATCTCTCAAAGGGATCATACAGGTTCACTTATGAACCGGAAGACATGATCTCACTCATGAGGTATTGGGACTGATCAAATTCCATGCATGGTCGTCGTGCTTTGGAAGCATGACAAGAATTTGAAGGTTTGATATATGCTTTGGGAAAGCATATGATCGATACCAAATCCCAATGACCAAGATTGAGAAACTTGGTGATCAAACCCTGAAGAAGACAGTATAAAATAGATCTTCATCTTCAGGTTGATCATTGGTCTTCCAGTATGCAGGATGTGTAGGTATTGGGAATACCTGAGGGTGATGTGATCATAAACGATTGTATAACCATGACGCTTCCAGTCCGACAAAGTGATGAAACATGTCTGGATTTTAGTGACTCCTCTCAATAGAGAAGTAACTTGATCTTAGTCCAAATGTTGGACATTGATCTGAATGTGATTCCGATGCAATGAGAAGATTAAGTATACGGTCTTGATTTAATCAAGCATCTATGAGAGGTCCGTTAGATCTGGATTTGAGATGAGATCTCAACATCTAAGTCACTATACATGGAACAATACAATCGCCCTGTCCTTATCTCCAAGTATCTGCAGAGAAGGCACACTATTCTTGAAGGAGTTCAAGAATAATTCCTGTGATGAATTTAATATCCAAGCAAGAAGATTTTGATGATTAAATAAGATTTAATTATCAAGTATAATATGAATAAGATTCATATTGTGAGAATGTGTCCAAGATAATTAAATGAGATTTAATTATCAAGAACAATATGAATAAGATTCATGTTAAGAGAATGATTGTCCAAGATAATTAAATGGGATTTAATTATCAAGGATGAGCAGATCGTGGATAGTGATATCCAGAATATCTGCGTATATTATAAATGAGATTTATAATATATCAAGAGAGAGAAATAGTGTAAATAACATTTGTTAATTATTAATGTGGATTGGATCCACATTAGTTAATTAATTAGAAATGTAATTTACAAATTAGTTTGGGATGTGAATATGATTCACATTTTTTGAATGGCATGATTGAAATATTCACAAATTAATTTGGAATTAATTTGGTGGATATTATTGCAATAATAATTATTGCAAATAATCAAGAAATAATAATATAAATAAAAGGAGACAAAACCACCTATAATCATAGGTGGCGTCACCTATGACTTAGTCATAGGTGACGCCTCCTTGATTTAAGGAGGGGTTGTTGTCTCCTCTTATTTGTTGACTTATTATCTCTTGATAAATTAATTTATGTTAATTAAATTTTGTTGATAATAATTCAACACATATTTAATTTAATATAAATTAATGTTGTTGGTTTTTAACCAACAACAATCATAGTCGTTGGATGGCTATTGGATTACAATGACCGTTGGATCCATGAGAGCCATGGATTGAGATCTATTGGATCCCAAAATAATATATAAAGAGGGTAGCCTTAGCCCTTGAAAGCACACCAGGTAGATGCCTACTCTACTTCTCTCTCTCCCTCTCATTCTTGTGCTCTCTCTCTCTCTCTCCATAGGGTGGCCGACCACCATTGTTGAGAAAGGAGAGAAGTTCTCGCCTTCGCCTTCGAAGACTCGAGGATCTCCTTCTTCTTCGTGGCTACTTGATGTAGAGGAAGATGGCGGATTTCGCTTGACAAAATCAGGGGATCTATTGCTTGGATCTTCATCGAGGATTGCGGGAGGGACGTGACTCATCATCGTGCCCGCAAGTGCGTTCTTCGTGGATCGGACTTGAGACAGGAGGATCTCTTGTTTGGGATCTCGCGATCACAACCACGCTTCAAAGGTATTCCTTATACTTTGTGGTTTGATGAAACGATCCGAGAAGTGTTCCCGTGATCATGTGGTTTCATCGTTTGATTTAAAATTTTTAAATTCCGCTGCACCTTGCGACTAGTACGACTAGTCGCCCCGATCGTATTCGATGCGATCGTCACGCTTCCGTGATGCGTTTAAGAATTCTCAATATCCTTCAAGTGGTATCAGAGCCTTATGTCGAAAAAGGTTTTGGATATGATCCATGAACCATAGATGACTTGGGTTTAAAATGGTCGCGAAAATTTTTTGGCGCATTTGAATTTTCGCAACTCTGTCTAATTGATTTTTTCGGCACTGTTTAAATTGTTTAAACACGAAATATTCAATTGGATTTTGTTTCCCATTAAACAAGGAAACCATAGGACTTGAGTTTACTAAATTTGGATTTAATTTGCTCAAGATATGGTCTTTTGAATATGCATGTATTCACAGTTGCGGGAACTGCGGAACAGAACGTGATTAATTTGTTAATTACGGTTTTGTTACGCCTCGAAATGCGTGAAATATCACATAGGTTCTGTAATAAATCATGTTGGCAATCTTAGGGCACTAATTTTACGAATTTTGGATTTAAATTGATCAAGATAAGTTAATTTTAGTGATAAGGGGTCACTGCTGGAAATTGACATTTTTTTATCATGAACCTTGTGATAGTCATTCAAATAAATGTTGATGAAAATTAATTGTTAATTTTCTGAAATTGGTTATTGATAAATTTTTGTGGAATATTTAAAGATGATAATCAATTCTTTGAATGACATCCCACTAAACCATAATGATAAGATAGTTGATCTTGATCATTGGTTAATTTGAAATCATCAACAAACATTGTTTTCATGCAAAACCCTAGGTCATCCTACAATAGTTGTAGGACAACTTTTACATGCAAAACCTCTTGCTTGAATAGGATTGGGGATTTGTTTAGCAAATCTCCTTATAATATAATAAAAAATGTTTTGATGTATATTATATGGTATAATTTCGGTTGAAAGACCGATGAGCATCTCAAAGTACATGATGATCTATCTGGCATTATCCTTTCCTGAGGTGGATATGGTGTCTAGTTGGAGATCGCTGGGGTAGCGGGTTGCAACGTATGTGGTCCGTCCCACTCTCGTCGGTACTGGCCATGACAGCGGGTAGGGATTGGATAATGTCGGAGAAATCAAAGTGTATTTCTAATTATTAAAATTTGAAATAATACGTACATTGAGATTATGCCTACTATTCAAGTAAAGAATTCAATGTTTGTTGATTGATAATAGGATTGATAGTTAATTTAATGTGATTAAATTAATTATATCCTATTTAAACACTCTATTAAGAATAGATGTGTATTTCCCTTGTAAGAATTAATTACGTGAATATGATTCACGATAATTAATTATTTCAATTTGAATAAGAGGTGGAGGATCACGTAAGTGACATCCATGGTCTCCCGTCAAGGCAAAGAATTTCGTCGCCAAAAGTTATATAGGAGACGCCTGTCCGAAGTGACAGATCCTATATACAATTATTTGGATCGGGTTCTTTGCTTCTCGAAAGAGTAAGGCCGTATACGTAGTGACCCCAATATCGGGTCCTTATATTATTGGGGAGATATTGGATTGCGTATAGCGAGTTTTAAGCCTGTTGACGGTTGGTTCAATTAGCAACGGGTCAACATCATCTTAGGGGTGGTGGGCCCGGGTGTTAAAGACCGAATTGGGAAATGCAAGTTGGACTTGCAAAGCGGAATGTGTTCCCGCTTCTCTTTATTCGAGTCACAGGTTCTCATATTATTGGGATGTGATAAAGATAGAGAGGAGATCCCAGATCTTGCTTGAGATATAGTGGTAAGTATATCTCTTACTTTGAAAGACGATTAAGGAATAATCTTTCATAGTAGACATAGCAAGACAAATTTGATTTAAAAATTCCTAAATCAAAGTAAAATGTGTATACATAATATATATACCCTTATGCAAATTTCTTATTTCAGATAATCCTTCATAAAACCCACTCAATGTTATACTCAATAATAACCAGTAAAATATCTTGGATTGGACTCATGATCCATATATTATACTTGCAATTGGACACATAATGTATGTGGTTGCAATGTGCAAGTTTCCTCAACATAATGAGGAATGACGATTAAATAAGACAATGAGACATCACCTTAGGGTTTGTATGTCTCTATAGTCTTGATCTTTCATCGAGTGTACTTTGGAAGTGACATGTCGATGGTGATCGTAATTGTCGAATAATCCTTATAAAATCTAAGAAGATGTCCTGGCATACATATGTGCTCTAGACATTTAATCATGAATGACATGGTTCTCTGCATTATGCAGAATGGTGGCTCGAAAGAGATGATGTATTCAAAATATTTGAATACCTACCTGAACCAATGCTTTAGGAGTCTAGATGGATGTAGACATGATGAGTGTCATCATTCTACTGTCTACACTCTAGTCATTCATGAAGCTTCATAGTATTCACATTGTATGAATTTAATGAAGCATGTATAAATGTTGAAATGCTCTTACATTGAATTCTTTTGAATTTAACATAAAAGATCCTTAGTCTTGAACAATGGTTGTTTATAGATGAAGAGAGCACAGTGGAAGCGTGGGTCGGACCCATGTGAGAAGGAAAGTCAAAGAGTTGATTGTACTTATGTGACTTCCATATGACATCCAAAGAGTTGGATGAATGCCTATACTGCAATAACTTGATGTGTTGATAGTATGACTATCAAGTCTGTCTAGAATCCTTAAAGAAGGACTCAGATAGTGCATCATAATAATCTATATCTACATTTGATCATTGAAATTGACTTGCTTATTTGATAAGATAAAGTCTGATAATTGTATCTCAATCTTCTAACAACACTTGCAATGTGTTGCACATGTTTTAGAAGACTGAAAAAAAATTTGATCTTAAGGTTTATAGTTATCCACATAGACATTGATGCAATTGTTGCAACAATCTCTGTTGGATTGATATACTTCTTAATTTCAGTGCGAGAGTCTTAGTCGTAGAGAATGTCTATATGACCTAGATATTAGAATACACTCATTGTTTGTTTCTAAATGTTGGAAATAAACATGAATTCTGTAATAAACCTATCATAAAGAGTTATGATGGATATATTTCAGAAAATAATCTCGCATCTGGTGGACTCTACTAAATTAGAAATTTAATGAATGGTTCATTGAGATTTCTAATACTGAAATTTAAACCTTATAAGATCAATAGTAGGATAAAGATCATTTGACAATGATTTAGCATCAAGTGTTGGACATATGTCTGCTGATGAGATCAATAGACTACTAAGATATGAAACTTTAGAATGTCTAAAATTTCAAATCTTACATACTTGTGAATATTGTATTCAAAGTAAAATGTCCAATACACCCTTTTTTTGGGAAAGGTGTAAGATGTCAAGGTATTCGAGATCTCATACATATTGATGTATGTGAATCATCCATATCATAGTGAACATTGTGGATATGTGATATCTATTGATGATCATGTATGATATGAGATTTCTTCTCTTCACCTGGGAAACCTTTGAAATGTTCAAAGATTTCGTAATTTTGGTTTAGAACCAAAGTTTGAAGGAAGATTAAATGAATTTGATCTAATCAAGGTAACAAGTACTTATTAGATGAATTCATAGAATATCTTATGGGGATATGAATATCATTTCTATCTCAATCCTCCTGACACACCTAAACTCAATGGAGTTGTAGGAAGATACAATTAGATCATGTGTGACATGATTTGATCAATGATGAATTTTAGCATAATTATCCCTTAGTTTCTAGGTATATATTTGTAGTAGAGACTACAATATATATATCCTTAATAAGGTTCCATGCATGTAAGCTGGAATCTAGCACTTGAGAGTGCTACTTCATTAGGAAAATAAAGGATGGTATTGGATACCTACTTTACGACCTTGAGATTCTTAAAATATCTCATCTTTGAGAATATGATTCTTATACGATGAATCTCTTGAGAATCAAGATGAAAATGAAGTAAAGGAACTCATTTAATCTTGAGAAGATAATGAGGCTCCAGAAATCAGAAACTAAAAGGGACAATTAAAGATGAAACACTAATACTTCTTCAAATGAGTTTGAAGATGTATTCCATTTGTCAGTTAAGTCTGATAATGATCGGACTTCATGTGATGAAGCTCCTGAGGATCATAACATGGAAAGATGTATATTAGCAATAAAGGTCTAAGGTAGACTTCATAAACAAGTGTTGTATATGGACCCTTGAGGATCCACCTATAAGGGTTAGTCCCATTAAGGTGTAAATGGATCTTCAATAGAAAGAGGGAACCTGATGAGAATGTAGAGACCTTCAAAGAACGGTTCGTAGCCATGAGCTACACACCGAAGAGAAGACATCGATTGCTATGTGGCTTGCTTTTCAGTGATCATGCTTAAACCCATCAGAATATTGCTAACCCTAGCTGCACAATTTGACTATGGCATCTTCAAGATGTGAGTCAAGATTGTATTCCTCTATGAATACCTCTTTGAGGATATTCACATGAAGTATCCCCAGGGCTTCATGGTTGAGAAATGTAAGATGTGCTAGCTAAAGGACTCCATCTTTGGACTCAAATAAGCTTCTTGTAGTTGGAACATAAGATTTGATGAAATTATAATTGTTATGATTTCAAATAAGAATCTTGATGAACCATGTGAAGCTTAGTGGGAGTGCCATTGTGTTCATCGTGCTAAATGTAGATAATATCCTAATCATTTGGAATGATATAAGGATGATAATAAGTGTTTTGTGATCTGGCTATTCCATACCTTGAGATATGATATCAAAGATGCCTCTTAGATCTTAGTTCTGAAGGTGTTCAGAAGCAAAGAGAAGAGGGTATTGGGACTGTCACATTTGTAGTACACCTTAGACATGTTCCATTTTTCTGGAAATTCCAAGAACGGCTTTCTTACCTTTAAGATTTGGTACTGACCTATCTAAAGGGATAGCACCTCAAAGAGTTTGAGGAAGTGAATGCTAAAACGGGTTTCCCTTTTGTGCATCAGTTATGAGAAGCTGAAAGTATACTAGAAGTGTACAGAAGCCAGATATCTGTCATGCAGTGGGAGCAGTAAACTGTTACTAATCCTACTATGGAGATAGAACACTTAATTGCAGTAATAACAATATCTTCAAAGATGACAAGGCTTTAGAGATAGTGATCTCTAAGTCTTATCTTCAAGAAATTAAGACTTTTAGATGGAGATCTAAAAGGTCTTAACTGTGAATACCTTAGGAGATAGAGATCTCCAGGGATAAGGGTATTTTGATAAGGATAATAGAAATTTCAAGCTGGTTATAATAATATTTCTTTGAGTTGTAGTATCAAGGATATTATGACTGACAAGATTGAGTATTAGTTGCATTAGATGCAACATTCGCATTAGATGCGAGCACTGTTACTGGGGATATGCAAGTGCCGTAAAAGGACTTGGCGTAGTCTCGCGGGAACAGAGTGACTGATCAGCTTACCTAGCTATTTTCTAAATAGCCTATGATTGTCACATGAGTGTGGGTTAAATGATTATCCCATTAATGGCTCTTTGGGCTAGTGGGAGATTGTTGGACATGCGAGCCCACGGCGAGCCATTATGCAATAAATGTTATTGCACGTATCATTCCCTGATCTGAAATGAAGAATAAATAATTTGCATAATAGATCCCTCTGTACAATTAGGGTTATGTACCATGGCCATCTTAATGATCATACAGCTGTTGATTCATTAAATGAATCATAGAGGCTGGTGCTTGGATGAATATCTAATGGGTTAGATAGAGGACTCATCAAGCACCGTCAAATGATTATTAAGAGATGATCTACAGCCTGAGTAGGAGATGGCGATCCTTTCTCACATAGGCTGATATCTGACCGACCTCTTGATGCAGGTCCTCTGCATGGAAATAGTGATTCGGAGGTGTCAGATTAGTTAAGTCAATGGGTTGACTTAGCGAGATCGAGATAACCTAAGTCCTATGTTGAATACTATCACAGCATAGGCACACATCCTCTGACTAGAGACAGATGTGTTACTATATGTCTGAGTGTGTACATTTGGCAGACCATTAGGTTGATGACTTAATCAAGGTCTATACACCGACGAGCTGGTGTGCATATAAGAGCATATGAGTGATACGATCTCTCAAAGGGATCATACAGGTTCACTTATGAACCGGAAGACATGAGCTCACTCATGAGGTATTGGGACCGATCAAATTCCATGCATGGTCGTCATGCTTTGGAAGCATGACAAGAATTTGAAGGTATGACATATTCTTTGGGAAAGCATATGATCGATACCAAATCCCAATGACCAAGATTGAGAAACTTGGTGATCAAACCCTGAAGAAGACAGTATAAAATAGATCTTCATCTTCAGGTTGATCATTGGTCTTCCAGTATGCGGGATGTGCAGGTATTGGGAATACCTGAGGGTGATGTAATCATAAACGATTGTATAACCATGACGCTTCCAGTCCGAGGGAGTGATGAAACAGGTCTGGATTTTAGTGACTCCTCTCAGTAGAGAAGTAGCTTGATCTTAGTCCAAATGTTGGACATTGATCTGAATGTGATTCAGATGCAATGAGAAGATTAAGTATACGGTCTTGATTTAATCAAGCATCTATGAGAGGTCCGTTAGATCTGGATTTGAGATGAGATCTCAACATCTAAGTCACTATACATGGAACAATACAATCACCCTGTCCTTATCTCCAAGTATCTACGGAGAAGGTACATTATTCTTGAAGGAGTTCAAGAATAATTCCTGTGATGAATTTAATATCCAAGCAAGAAGATTTTGATGATTAAATAAGATTTAATTATCAAGTATAACATGAATAAGATTCATATTGTGAGAATGTGTCCAAGATAATTAAATGAGATTTAATTATCAAGAACAATATGAATAAGATTCATGTTAAGAGAATAATTGTCCAAGATAATTAAATGGGATTTAATTATCAAGGATGAGCAGATCGTGGATAGTGATATCCAGAATATCTGCGTATATTTATAAATGAGATTTATAATATATCAAGAGAGAGAAATAGTGTAAATAATATTTGTTAATTATTAATGTGGATTGGATCCACATTAGTTAATTAATTGGAAATGTAATTTACAAATTAGTTTGGGATGTGAATATGATTCACATTTTTTTCAATGGCATGATTGAAATATTAACAAATTAATTTGGAATTAATTTGGTGGATATTATTGCAATAATAATTATTGCAAATAATCAAGAAATAATAATATAAATAAAAGGATACAAAACCACCTATAATCATAGGTGGCGTCACCTATGACTTAGTCATAGGTGACACCTCCTTGATTTTAGGAGGGGTTGTTGTCTCCTCTTATTTGTTGACTTATTATCTCTTGATAAATTAATTTATGTTAATTAAATTTTGTTGATAATAATTCAACACATATTTAATTTAATATAAATTAATGTTGTTGGTTTTTAACCAACAACAATCATAGCCGTTGGATGGCTCTTGGATTACAATGACCGTTGGATCCATGAGAGCCATGGATTGAGATCTATTGGATCCCAAACAAATATATAAAGAGTGTAGCCTTAGTCCTTGTAAGCACACCAAGTAGATGCCTACTCTACTTCTCTCTCTCCCTCTCATTCTTGTGCTCTCTCTCTCTCTCCCAAGGGTGGCCGACCACCATTGTTGAGAAAGGAGAGAAGTTCTCTCCTTCGCCTTCGACGACTCGAGGATCTCCTTCTTCTTCGTGGCTACTTGCTGTAGAGGAAGACGACGGATTTCGCTTAACAAAATCAGGGGATCTATTGCTTGGATCTTCATCAAGGATTGCGGGAGGGACGCGACTCATCATCGTGCCCGCAAGTGCGTTCTTCGTGGATCGGACTTGAGACAGGAGGATCTCTTGTTTGGGATCTCGCGATCACAACCACGCTTCAAAGGTATTCCTTATACTTTGTGGTTTGATGAAACGATCCGAAAAGTGTTCTCGTGATCATGTGGTTTCATCGTTTGATTTAAAATTTTTAAATTCCGTTGCACCTTGCGACTAGTACGACTAGTCGCCCCGATCGTATTCGATGCGATTGTCACGCTTCCGTGATGCGCTTGAGGATTCTCAATATCCTTCAAGCACTTCATGGAGACTATTGATCATCTGGCTTGTGTCTAGGAGATCTACTTTGTACAGGATGCAGTACTACTCTTCCACATCATTTTATCCAGTACAGAGCCCCATGAGCTTTTCGGTTAATCTAGAGTACACCACATGTATATTCTTCGTAGTCCATAATTGTCCCCAATTTTTTTGTTCGTCCTATATTCTTAGGATACCAGATCTTAAGTATAGGGGGGACCAATTGCCTGTTGATTTGCATCTTTCAATTTTTGTTCTTTTTACTCTTCTTTTGTTTTCCTTTCTTTTACAGTAATCATTGGTTCTTAACTTTTGACCACATTCTTTTCAATACATAGGATGCTTTATCCTAAGTATAAGGGGGACCGAGTGATTTTGTTGCTTTCGTTCTTCTTTCTCCTTTTGTTCCTTCGTTTGTATATTCCTTTTCCTAAATCGCCTCATTTTTGTCTTCCACTATACATAAGATGACATGATCGTAGGGGGCGAATGACTTCTATTCTTTAATTCTTTTTCACCCACTTTTACTTAGCATGAGTTATGTCCTCCTTTTTCTCTTTTGACACTATGAGGACATAACACATTCTTAGTACAGGTGGTGCGTATATATTATATATAACTTGTATACATAACTTGCACTTCTATATATTTTCTATGTCTATAAAATCCATAAAAAGAGGTTTAATGTTAATTTAAAATCCCCCCTGCACACACACAAATATACATACATACATACATACATACATATAAATATAATCCTTGTAAATAAGTAAAATATGCCTAAAATCCTTATTAAAAAATTCTTAATCTAAAACATGTATTTAAAATATGTATCTAAAGTATGTATAATACTTATTTAAAATCATATGTATTAAAATATCTGTAAAATTCATTTTATCCTTGTAAAATTTTTTGTATATAAAGTTAGTAAAATACATTAGTTATTTAATCCAAATAAAATATGTGTAATTTATCTTGTAAAATTATTGTACAAGTTCTTAAAATGCAAAGTCTTAAAATTCATAAAAAATTACAAAATCCATAAAATAAGTAAAATTTAGAAAATTTTCTTCACAAAAATATATCTGCATTTGCGTTAACATTTTTCAGAATATGTTTGATTTCTAGTACTAAAGATTGGGAATAGTCTAAAGGATGGAGCTTTATTATGGCCTTTAACTTTCATTATAGGAGCCTTATTAGGAACTGGAATTTAGACTCTTCAGGTCTTTGACTTAAATCTTTGCATTCCATGAGACCATGTTTGGGAAGTCAACTTAAACATGCCTAAGTAGAACACTTAGTGTCATCTCTTCAACTCTTCATCAGTGAACCAATTTGGGACACATGCACTTTGCACATAGCTCGACTTGCATGACATTGCTAAGGGCATTCCATTTTATTGGTGCATTTTCATACTTGTCTAATGGTGCAGACGTCTAAAGAAGAGAGATATTGGGGTTGAAATAATGCTTCAAATTAGTGAAGGATCTGCTGGCTCAATTATTCCAAGACCTTAAAAAATGGATGGAATAAAAAGATGTTATATCCATTGAGGCATAAAAAGATTGATGTAGTGCAAGCAACATTACAAAGCCAATTCAACGAAGAAACCACCAAATAGAAATATGACCACAATGGTCCAAGCTTCCACAAAAAAGCATGCACATCTCAGTGAAGACTTAGCTACACTGGCTAGGCTTCACAAGGAGATGTGTCTACACTGATCTCACTCCAATTCTCTTCTCATTCTTCTACTTTCTCTCTATATTCGATTATGGACACAACACGACTTGACCTTAGAAGGGAATACCCCCCTCCTTGAGGTAAGAGTAGCTAGATGAGGGCTTAGTGGAAGTGTACTATTGAGTTTGGTGGTTTCTTCGCTTCTTTAAGCAGGAAGAGCTAACACAATTCACACACAGTACATATTAAATTCAAGGATTGATAGAGTTAGCGACATGGATAAGTGGATCTGAGCTGGCTGTTGAGGTAAACCTAGATAAAGAATTATGGAACTTGAGGATTGTTGAAATTAAATTCTTAATCCTAGTTAAGGATCCGATAAAATGCTTGTTTTAGGCCCGACCGAGCCCTTTCCTTTGTCTGTTTTCATGAATTGGTTTGGGAAAACAAATTCATTCTCACTCTCTTTCTTTTTCTCTTATTTTTCAGATAAGTGTTTGCTTAGGGAGTAGCAAAGTTTAAGTATAGGGGGTTGATGAGTCCATGATTCATTAACACTTTTCTGTATTTTGTCTTAAAACCCTTAACAAATACATGTAAATATGCATTAAATCTCATCTTTTATCAAAAACTCATTCATGAATAAAAATGTAATTTATGTATCTGAAATATGTAAATAAATAAAAGAATAAAAATGAAGAAAACAAAAAAAAAGGCAGATTGCAGATATGTATATATGTACAATATGACTTATAAAATATAAATATTAATGAAAGATATATTTATAACCTAACCTCAAGACCAAGTCAGCATGGAGTGGTCGACAAACAAATAAGTAGGGAGAGATAAGGAAAGAAAACAACAAAAAATAATTAATTATACAACCTATACATCCTTCACTATTTATCCAATAATTATCAAATCTTTATTAATTTTAAATTAATTCATATATATATATATATCACCAAACTCTTTCCTAAATATTTCTAAAAATTACATAAAAATATAAAAAATAAGCTAAAAATATTATCGTGTATATATGCCAACAAATCCAACTTTTAAATTAACAAATTCTCAACTTCCGAACATCATAACAATCTCATACGAACTCCAATTACACTCTACTCACCTTTAATGTTCATAAAATAATATTCTATAATTAATTGAGGTGATTTCACTAAAATCGGAGTCTGTTAAAAAATGTCGATTTTGGGACCTAATGACAATTGGGTTTCTGGGATATTTATTTTATTTAGAACACTTTATTAATAGTTTTAATGATTTTATATTTTCTAAATATTTTCTTTATCTTGTATTTTGATCATGATTTATTTTAGATTTTTTTGACATTATTTATTCTTTTAAAAAAATTATTTTTTTTTAGAAATGAAATTAAACTATGCAACTTATACCCGTATTTATTTATATACTTAAATTAATTCGTTAAAATCCAAAAAAAAATTTACATATACTCTATTTATTGTTCTAATAATCAAGAAAATATAAAAATAATGTATTATTTATTCATTTATTATGTTAAAAATCATATACTTATTTATTTATACCTATTTAATAACATAATAGTTATATTTCATAAATTATTTATTATTTATAAAAACTAATTATTCTATTAATTTAGATAAATTATTTATTAATATTTTTTGTTTTTATGGCTATTTAAAATACCATCATTTACTATTTATTACATAATTTTTAATGCATTTATTTCATCTGCCAACCTCAACACCTGGTTCATCTTCCTCAAGAACGGTCTGTTGTATACTGTTCCAATGCCTCGACTTTACCCAATTTTAACCACTTCGTACTAATCTTCACGTGATCTAAACCCTCCACTCTACCCTCCTAACAATCACCTTCCACACCAACCCCCTATCTCTTCCTAAATCGTCTTTGATTTCTCTACAAATATCCTAAAAGATGCCTCATCGCAACAAACTTTCCCAACTTCTAGTATAACTGTCTGAGTAGCCTCCTTTCTCCATCGATTTCAACCACCTCCTGCGGTGATAGAGCCCGGTGGCTACTCCGCGTGGAAGAGGCTTCTTCGGAGGGGAGTTCCAGGGTGTCCAATCACCTTGAATCGTCACCGTGCGTGATGTAGAGCTCCGGCCACCGACTGTAGAGTGAAGACTAGTAGAGTTATATACTCTGCTTTCCCCAGGTGATTGCCTTAACCCCTTTTTATCTTTGTTTTTCCTTGATTTCGACGATCAATTAGCGTAGATAATCACAGTTTTGGCGAGCTTAATCATCATTCTTACATCTTTGATTTGAATCTTCATCTACATTGAGTCGGAATTAATTCAATTTCTGCGAGTCACATCCTTGTTCATATCCACCTAGAGTTCGTTCCTCTACAAGAATATCATATAGATTACTTCTAGGCCAAATCTTTGGATTCGAGCCATCCATTTTTCTTGCTGGACTTCCGTTGTTGGAGCTTCATCATCTGGACAACTTGTATATGCAACAACATCAGAAATTTGAGGAGAGAGACATGAAGTTCTAGGGCCTAAACCCTACAATGCATCCTCGACCACCATCTCCTCAATCTGGTCCGTCTTCGTCTTCGACTTCCACATTCAGTGGGTGAGCTCGAAAGGGAGAGGAGCTCCCTTTCAAGCCCTACCTCCAATCATCCTTAGCCGGATACCACAAGAGATTGATGAAAAGCCCCATCGCAGCTTCTAATTTTTTGAAGAAGTGCAAGAACAGGCGGGTTACAGGCTGTTGACGCGTGGCATAAACGAACGGTCTAGATTGAATATTTCCATCTAATCCAGACCCTTCATCGCGAAGCGGTGGAAATTTTCCAACATAAGCCCAGACTTTTTATAGAATTCTAGGTCCCCTCTGAACTTTGTGATATTACATTTAGGTCCCTATGTATGGATTTAAATGTAATAAAAACTTATTTCTTTTCATTTCAGTCCCGCCCAGGGACCAAACTATGACCTTTTTTTAGTTTTTTTTTCATTTCTACCCCGAAACAATGTAGATACTTTGGACACCTTTTGGGTCTCAATTCCTTGATTTTTCGTTATGTATTTTTCTTTTTTTGAATTTTCTTATTTCACATCTATTTTGAAGACTTTTCTCTCCTTTTTCAAGAAGAGATAAAAATAACAAAAATAACCTCTTTTTTCTCAAAAACTAAAGTAAAGTTATTTTGCCTCCTTGTATTCGACCCAACAAAATTTACCTTGATAACTAAATAGTTTAAGATAAAATAGGAGAGAGAAGCTGCTTCTTCACTTTCTCTTTTCTCTCTCTCCCTCTACACTTTTATTGAAATTTTGTTTGAATGATTGAATTTTGTCTTTGCGGTTTTTCTACACCAACACATTTATTAACCACAGGCAAAATCCGATTATTAGAGAGCCAAAGGTTAGTTGACGTTGCATGTGGGGGATCCCACTTCAATAAAGATGAAGATGTAGTCTCACTGATCTTCAAACAAAAGTCCGAAAGAGAGGTTGCCCTCTCTTCACCACGTATTTATCAGAGACAACCTCAAGTCCTCCACAAGCCAGTCCACATAGCGGCTTCCTGTGAGTCAGAGAGAAATGAGAGCTCCAACCTCAGCATCATTGGGGGACATCTCTCTAAGGTTGACATTATCGAGAAATGATCACAGGATATATAGAAGCTCACTGTGATCGAATAGAGGATGAAAAATTGGGATAAATTGCATCAAATCACAAAACAGTTGGAGTTGCTAGTCAGCACCATTAGCTCATGACAGTCAGCAACACCATCATCAGAGACTCCTCCTAAGAAGAAAGATGAACCAGTACCTCCACAACAACCCGCAATCCATTATGTGTGCTACGTGCAGGCACCTGAGTAGGCCCTACAGCAACAATAGTTGGTTGACTACCAGTCAGACTACCTACCACCTTCTAATCCCGCATTCCCACCACCACCACTGATTCATGAAGTCAACAATGCTTGGAGCAATGACGCAAAACTGGTCTGTCTAGTTGGACAACCCCAGGGATAGCCACCAGTCAACAAGCCTTGCCACCAACCCTAAGGTTGTCACTTTGCACAGTCCTCCCAGCCTCAGCCTTCATATCAACATCACCTGTGTCCACAGTATTACAGTATTTGGAGACAGTCGTAGTAGTGCCCACAGTTGCAGTACTGTCCGCACCAGCAATACCATCAGTACGTAGATGCACTTCCGCGTGAGTATCCTCCAAATCCATACCAACAATATAAGCTTCCTCATCCTCAACAATAATATAAGCACTTCTAGTCACAACTTCCCACCAACAGCTACAGTGTGGTCAGCACATTGAACCTTCTGATTCATTTCCTGTGAATTTGAGCCTTTATTGCATGGCCCAACTAATAAAAGGCCTAGTAGATATAACAACGAAGCTAGATGATTTGACACCTAATAAAACTCCCATCCCATCCCATGTCGAAGCTAATCCCAATAATTATAAAAGAAAAGAGCAGTAGAATGGGATGTCCAATCTATGCCTATAAAGTCAAATGATTGTGATTTTGCTTTATCTAATGTTGTTACCCTTAGGAGCGGTAGGAGCTTTCCTTTGTCTACTGCAATCAAAGGGAAGAATAAAGCTTCGACTGAAGAATCATCATCTTCGGCATCGGTCGTGTCGGCTACATGTTCCGGTGAGGAAGAAGAAGGAGGAGCCATGCCAACTATTTGTCACCACCACCGCCATTAGCAAAAAGAATAAAAAAATCAAAAAAACCAAACAGACCAAAAAAAGATCACAGTTGACATGAAGCCATGCCATCCATGGAGAGGCCAGCCCTAGCTGCCGATCCAACGACAGCCGATAGAGCGGAGACTACAGTTTTTGATATCCACTAGTAGTAGCACTATCATTTCTAGAATGTGCACCTTTTGGAAGTCCAGATGTACAGAATATCATGGACAAGAATTCTACTGTAAATAAGAACAATGCTTATGATTTCAATTCTAGAAATATTTATTTTCTTGATTCAATAGAAAAATGAAAAAAGTGAAAAAAAGGAAAAGTTCATTGTCTAATCCAAGAGTTTTGGATATTCTTAAAATTTTAACTATTGAGTTACCACCGATGCTAGTTATGGAATACATGCCCTCTGCGAAGAAGTGCTTGAAGGTAACGTGTACAAACAATCATCGGTCAAACCGCAACAACATATACCAGATAATAGAGAAGCACATCCTCACCATGGCTACAGTTACGACCATCATCAATCTCCCTCAGAAAAAGCCAGATAAAGGAGCACCTTTGATCACATGCAATATTTTTTACCAAGTCTTCGAGCAAACTATGCTTGACAGCGGCTCTTCCGTCAACCTCCTATCCTCATCATTACTACAAGAATTCAGGCTTGGTCCATGAGACAGACACACATGATCCTTCATTTCATTGATCGATCCATCAAGCGACCCTGAGGTCTGTTGGAAGATGTTGTCGTGAAGGTCTAGGACATGTAGTTTTCTGTTGGTTTTGTAGTAATTGATATTGACTCTCTCGCACCATTATTTCATACCCTAATCGTTCTTGGACGACCATTCTTGAGAACTACAGAGGCTGTGGTTGAATATGGGTCTAGGAAGATCACATTTAGTTAGAGCAACCACAGAGTTACCATAAACATGGTTAGTGAGCCGATAGTCGTAACTGATGAAAGTCATACAACACCACATGAAGAAGACTGTGACATTATTGCAAAAATCAGAGACACAAAACTCTCTTGGAATGACATGGACCTTGGAAATCCTCTCTCCAAAAGAAGACCTAGAAAGCCCAGTCTACTCAAGCTCTGATGTCAACTGGGAGACAGAATCCAAATGGCCAATGCATCTATTTGATTCAAAAGATTCAAACCCGTCTAAATATGATGAATTCATTGCAGATATGTTCATTACATTATAAGTGGAACAACAAGATAGTGATGTAAGTAGCACCTCCAATGGCATGACAGATTATCCACCTACCAGCACAATTTCCGAATTGACTGAGAAGAAGACCAGATCAGAACCAAAATTAAACCCACTTCTAGCAGACCTTAAGTGCGCCTTCCTTGCGGGTGCAAAGAATATATATGCGGTCATCATTAGCAACAGGTTGACCTCGTATCAAAAATCTTTATTTCTCGAGGTTCTAGATAAAAAATGTAACGCACTTGGTTGGCATGTATCACACCTCTATAGGATTAATCCTACTCCGTGCTCACACCGTATTTATTTATAAGAATATCCCAAGTCGTCATGAGAGTTTTGAAGAAGACTGAACTCAAATTTGAGGGACGTAGTCATGAAAACAATCACAAAATGGTGTGGTGCAAACTTCATTTATCACATCTTCGATTCAAAATGGGTAAGTCCCTTACAAGTAGTTCCAAATACGTCAAGTCTTACTGTGATTACAAATGATAGAGGAAAGGAAATTTCTACTCGGATACCAACATCCTGGTTACTACCTCCACCTCAATGCAACAATAAAGAAGGATGACTTCCCATGCCATTCATCTCAAGTTCTAAAGAGATTAGCCGACAAGGAGTTCTTCTACTTTCTAGATGGGTACTCATGGTACAACGAAGTGGCAATCGTCCCAGAGGACCAAGAGAAGACTACATTGAATTGCTCGTTCGGCACCTATGCCTTCAGGAGAATGCCCTTTGGTCTGTGCAATACACCTGTCACATTCCAAAGATGCATGCTTGCAGTTCTTGCCAAGATGGTTGATAGTTTTCTCGAGGTGTTCATGGATGACTTCGTAGTCTATGGTGACATTTTTTATGGTTGTTTTGAGCACTTAGATAAAGTACTTAGGAAATATTGAGAAGTCAATCTTGTACTATCTTGGGAAAAGAACCACTTCATCGTCATAGAAGGGATCATGTTAGGACACACCGTTTCCAAATCGGGCATACAAGTAGACTCGAAAAAGGTGGATGTTATCAGTAATCTTGAACCACCTCAAACTGACAGAAATGTGAGGTCAATACTAGGACATTCAGGTTTCCATAGAGTTTCATCAAAGATTTTAGGTGCATTACCCGACCTCACACATAATTGCTATGCAAACGAGATCGAGTTTAATATTGATCAGCAGGTTCTCCTTTCATTTAATCAACTGAAGGAGATCATCACTCAAGATCTAGTCCTACAACCAACAGATTGGTCTTTGCCATTTGAGATCGTGACAGATGGGTCATACTTTGCAGATGGAGTTGTTCTAGGACAAAGGAAAGACAAGACATCCTATGCCATTCACTAAGCCAGCAAAACGCTATATGAAGCTCAGAGAAATTTCATTATCATAGAGAAAGAATTGACGGCTATAGTATTCACCCTTGAGAAGTTCATATTCTATCCGCTCGAATCCAAAATCACCATCTACACTGACCACTCTGCTATCTGATACTTACAGCAAAATAAGGATGCCAAGCCTAGACTGGTCAAGTGGTTCCTTCTCCTCTAGGAGTTTGACTTAGAGATCAAATACAAGCCTGGAGTTCAAAATATGGTAACAGATCATCTCTCCAGAATTGAAGAGCAAGAGCCTCCACTAAGCAGTCCACCCATCACAAACACCTTTCTTGACGAGTCGATTCTTGCCATGGATTTACTCCCTTGCTATGCAGATATTATGGTCTACCTCATTTTTGGTGTTGTCCCACGAGATTAGATGAAAATCAAGGACCTTGTCCACTATCCATTTCTACCAATGGGAAGACCCACTCCTATTCAAGGATGGTGCTGATTGCATTTGGCGAAGGTGCATCCCTCAATAGATGCATCATAGTGTCCTCGAGCATTTCCATTTAGTCGAATCTAGTGGACACCACTCTGGAGATAGAACAACAATGAAGGTACTGTAGTGTGGCCTTTAGTGGCCAACACTATTTATGAATGTTGCTGCATTTGTGAAGCACTGCACTGACTATCAGAGATCGGGAAGCATCCTTGCAGCTAAAGATTCCATGCCCTTAAATTTCATTCAGATTTCAGATGTATTCGATCCTTGAAGCATCGATTCCATGGGAACCTTTCCTAATAATCAGGGATACGAGCACATCCTTCTTGTCATTGACTACACGAGTCGCTCGATTGAAGCTATCCCCGCCCGAGCTGCAGACAACTGTACAGTTTGTCAGTTTATGAGAGAGAACATCATATCGCAGTTCAAGGGATTCTGAAAAATTTGATATCATACGTGGGTAGTCACTTCACTAATAGAGAGCTCAAGAAATTAATGAAGGAGTACGTCATCGAGCACCGATCACATCTCCTTATTATTCCCAGACTAATGGCATGACAGAATTATCTAACAGAGAAATCTAGACGATATTGCATAAGCTCGTAAAGCCAGACAGAAAGAATTGGTCCCAACTCGTGGACTCCATCCTTTGGGCATACATAACCAATTACATGTCTCCCTTGGACATGTCACCCTATCGTCTCGTTTATGGAAAGTCGTGCCACCTGCCAGTGGAAGTGATCCACAAATCTTTATGGGCAATCAATATCTGCAACTTGAATTCAAGAAAAGGTGGTTAGAAAAGAAAAGATGATCTAAACAATATCCTGGAATTCTGAAACTATGTGTATGATGACACCTTGATGTACAAGGAGAAGGTTAAACATTGGCTTGAGCGGCACATCAGACGAAAGACCTTTGAGACCGGATAAAAAGTGTAGTTGTTTGATACAAGACGGATGATATTCCCGACAAATTAAAGAGTAAATGGACAAGGACATTCAAGCAGAAGAAGTGCATGACAACGAAAGCATTGTGATATCATATTTGTTGCCTAATGAATAACCATTCATCATCAATGTTAGTTACTGAAGCCATACCACGAGCATAACACTTTCTTAGTCTTTATCGATTCAGTCCAAGTGATATGCAATGAAGAAGCATCCACAACCTCAGCAACATCAGAAGATTCAGATAATGTTCATCCAAAAAACTTTCTCCGATGTCTTCTTTTGTTCTTTTATATTTTTCAGTTGTATGTTCTAATTTCTAATTAAATTTCCTTACTCGTTGCTTCTATACTTAGGATATGCTTCATCATAAGTATAGGAGGGATGAGTGACTTCATATGTTCATTCTTTGTCCCATAACATGTCTCCTCTTTTGTTGATACTCTTGTCTATACATAGAGATATTTTACCCTAAGTATAGTGGGAGATAAGATGAATTGTTGACGTTGTTCATTGCCACCCTCGACCCTCCTTGCATGTAGATAAAACCTGTTATACTTCGGATTATTTGATCCTAAGTATAGGTGGGACAGTTGACTTCGCATTCTTTCTTTTTGTACTTCATAATCTCTGTAGTGTGTGCTTCTCTATACTCAATGCATGTTCTATCTTTTCTTTTCTCTTCGATCTATGAGGACATAACACAACCTAAGTATAGGGGGAATATATACATTGTCTATACTTTATCCATAACTCATATTTCCTTATTTTCAATATGTATGGCTAAAATACAAATAATTAAGTGTAAAGAACATACTTTTATAAAGTTCATTTAAAATCTTTTTATATAGTGATTATTAAATAAGATAAAAATGTTTTGCAAAATGTTTGAAAGATAGTTTGGAAAAAGTCTTTGAAAATATGTTGGAAATTATTTGGAAAATATTTTGTGAAATCTTTTCAACCTATGTAAGAAGATTTTATTTGTAAAAATTTCTTTTTTTTTGAATAAAACATTTTGAAAATCTATTTGCAAATGGTTTGGAAATTGGTTGCACAAATAGTTTGAAAAATCTATACATACTATTTGAAAAATCTTTGCAAAATGATTTTCAAAATTTTGTAAAATGTTTTCAAAATTTATTTGTCAAATTAGTTTGCAAAATAAAATTTACGAGAGGTTCGCAAAAATCTTTTCAAATTATTTTGAGAACTACGTGCATAATTCGAACAAATAATGATTCTTTACGAACCTTGTATATACAATCTAGTAAATTCCTAAAACTAACCCATGTAAATAAAAGGAAGAACTCCCATGTAAAGAGCTGCACATACCACCTCTTTGTTCCAAAAATAACTTTCGTTTTTGAAAAATCCCAAGAAATTTTCAAAATTCTAAATTCGAAGAACATTTGCAAAAAGCTTTTCAAATTTTGCATAAAATTTTGCAATTCTTTTTAGAAAAATCCATAAAAAGTTAAAAATATAAAATAGCATCATAAAAATATTTTTGTCGCACTGTACATGCCATTCGCTTTTTCGAAATACTATCGACAATTGAACAAGTCCAAATAAAGTCCGAAGATAGGAGCTTGGAATATACCTTAATACACTAAATTTCAGAGGAACCCATTGAGGACTGGAAGTGGAGATATTTCAGATCACCTTGACTTAATTCTTTAGGTCCATAAGACTATGTTCATGAGATCATTCATCGTGCTTAAATAGAACCCTTCATACCATCCATAAGACTCTTGAGATAGTGACTTGACTGGAAACTTCACACCTAGCACTTAGCCCATGTCATATGGACTGTTGAAAAATCTTGGAGTCTAAGTCTTGACGATATGAGGCCGCTTCATCTAGGGTGGCTCAGGAACCACTCTTGGGGATTACCGACACCGGTACTCTAACCTACTTATTTTGGTAGAAATGAAATATAAAAACTGGAAATGGATTGTGACAATGCTTCAAACAAGGAATGATCTATGGGTGCAACCTTTTACTAGACCCTAAAAAAATAGGTGAAACAAAAGATGCTATATCCACCAGGGCGCAAGCAAGAATGTGGAAGCTGTACAAAGTCAAAAAAATCCAAAGAAGCATATACCAAAAAATTGCACAAAAATTCGAGCTTAAAAAAACTGCTTCTTTGTGAAAAATCAGTTACACTAACTGACTTTACAATGGAATGAAGACTACACCAGTCCATTCTTGCTTCTTTTCCCATTATTCTAACTTCTCCATTCGGTTGTAAAGAACGAGAGCACAAAATCTTAGTCGGAAATATCCTTCTCCGAGAGGATGAGTTACCAGAAGAGTAGACACATTTATGGTTCAATGGTTTTGTCTGGGAAGAGTTGAACAAATTCACACATGGTTCTATACTTTCAAGGTAGCAAGAGTATGCGATTGAGAGGATGATTCTGACCTGGCTATGAATTTGCTTGGATGATAGGGGTATGGAACCCAAGGGTTGTTATATCACAGTTCTTGACTTCCATGTGGTTCCGAACACACAATTAATTCAAAGGCCTTCTCCGAGCTCAAAACTTTAACTTTATTACGACAAGTTTAAAAGTCGACAATTGTTCCAAGTTTTTCCCTTTTCTTTTCATTATCTTCTTTTCAGCACATATAGGAATAAGTGTTTGCTATAGACTAGCAAACACAAGTATAGCGGGGTTACGAATCTTCATTTCATCACCTTTATTATTACATTTTTGCCTTAAAACCTTAGGTAGACACATGTATATATCATTATTTTATCAATATAAGGACTTCATTAATTGTACAAAAATGATGTAATAATTATTATGTAAATTATATTATTTAAAGACAAAATAAAATAATAAAGAAAGAAAAAGAAAACGAATAAAATGCTAAAGGTATTTTACGACCCTAAACCCCGAGACCAAGACATGAATTGATTTAGTTGACAAGGAATAAAGTAGGGGGAGATAAGGACCAAATATACAATAAAATTCCCATTTAATTATTCATCAATAATTTTTTTGGGACCCATCTTATTATTTATTAATTATACATCAAATAAAGAAACTTTGTATAGTTAAGTTATAGATAAAAATACATAGAAAAATACAAAATTGAATTTGCACAAAATTAAAATATAATGTACATGTATGATCAGAATAAAAACCAAAATGCAAACTTCCCAGACTCATAACTCGTCATAAAAAATTCAAAATGCATTAAAAGTCCTTTAATATTATATAACTTCTAATAAGCCATTTATGATTCATCTAAGTTGGAGTTAAGATGCAAGAATTAGGTTTTGGACCATTATTGTACAATATACATGAATAAAATATTCATTTTATTTATTCTTTATTATTTTTTAAAATTTATATTTTTATACTTATGTAAATATTTTTTATATTATATGTACATATTAGAATAGAAAACCATAAAGAAAATACAGAAATAAAATAACCTATAGAAATACAAGGATGAAATACCTATACTTAAATTTATATAAGATATACATCTATTTAAGTGTACGAACAATAACCGAAAAATACAATAAAAATATATTTGTCTACATTAAAATAAGTTATAAATATATAAAATATGAAAATAAAATAATATAATGAAAAATACAAAATAAAAATAAAATATACAAAACACATGTCAATATACCTATAAATACACTTGTGAAAAGTAACTTGTAATAAATTATGCATAAAAATAAATAAAAATCATATTAAAATACTACATAAACAATAAACATTTTCTATTTTATGATAAAATTTCAATAAATTCAATTTCTATTTTTAATTAATTGTTTTTTAATAAAGCTTGCTTCTTTATCCTATAGTGTCCTATGTGGACCAATCAAAAAATGAGGACTGTTGACCTCGGTCAATTGTCCTTCACCTCTTCTGACTTCTATCAGAGACTCGAGGCCCCCACTTCCTCGAATTTTCCAGGCCAGCTTGTGACTCCATTCGCCTTGAGTCCATCATAGATCTTGTTCACATCATGATTGCCATCCTCCCCTATTCGTTAGATATGTCTGATCTTCATTGAGCCACGAATAAATCTCGATCAAAAATTGACCGGGCCTCTATCTATAAAAAAGGACCCATTCGTTCTTTCATCCTTTGATCCATCTCCGAGCTCTGTAGTGCCTCCAACTTAGTGTGTGCGAGTTCTCTAGTGACAGATTTAGCTTACCTGAAGCATGGAGCATCGTAGGAGGAGGAGAGAGGGTCCATGGCGAAGCTCCGACCCGTCCTACTCCCTGGTCCACAATAAGGTTTGAGTAGCACCATTTCATTATTTTTTGGTAGCTTTAGCTCGTAGATTTTATTTCATGTCTTTCATTTTGAGTTTCATTTATTATTTAGCATAGATTTAGATTTAGATCTCACCGGAGCTATAGAGCTTCGGATACTATGATTCATCATTACACCTTGTCTCCGATGTCCACGATCATCCCATCATGCATCCCCATCATTTCTCTGCATCCTTAACCATCCATTCAACATCAACTCCTTCTAGATCAAAGAATACAAAGCTCCTTTGCTGCCCTTCGCATGAGCATCATTATCCTACTCCATCTTGCATCGATTCCATCAAATAACATCCCAGATACCGCTGCCCTCATCCCACCAAGCATTCTAACCCATATTCAAGAATGGAGTACCCCATCCAAGGGGTGTTGAGGTTCGAGAGCATCTCCGGGAAGATCAAGGCTCTAAGCCCCATAATATGGGGCCCGGATGTTTTTGAAGCCAAGATTCATTGTGGAAGACCTTGCCAAGCCTCTGGAGCAGCTCAACATCGAAGGAGCTTGGGGAGGAGAGGATTGGATGATTGAATCTTAGAGATTTGGATCTTCTTCCCTGTTCTTCGAGCAAAGCAGTGGTCGTCGGATGAAGAAGAAGCTCCAATTTTCAATTTAGCAACCACTTTCTGTAACCCTCAGTCGTTGATGGAAGTTCACGATCAGATCTCATGGGTTGATCGCCAAAGGGATATCGTGCACTGTGGTGCCGCCACGTGTGTAAGTGAAAAAAACCTAGCCGTTGGCCCGCGCTTAATGAGGGGAAATTTGAACTAAACCCCCACCATCTTTTATTTTTTCATTATAGTTTATAAAAAATATAATCCAGAGTGTAAAAAAAATTATACAATTTACATTGAGACCCCTATACATTTCCGATATTCCATTCATGTCAATGCCAACTCAGCTCACGTGGCTCGCCATGTGCATTGGGCCTTTTGCAGGCGTACAACTCCATTTATGTGTATTTATTATTAATCCACAAAATTGTATATTCAACGTATATTTTTGTGGAAAATGCATGGAGGACCAGGACTCTTATATGTTTTCCAAAAGGCCTTCTATGCCATTTTTAATTTAACTATTTTATGGAAATTGCATGTACACCATCGGGTTTTGTAAAAGTGTTCCGAAATGCATGTATACTTTATTTACATTGTAGATAATTCCCCACCAGTACCTTGATATTCATTTTCTTATTTATTTTTGTTAAAAATAGCCCGTAATTGTATTTTATTTTGTAAAATTGCACAAAAATGCCTTGAATGTTAAATTTTTATGATGTGCTTTTTATGATACATTTTTAGGCATTTATCTATTTATTAAAATTCAAACAATGAGTACTAATTCCCTGTTTTGCTATATAAATCCAAAAAAATATTAAACCATTTCAAAGATCACAAAAAATTATATGGTGCTTATTATGACCTACATTCACTAAAGATAAAAAATCCCTAAAAATAAAAAAATATATGGACAAAAATTTAAAACTCCAAAATATAGTAAAAAATTAGAAAAATCTCCAAAAATTCAAAATATATTTATTTTTATCCCTAAATTTATGTATATTGTTATTTATTTATTAAAGTTGATTTAAAGAATTTTGGACTTTATTTTATATTTTTAATCTCCAAAATAATTCGACCTCTTTATTTAATACTTGTTTTGAGATTTTAAATACCAAAAAATATGCAAACATTCTCGAAAAATCACAAAAAATATTAGAAAATATAAAAATAATATTATTATTATTTCTCCTGGATTTTTGGACACGGTATAGTACATATACCATGTACTATCTATGTGAATAAATATATATTATCGTTATACTAATATTATGTGCTAATATATTCTTATTTTTTTCAAAAATCAGAAATAAATTAAAATTTTGCAAATTTAAAACAATATATGTTGCTTGTTTGTATGTAATCATCCCTCTCTCTTTTATATCCCTACATGAGTATATATATATTAAAATATATATTATTCTCATTATAAATTATCTATGTAAACATAGTCACTCTAAATTTAATTTAAAAAATTATTATTTAAAAATAAAAACCCACAAGAAAAGACTTAAAGACAATTATGTGCATTATACACATTGATTAGAAATAACCATAGACTTCCTAGCTTGCTCTATGTGGTTCGACCTCTATATGCTTACATGTTATACATTTTTGTCGGTAGAGAATAACAAATTTGTGTCTCATGTTTGTGGCTTGCTTATTTTCACATTGTGGGTACTTATTGTCTGATCTAGGGATTCCCGTGTGGTTCACTTAAGTGACAATTGTGTCTTCGCTATTCTTCTAGTAAGGATCATCATTCTTTTAGACCTGCACGGAAATACCTTATCATCAAGAGGTTGGTCAGATATCAGTCAAAAGATAAAGGATTGCCGTCTGCTATTCAGGTTGGAGATCATCTCTTATTAATCATTTGACAATGCTTAATGAGTTCTTAATCTAACTCATTAGATATTCATTCAAGCACCAGTCTCTATATATCAACAATGGAATCAATTGTTGTAAGATCATTACGATGGCCATGTTACATAACCCTAATTGTACTAAGATATGCAAATTAATTATTCTTTTTTTTCAGATCAGGGAATGATATTTGCAATAACATTTATTGCAAAATGGCTCATTGTGGGCTCGCATGTCCAACAATCTCCCATTAGCCCAAAGAGACATTAATGGGCTAATCTTTAAACCCACACTCATGAGCAAATCATAAGCTATATTGAAAAATATCTAGGTGAGCTAACTAGGCACTTTGTTACCGAGAGAGTACACAAAGTCCTTTTACGATACCTGCATATCCTCGAGTAACAATGCTAATGTGAAAGTTGCATCTTATGTAACCAATACTCAAATTTATTAAAGTAGTTATAGTGTCTATAACACTACAATTCAATAATCATTCTAACTAGTGTGGAATTTCAATTATCCTTATGAGAATGCCCTTATTCCCTGAGATCTTTATCTCCTAACACCAAGCCCTAGTCTTATGTCTTACAAGGCATCTGTAATTAATACATTTCAGATCACTATCTATAAAGTCTTAAGTTCTTGAAGATTAGTCTTTGAGATTTGATGTCAAAATTCTTGTCCTGTGTGAAGATATTGTTGTTACTGCAATCAAGTGTTTTATCTTCATAATAAGACTGGTAACAGTTTACTGCTCCCACTACATGGAAGATATCTGACTTTTGTACACATCTAGGATACACCAAGTTTCTCAAAACTTATGCACATGGGCAAGAAATTTTAACATTCACATCCTCAACTCTTTGAAGTAGATAGGTCATGAATTTCCATTTCATCACCTTTATTCTATCATTTGATCGTAAAAACACTAGCTAATGCATGTGTATATCATTATTTGTACAATCTAACATTCAATATTCATTATATTTATTTGTATATAAAATGCAGTTTTTAATGCCAAAATTATAGAATAAAGAAATGAAAAGAGAAAAGAATAAAATGACAAAGGTATTTTTATGACCTTAAACCCCAAGACCAAGGAATCTTGATGACTGGGTCGACAAAGAATAAAGTAGGGGGAGATAAGGGTCAATAAATCCAATAAAATCCTATTTTATTCATCTATATTCTATGTTTGGTACCTATTTTATTTTCTATTTTCTATACATTAAATAAAGAAATACTATACATGAAAATTGTAGATAAAAATACAAATAAAAATACTAAATTGATTTCATAAAAAATATAGTGTAATATTTATACTTAAAATAAAAAGACAAAATCCAACTTCCCAAACCCATATCACCTAAATAAAAAATCAAAATCTATCAAAGTCACTTTAATAATATGTAACTTTTAATATGTTGTTTAACAAAGGTTGTTTCATAGTTTTTGGAGTTAAGGTGTTAAAGTTAGGTTTTGGACTCCTATTGTACAAAGTACATGTATAAAATATTTATTTTATTTATTCCTTATTAATTTTATAATTTAATTTTTTATAATTTTATAAATATTACTTATAACATATTTACATTTTTTAAATGGAATAAAACCATGAATAAAACAAGAAAATAAAATAACGTGTATAAATAAATAGACGAAATACATATACTTATACCTATATAATACATACCCTTATTTATTTATGTGTACATAATATATCAGAAAAATACGACAAAAATATATGTATATAAAATAAGTTATAATTTTATAAATTAATAGAATAAAACAATAAAATCAAAAATACAAAAAAAATCTAAAATACGCAAAACATAAGTAAATATACATGTAAATAAACCTTAAAAATTAACCTAACTTGAAAAATAAATAAAAATCATATTAAAATACTCAGGAAAAGAAGAATTTTTTTATAACATTAATTTCTTAAATTCGTTTATTATTTATTATTCATTTTACAAATAATTTTGGGGTTGGTTTTTCCTAGTTGGTCCACGAGGTCAAACTAGGTGGCTCCGCTAGTCGACCTCGGTCCACTAGCAGGCCTAGCCTTGCAGGGTGTCATTCCTAGCGTTTCGCTTACTTTCCTCGATTTCTATCCAAGGATCTATTCATCGCTTTAGGTTGATTCCTTCATCATTTTTCTTCTTCGATCATTCCTCCATCACATGGGGATGATTCCTCGAGGAATGGAACTCTGAATTGATAACGCTTCTTCGATCTTTCTCACGCTCTAGTCACCTATACATAACCCGCCACCCGAGTTACCTTTGACTTTCGAATCCCCATTGGCCCAGTTTTTGCTCCCCTCTTGTAAGCTTTGGATCGAGTTTCGTTATAGGAACCTCTCCAGCTCCTTTGCAGCAAAGTCAACCAGGTGGGAGCTAGTTCCAGCCATCTCCGACAGAGCATTGCCACCGTGAGGTCGTCACATTTGCTCAGGCCAACTCGAAGTTCCTTTTATCGCTTTTTAGATTACTTTTAGTCGTAGGTTTTATTCCATGCCTTCATTTTAGCTTTTAGTTACTTTATTTACCGTAGATCAACCGATTCGTAGTTCATCAAAGGCCAGCTGCGATGAATGCCCCACCGTGTTCCACTGGTTCTACAACCCGCCTACTGCCCTCATTCTCTTCCCTATCGCTTCTCCGACACTTTGTTGCACTTCGCTCAACCAGATCGACCATGGATCTCGAAGCTGGTGCTCAAACTCCTCAACTCATTGGAGCAACTCCAATCCACTCCATTTCCGACCCAATACCCCCTCTAATGGGTCGAGGCAGTTTGCCCTCGACCCAGGTTTGTTCCTGCGTAGGATTGGAGGCTTAAGACAAGGTGGAGGCAATTTTGACACTCGTTTGAGGTTACTGTAGCTTTTCTGCTTCTTTCGACCTCGTGGGAACCATCCAGCCATCCTCGGAGCATTTTGTGCCTTCCAGCCGACAGGGGATCCCTACGGGAGCATTCTGGGACCTTTTGCAGCGATATAGAAGATTGGAGACCCGTCCCTTGGATGATTGATGCTCTAAGGAAAAGGAGTCATTCCCCGTTCTTCCAGGCCACTCCACAGTCGTTCAATCGCCCCCTTCGCCTAGGTGTTTAGTAGCCATCCGATGAGTCGTATATACACCATCAGATCATCATCGAAGGTCTAATCTCAGTCATTGATTGACGAACCGCCATCGTGCGTCCAGAGTTCGTCACATGGATAAGTAGGCGAATCATGCCCTTCATTGGGTATTTTGCGTTTTCTGCCCAGCACTTTTTTATTTAAAGATTTAGTATATAAAGATTCATCTATCATTTTAATCATTTTTTAATATTTTCAAAAGGAACCTCATAGTTATTTGAATTATAGTTTAGTGTTGTCTACGTCACCTCACGTGCCACCCCATGTGAGGTGGAGTTTTTACTGGAATACCCTTGTGGTTATTTGTATTTCGTTTTAGTTCTAGAACTTTTAATTCCATTTATATCTTTTTGGAAAAATTGCATGTGAGCCTTAGATTTTATTTTAATTTTATATATGCCCCTACTAGTACATGCACTTTTGTTGATGTTCTATTTTTATTAAATATATCATTTGTGCTCCCAAAACTCTCAAAAAATATGATTAAGTGCACGGTTGTTTGTAGATTCACACTATATTTTTTGTTTTTAATTTTAGTCACTTTTAATATTTACTAAAAATCGAAAGTGGGCATTTTTGCCCTATTTGTCTTATGAAATACAAAAAGAATATTAAAAAAATTGAAAAATTTCCAAAAAAATATCTTTTATATTATTTTACATCTTCAAAAACCAAAAACCTTTAAAATAGAAAATGAAAATACATTAAAATTAAAAAAAACTCTAAAATCCTTTATAAAAATCTAAAAATATCTCTAAAATTCCAAAACAATTGTTTTTAATTTATGATTTTATTTTTATTATATATTATTAATTAAAATTTATTTGAAGAATTTTTAATAATGTTTATATTTTTCCTCTTCATTTCAATTCGCAAAATCCATAAAAACTAACATAATTAATTAAAATATCATAAAAATTGTAAAAAAATAGTTAAAATCCAAAACCATTTTATTTTTTCTATTTTGTTAATATTTATTAGTATTTATAATAGTATTGGCTAGTGTTGTATATATAGCCTTATGTAAGCTTATATTATATATTTAAAAGGAAAAAGAAATTAGATAACATAATATTTAAAATTATTAAAAAAATATAAATTACATTTCCATAAAAAAAATAAAAACCCACAAAAATTAGATAAGAATGAACACACATTTTGGAAGTAATTTTCCCCGATCTCCCATTTGCTCCCAGTGTTCGACACTCTACACATAATTACACCTATATACATCCATTGTAGAGTTATAATAAATATTAACTCCACATATTTATTTTTCATTAATTGATTATTAATTATGGGTTAATTGTTGATTTACTAGGGATTCTTGAGCGGTCATTACATCGACTACGGTCTCGCCGTGGGAGATTGTAGGACCCTTAAAAAAACCCAGTTATCAAATGGTGCCATTGTCAAGGATTAATGAATTGTAAATTGGATTTTTTTCTCATGTCTCTTGCCTATCTATAATTTTTTTACTAATTTTTCTTTTAATTGATATTATACTGTTGAATTGTCTAAGCACCTCGTCTTTGTTGACTTTGTTGCGAGGTACCGCGGATCGAGGGAGGCTCTTCAAGGAGCGCCTCTGCACCCACGTGAGGCGGTGTGACTTTTCTAACCTAGGTGCCAGGAGAGAGCACCAAAGGAGACTTGGAGCATTTTTTGAAGACAATTGCACTTTGCATATTTATTTATTTATTTAATTCTCTGATTCAAGGGAGAGAAAGATACATTAATTGTAATAATTTGGGAGTCTCAAGACTCTTCACACTTCACGAGGTCCACAGCCCAAGGGATTATTCCCTTAGGAGCCTCATTGTTTTTGTCGCATTTTCATTGCTTTATTTTTTCTTTTTTTTCGCTTTTGTTTTTATTAGGGTTCAAACACTTAATTATATTTTCCTCTGCATAGAGATTTTTGCTTGGAATTAGTCAAAATCATAATTGTTACCTATTAAGACTTGAGACCGCGTGCCCAGATAGGTTGCATACAACGCTTGCAGGACCCGTTGTAGCGGGCACCTAGTGGAATTGAAGACTGGATCTTGGTCTCATTTTTAGATAGTTGACATCTTGTGCTTCAAATTATTAGCAATTCATGTACTTAGGTGATGAATCTGTGATTCATCGCCTTTATTCTTTCATTTTGGCAAAAATCCTTGGTAAAATACATGTAAATAATCAATAATTCCAACAATTTATCATTCTAACCACACTTGATAATATTATATATTTAGCAATTATTTTATCCAAAATAAAAGAATAAAAATAAAATTTAAAATAAAAGAAAAAAGAAGGTTGTAAATATAAATTATATACAGACTGATCCTAACCCCGAGACCAGGTCAATATTGACGTGGTCGACAAAAAAATAAGTAGGGGGGATAAGGATCCTAACCTATTAAAATATTAAGAAAATCACGACCAAAAATTAATTTACCCATTTTTCACATTGTAACTATTTCACCTATTTTATTTATCACTTTGACAATCCCAAATAAAATCACTTCTTTTCTAAAAATTGTTCACAAATATATAAATATAAATATATATATATATTATTTTGTAAAAGTATTAAAAAATTATTTCGTCATAAAAATAATTAACCGCAATGAACAGTAAAAGCCACAAAAGTGTTAGACATGCGAGACCACGGCGAGCCATTATGCACTAAATGTTATTACGAATATCATTTCGTGATCTGAAATGAAGAATAGATAATTTTCATAATAGGTCCCTTAGTACAATTAGGGTTATGTACCATGGCCATCTTGATGATCATACAGCTGTTGATTCAAATATTGAATCATAGAGGCCGTTGCTTGGATGAACGTCTATGGAGTTAGATTGAGGACTCATCAAGCACCGTCAATGATTGTTGAGAGATGATCTCCAGCCTGAGTAGAAGATGACAATCCTTTCTCATTTAATTTGATATCTCACCGACCTCTCGATGCAGGTCCTTTCCATGGGAATAGAGATTCGGAGGTGTCAGATTAGTTAGGTCGAAGAGTTGACTTAACGAGATCGAGATAACCAAAGTCCTATGTCATATGCTCTCACGATAATGGCACACATACTCTGACCAGAGACATATGTGTTACTATATGTCTGAGTATGTACATTTTGCAGACCAATAGGTTGATGACCTAATCAATGTCTATATACCGGCATGTTGGTGTTCATACAAGGGCATATGAGTAATACGATCTCTCAAAGGGATCATACATGTTCGGTTACTGAACCGGTAGACATGAGCTCACTCATGAGATATTGGGAAGAATCAAATTCCGTGCACGGTCGTCTCGCTTTGGAAGCTTGACTGAATTGGTAGGCTTGATATATATACTTTTGGAAAGAATATGATCAACACCTGGGTATGATATATGATTTTGGAAAGTATATGATCGATACCAACTCCCAATAGTCAAATTAGAAACTTAATGATAAAACTCTGAAGTATACAGTGTAAAATTGATCTTATACTTCAGGTTTACTCCGAGTCTTCCTGTATGCATGATGTACTGGTATTGGGAATACACAAGGGTGATGTGATCATAAACGATTGTATAACCATGGCGCTTCCAATCCTAGGGAGTGATGAAATGGGTCTGTATTTTAGTGACTCCTCTTATTAGATAAGTGATCTGATCTTGGTCCAAATGTTGGACATTGATCTGAATGTGATTCAGATGCAACGAGAAGATTAGATTTACGGTCTTGATTTCATCAAACATCTATGGGATGCTCGAGATCTGTATTTGAGATGTTATGTCAATATCCAAGTCACTATATGTGGAACAATACAATCGCCATGTCCTTATCTCCAAGTATCCGCGGAGAAAGCGCATTATCCTTGAAAGAGTTTAGGATAATTTCTTTGTTTATATATGTATCCAAGCATTGACAAAATGGATAATTAAATGTGATTTAATTATAATGAATAATATGAATTTGTTTCATATTATAAGGAGAGTTACCTTAGATAATTAAATATGCTCTAATTATCAAAGATGTAAATAGTATGAATTTGATTCACATTATTTGGGCACATGAGAATAGAGATCCAAGATAATTAAATGTGATTTAATTATCATGGATATGAATAATGTGGATAGCACTATCCATATTAATCATATATATTATAAATGTGATTTATAATATATAAGAGAGAGCAATTTGTAATTAAAATTTTTTAATTAAATGTTGATATGAATTGGATTCACATTAGAAAATTAATTGGAAATGTAATTCACTTTTTATTTTGGGTTGTGAATGTGATTCACAATTTTCCAATGGCAAGATTGCAATGTTCAAAAAATAATAATAAATTATTTTTGTTGAATAATTTACCATAAGTGTTGTTGTAAATGTTGGAGATTTCCATGGAATAGTGTAATCTCATGAGATTACATGAGATTGCCACCAAATCCCATATTATGGAAGGAGGCAATCTTCATTCCATAATCTCCATACTTTATTAATTTAATTTGGGATTAAATCATAATTTATCAATATATATTTAATCAAAATTAAATTAATTGGACATTAAAAGAAACACAAATAAATGAGAGCCATTGGAATTGTGTTGTCCATGGATTGAGATCCATGGATCCCAAAATATTAAATAGAAGGACACCCCTTTCTCTTCATATGCTAATGAGAACATAAGTCTCCCTCTCTCTCTCTTTCTCTCTACATGCCTACTCTCTTTCTCTCTCATATGGTCGTCCACCATAGATGCCCTAGAGAGAGCCTCCATCGTCGCAGCGTTGTCGTTATGTTGCCTGGTCATTTGCTCGTGGATCTCTTTCTCCTTCGGTGCACCTCGCTCGTGAAGAGGACGTCAGATCTCGTGTGTTGAGATCAGGAGATCTGCCACTTGGGTCATCAACATGGATTGCGAGGAGCACGTGTTTAATCAACACGCCCGCAAGCGTCTCCTCCGTCGGTTCGGACTTGAGATAGGAGGTCTCATCGTTTAGAGACTTGATCACAATCATGCTTCAAGAGGTAATCATATTACTTATTTGTTGTTTACACTAAATGATCCGAGAAGTGTTCTTGGATCATGTGGTTTCGTCACATGAAAAATTTTAATTTCTGTTGCCTCGAGCAACTAGTGTGAGTAGTCGCTCACGATCGCATACGATGCGATCCTTACGCTTCCGTGATGCGCTTAAAGAACATACCATATCCTTCAAGTGGTATTAGAGTCAGGTTGAAGATTTCGGATAAGATCCATAAACCTAAGACGACTTGGGTTCGTCAGGGTTTGCGAAAATTTTATCGCATTTCATTTTTGCATTTCTGTTTAGTGCTTATTTTCGGCCCTGCTTAAATTGTTTAAACATGAAAATAAAACTTAGATTTTGTTCCCCACTAAATAAGAAAATCGTAGGATCTTGAGTTTGCGTGATTTCGAATCCGTTTGCTCAAGTTATGATCAAATTAGTGAACATGTATCCACTGTTTCGGGTACTGCGAATCATGACGTAATTAAGGAGTTAATTATGCATTTTAAACGCCCAAAATGCATCCAAATCATTCGATTCTGTTGTAAATCAAATTATCAAACTTTAGAAACTTACTTTGCTTAATTTGGATTTAAATTGATTGAGATATGCTAATTTTAGTAAGTGAGGATAACTACTGGAAATTACTTTCCTAATCAAAAACCTTGTGATAGTCATTTAATCAATTAGTGAAATTAAATGATTTAATTTCCTGTAATAATTATGGAAAAATATTTGTGAAATATTTGATGATAATTATTTCCTTAAATGACATTTCCTTAACCAATAATTGATTAGATATGATCTAGATTACAATTGGTTAAACAATCTACTTTCCAACAAACATGTTGCTTGAATAGGATTTGAGATTTGTTTAGCAAATCTCATTATAATGTTAATAAAAAATGTTTTGATTATTATTATATGGTATAATTTCGGTTGAAAAACCGATGATCATCTCATGTACAAAGTGATCTATTTTGCATTATCCTTTCACGAGGGGGACATGGTGTCTAGTCGGGGAGCGTTGGAGTAGTAGGTTGCACCGTGTGCGGTCTGTCCCACTCCTGCCGGTTTTGGCCATGACAGCAGGTAGGTTTGGTATAGTGCTTAATAAATCATGATGTATTTCTAATTATTAAAATTCGAAATATACGTATTTGAGATAATACCATAATTTAAGTAACAATAAAGAATCTTTGTTAAATATTAGTTGGATCATTAATTTAATATGATTAGATTATTTGGAATCCTAATAGAACTAAAACACTCTATTATTAATAGAGGTGTTATTTCCCTTCGAATAATTAGTCATAATGAATATGATTCATGATGATTAATTAGAATTTGATTATGATATGGAGGATCACATAAGTGACATCCATGGTCTCCAGTCAAGGCGGACAGTTCCGTCGCCAGAGATTGTATGTAGGAGACGCATGTCCGAAGTGACAGCTCTTGTATACAAGCGCATCTGGATCGGGCTCTTCGCTTCTCGAAAAAGTAAGGACGTATGCATAGTGACCCCAATATTGGGTCCTCATATTATTGGGGCGTTATTGGATTGCCCATAGCGAGTTGTATTTTTGTTGACGGTTGGTTCAATTAATGACGGGTCAACATCACCTTAGGAATGGTGGGACTGGGTGTTAAAGATCAAATTGGGAGATGCAAGCTAGACTTGCAAGGCGGAATGCGTTCCTGCTTCTTTTTATCCGAGTTACAGGTTCTCATATTATTGGGATGTGACAAAGATAAGGAAGGAGATCCCAGATCTTGCTTGAGATATATTGGTAAGTATATCTCTTACATTGAAAGTGATTAAGGGAATGAACTTTCAATGTTGACAAGGCAAGACAACTTTGATATATATGAAAATTCCTAAATCAAAGTAATATATATATATATGTATGTATATATTTATATATACTTTTGTAAATTTCTTATTTAAGATAATCCATCATTAAACCCACTCAATTCATACTCAATAATAACCAGTAAATTATCTTGGATTGGATCCATGATTAAGATGTAGTACTTGCAGTTGAACGCATAATGTATGTGGTTCCAATGTGCAAGTTTCCTCATAATAATGAGGAATGACAATAATAATAGACAATAGGACTTCTACCCTAGGGTTTGTATGCCTCTATAGTCTTGATCTCATCAAATGTACTTTGGAAGTGACGTGTCTATGATGATCGTAATTGTCTTATATCCTTATAGACTCTAAGAAGATTTTCTGGCATACATATGTGCTCTCGACATTTAATCATGAATGACGTGGTTCTCTGCCTCATGCAGAATGGTGGCTTTATAAGAGATGATGTGTTCAAATTGTTTGAGTACCTACCTAAACCAATGTTTTAAGAGTTTAGATGGATGTAGGTACGACGAGTGTCATCATTCTACTATCTATACTCTGGTCATTCATGATGCTTAATATTATTCATATTGTATAATTGAATAAGCATGTATAAATGTTGAAATACTCTTATATTGCATTTTTTTGATTTCAACATAAGAGATCCTTTGTCTTGAGCAACGGTTGTTTATAGATGAAAGGAGCGCATTGGAAGCATGGGTCAGACCCAAGTAAGAAGGAAAATCAAAAGGTTAATTGTACTTCTGTGATTTCCATATGACATCCAAAGAGTTGGATGAATGCCAATACTGCAATAAGCTGATGTATAGATAGTATGACTATCAAGTCTATCTAGATCCTTAGAGAAGGGCTCATCTAGTGCATCGGAATTATCTACATTTAATCATTGAAATTCACTTTCTTATTGGAAAAGATAAAAGTATAATAATTGTATCTCATTCTTCTAAAGACATTTGCAATTGGTTGCATATGTATTAGAAGAATATAAAATTTGATTTTAAAGATTTTAAAGTCATCCACATGGATGTTAATGCAATTGTTGCAAGAACCTCTATTGGATAAATAGACTTCCTAATTTCAGTGCGAGAGCTCTTAGTCTTAGAGAGTGTCTCTATGACCTAGATATTAGAATACACTCATTATTTATTTCTAAATGTTTGGAATAAACATGAATTCTGGAATAGACCTATCATAAAGAGCTTTTATGGAGATATTTCAGATAGTAATCTAACATCTAGTGGACTCCACTAAATTAGAAAATTAATGAATAGTTCATTAAGATTTCTGATATTGGAAATTAAAACTTTAAAGATCAATAGGAGGATGAAGATCATTTGACAATGATATGGCAACATGTTTTGGACATATGTCTGTTGATGTGATCAATAGACTAGTAAGAGATGAAACTTTAGATTGTCTGAAGGTTCAAGTCTTACATTCTTGTGAATATTGTATTCAAAATTAAAAATGCCCAATACACCCTTCCTTGGAATGGTGTAAGATGTCAAGGTACTCAAGATCTAATACATATTGATGTATGTGAATCATCTATATCAGAATAAACATTATAGATATGTGATATCAATTGATGATTATTTGTGATATGAGATTTCTTCTCTTCACTTAGAAACCTTTGAAATATTCAAAGATTTCACAAGTTTGGTTTAGAATCAAAGTTTGAAGGAAGATTAAATGAATTTGATCTAATCTAGGTATTTAATACCTATTAGATGAATTCATTGAATACATTATAGAAATATGAGTGTCATTTCTATCTTACTCCTCCTAATAAACCTGAACTCAATGGAGTTGTAGGGAGATATAATTGGATCATATGCGACATGATTTGATCAATGATTAATATTAGCATAATTAGCTCTTAGTTTCTAAGGTATATATGTAGTAGAGACTACAATACATATATCCTTAAATAGGTTCCATCCTAGTATGCTGGAATCATGCACCGGAGAATGCTACTTCATTAGGAAAATAAAGGATGGTATTGGATACCTACTTTATGACCTTGAGATTCTTAAAAGATCTGATCTCTCAGAATGTGATTCTTAGAGGATGACACTCATGAGAATCAAGATGAAAATGAAGTTAAGGAACACATTTTATCTTGAGAACATAATGAGGCTCCTGAAATTAAAAACTATATAGACAATTAAAGAGGAAACACTAATACCTCTTCAAATAAGTTTGAATATGGATTTCATGTGTCAGTTGAATCTGACAATGATCTAACTTCATATGATGAGGCTTCTAAAGATCATGGACATGAAAAGATGGATGTTAGCAATAAAGTCTAATGTAGACTTCATATACTAGTGTTGTATATGGACCCTCGAGGATCCACCTATACGGGTAAGGCCAATTAAGGTGTAAATGGATCTTCAAGATAAAATAGGGAACCTGATGAGAAGGTAGAGACCTTCAAAGCACGACTCGTAGCCGTGAGCTACACATCGATGAAAGAAGACATCACTTGCGACGAGACTTGCTTTTTAGTGACCATGCTTAAACTCATCAATTATTTCTATCTATAGCTGCAAAACTTGACTTTGACATCTTCAAGATGAAAGTCAATATTGCATTCCTCTATGAATATATCTCTGAGGATATTCACATGAAGTTGCTCCAGTACTTCATGATTGAGGAAAGCAAGGGGTGCAAGCTAGAGAGCTCCATCTATGGACTCAAATAAGCTTCTTATATTTGGAACATATGATTTGATGAAATTATAAATGTTATAATTTCAGATAGAATCCTGATGAACCATTTGAAGCTTAGTGGGGGTGCCATTGTGTTCATCGTGCTAAATGTAGATAATATTCTAATAATATAGAATGATGATAATAAGTATTTTATAGACTGGCTATTCCATATCTTGAGATATGATCTCAAGGATACCTCTTAGATCTTTGTTCGGAAGTTGTTCAGAAGCAAAGAGAAGAGGATATTGGGACTGTCAAATTTATAGTACACCTTGGACATGTTCCATTCATGGAAAACCTCAAGGAAGGCTTTATAGATACAGGTATTCTATATACATGGGATACCCCAAAATACCACTTTGTGCAATTAATCGATTTTGGTTTTGGTGCGTTTATGAATCTTGTAGATCTCATCGAGACGAGCAATTTTTGTGAAGAAACTTCTTCGATCCGGGGTCGTTTGCTATTTGTTTTATATTTTTCTTTGTATTTATTGTTCGAATTTTGGGGGGCCGACACGTGGCCGCTCCTGGAGCCGCCACGTGGCACCCATATTTTGATTTATTTTTATTCGTTTTTATATAAAAAAAATAAAAGGACCGCACGTGCAGGTCACGTGCCGCCTAGGCACGTGCACTGCACATGCTCTGCGCTCCCCATCTTTCCGCCACGTGGCGTGACCTGGGCCGTCTAATCTCGGCCAATCGGATGGTCCCAAGACCGTCACCTTCCTCTAGCCACCTTTCCCCTTCAGGCGTCCTGCGATTCGCGCACCGCCACGCATCGCGATCTCCACCGCATATCATCTCCTCCATAGATTTTGTGTCGCCACATCTCAGATCCTCCATTAGCGATCCCGACCATCACGTGATCCTCTCCAATCCAATCTCGTCAAACCCAATGGTGATTCCATCAAATCCCGTACCCCAACTTCCATCTCTGGCGAGAACCCCTTCTCCTTTTTAACTCCGAGTGCTGCCTCCCTCGATCTTCATCCGCCGTTCACAGACAAGAGCCCCCCCTTTTATCGGAAGTGACATCCTGTGAAGCTCCTCTACGGCGTGATCTGAGGTTCCAGAACCTCGTTGCAGCTCCACCTTTGCGTCACTGCTCTCCGGCCACGCCGTCGAGCACCCCTTCTCCAGGTACCTCTCCACTATTTCTCCTCACCTATCTTCTCCTACACCTTCTCTGATCACCTCGTGTCTATCTCCGGCGCTCCTCCTCCATCAAAACATCGCCGCCTTCGACAATGATGTTCCCTCCATTCTATTCATCGACACTCACGCACCCTTCAGCCGTCGAGCATTTCAACTCCAGCGTCATCGACAAAGCTTCACCTGCAAACCTTTTTCGCCACGATTCCTCCAACGACGCACTTTCACCTTCCGAACTGCACCAACGTCGGCATCAAGTTCACCAACTGCAGAGCAAGATCCTCCCCCCCTCCGTCGCATTCCGTCTCGAGGCTGAAGACCTCAACCGCCATCGAGAACCTCTAGGGCTTCATCGACTGTAGACCTCCTCCGCCACAACCGGTCGTCACAACCACCGCCTCGACGCCCACCGGTCGTGTGTTGTCCCACCAACATCCTATAACAGCCATTCGATCAAGAACGGGCGCGATCGTGACCATCCAAATGCGCTCACCCTCAGGCATCAGATCAGATGAAAACGACGGTCCGGATTCCATGCCAGCTTCAGGCCAAAGCCTAGAGCCTCAAGCCAAACCGAAGCGTGCCAACACGCCACGTAGACACCTACGCCGAGCCTCACACCAAACCTGCCACTAGCGCGTGGGTATCACGTGACCAGTGGGAAAATTGCGAAGACCCCCTTGTGGATTTTCATTTTTACGAGGATGCCAAGCACTAAAGGTCACATGCTACGTACGTGACCCTCTCGAGAAATAGCATACACACCCCCTGACTGAGTAGAAATTGCAGTTTAGTCCTCTATTCTGCAAATTTATATTTCTTTTTATTTACTGTTATTGCAGAAATACCCCTGTATGCCTTTATCATTTTGAACCCTTACATTACATTATTTTATTCATAAAAATTGGCACTATGTTCTACAACTAATTCTCTACGCCTTGGCTTATGTGTAATATTTTTGTGATCAATGGTTAATTAGTAATTAATTATTTTGTGGAAAATCGCATACTTTTCCCACTTTATGCTCGAAAATTCATAATTGATTAACCGTTACTCTAAAAATTGCCGAAAAATCATGAATTGTAGAATTAATTGTGTTTTACATTATGCCCAAAAATAATTGCATTTGCATGCATCGTTTACCCTGTAAAAATAATTTTGTATATTTTAATATTTGATTTTTAATAGGTATTGAATCTCACATTTTTGAGGTTTAGGATTTTTCTGAGAGCCGTCACCTAGTGATAGATCTTGGATAATTTTATCCCTTGAAAATAATTAGGTTTAATATTTATTATAACTAAATATTGAAATTCGCTTTGTTTGCAATTAAAAATTCATAAAAAATTCACCACGCATCAAAAAATTCCAAAAACGTTAAAGTGCATTCATTTCATTGTAACTATCATCTAGGACATGTTTCATATTTTCCGGACATTGTTTGATTGATCTTTGTATTTTAGTCCCTAAAATAGGCCAAAGTTGCATATTGCATACCTAATTGCTTTAAAAAATTACAAAAAAAGACTGCCTCGAAAACCGCACATGAGCTTTGATAGACAAAATTCTAGGTTGTTCCTTTGCCTCCTTGTGTTCTACCTTGGGACTTGCCCAAGTAAAATAAACATAAAACTGTATTGATTAAAATTGTCTAAATTTATTGTGGTTATTTCTTGACCGATTCTGATTGCCTGCCTACAACGAAACGACACATTATTTTAAACAAATGACAATCCAATCCATAGCGACATTTTTAACAAGGCCAATCCACGATCCGTCAATGAGGATCTAAACTACTGGTTAGGGCATGTCTCGCATATTCGTTCTCAATTGACTTGATGTTGGTGCATTTCTATGTCAGGTTGATTTGACCAAAGTGGTTAGAGGAGATTTCTGTCGACTCAAACTGCACCTATGCACATGTTTCAAGATCATATAAGAAGTCATTTCCCATGGTGAGAGCAGCGGGAAATGGAAAAAAGATGAGTCTTTAAACCGATCGTCTCTTCAACAACTATTATCTCAGGTGTAGCAACGGGGCAGGGGTCATCTACCGCTTGATGGTTACAACTATTGATAGCTTCATGGGTTGCCTCAGAATATCGTGTTTCCTCAATGACTGGGTGCGATGGATGTGCCCCCAATGCCGTAAAATTGATTTCCCAAGTCTCGCACTCAATAATTGCCTTACCCAATGCTAAGAATGGCTTTCCAAGAATAATTGGAGACTGGGTGAATTCTCCTTGATGCTGAATATCAATGATCGTGAAGTCCACTTTGAGCGAAACACCTTGGAATGTAACGATGATTAGAATTATTCCTCTCGACCGCTTTATAGATCGATCAGCTAGTTGAATGGTTTTCTCTTATCTTCCTGATAGGTTCGAGTTTGAGCTTATCAAATACAGAGGTCAGTAGGATATTGATTGGTTAGTCATCATTGATATGAGCATGGGTAAATGTTGTGTCTTTGATTTCAGAGTCAAATCTGGGCAACCGCTTCACTCTGCGGCTCTTGGTTTTTCTCCTCAACACCAAGGAGGTGACCATTGACAAGATATGTCTTTTAGTATTTGTTATTGTCCTGTCTGACTTTTTCATGACTAATTTTCTCATTACAAAACCTTTAAGGTCGGGGAAATGTTCAATGGCTAGTATCAAGGGAAGTTCAAAAATCAATCTTCTCTCCAGTGCTTCCCACAAAGCAGGATCCAAATTCTTCACATCTTCCTCACTTTCATTTTTTTGATTTTTTCTTGTTTTTCAATTTTTTAGTGTTTTTGAATATTTTGATTTTTTGGTATTTTCTGTGTGATGTGGTGATGTGGTGCTTTCCATGAATGATGAGGGGTTTTGATTAATTCATATCTCTTACTTATCCTCGAATGTCATCCTCTAAATAATTTTCATGATCAATAATCTAAGCAGTTTGTGTGGTTTCCTGAGTATTCTCTCGTGATCCAATCATTTCGTCTTCCATTTTAATGTATGAGCTGGGAGAAGATCCTCTTGGAATATCCATTATATTGCTTCACAAAAACGCATGAGATCTACATTCTGGATCGAAGAAGTTTCTTCATAAAAATTGCTCATCTCGATGAGATCTACAAGTTTCATAAACACACCAAAACCAAAATTGATTAATTGCACAAAGTGGTATTTTGGGGTATCCCATGTATATAGAGTACCTGTATCTATATAGTACACCTTTCATTAAGATATGGTACTGACCGATCTGAAGTGATAGTACCTCAAAGAGCTGAGAAAGTGAATGCTAGAACTGCTTGCACTTATGCATCGATTACGAGAAGCTGAGTGTATGCTAGATGTGTACAAAAGCTATATGTCTGCCATGCAGTGGGAGTAGTAAACTGTTACTAATCCTACTATGGGGATAAAACACTTGATTGCAGTAATAACATTATCTTCATAGAGGACAAGACCTTTGAGATAGTGATCTCAAAGTATTATCTTCAAGAAATGAAGACTTTATAGATAGTGATCTAAAAGGTCTTAACTGTATATACCTTAGGAGATAGAGATCTCCAGGAATAAAGGTATTCTTTTAAGGATTATGGGAATGCTGGTTACAATAATGGTTAAGATGTTGTGTCAAGGACACTATAACTGACAATGTTGAGTATTGGTTGCATAAGATGCAACTTTCGAATTGGATGCGAGCACTGTTACCTTGGGATATCCATGTGTCATAAAAGGACTTGGCGTAGTCTCTCGGGAACAAAGTGATTGATCAACTTACCTAGCTATTTTTCTAAATAGCCTATGATTGCCACATGAGTGTGGGTTTAAATGATTAGCCCATTAATGGCTCTTTGGGCTAGCGGGAGACTGTTGGACATGCGAGCCCACAGTGAGCCATTATACACTAAATGTTATTGTGAATATCATTCCCTGATCTGAAATGAAGAGCAGATAATTTGCATAATAGGTCCCTTAGTACAATTAGGGTTATGTACCATGGCCATCTTGATGATCATACAACTGTTGATTCAAATATTGAATCATAGAGGCTGGCGCTTGGATGAACATCTAAAGAGTTAGATTGAGGACTCATCAAGCACCGTCAATGATTGTTGAGAGATGATCTCCAGCCTGAGTAGGAGATGACAATCCTTTCTCTGTTAGGTTGATATCTGATCGACCTCTCGATGCAGGTCTTCTACATGGGAATAGAGATTCGTAGGTGTCAGATTAGTTATGTCAAAAAGTTGACTTAACGAGATCGAGACAACCAAAGTCCTATGTCATATGATGTCACGATAAAGGCACGCATCCTCTGTTCAGAGACAGATGTATTACTATATGTCTGAGTATGTACATTTGACAGACCAATAGATTGATGACCTAATCAAGGTCTATACACCAGCGTGCTGGTGTGCATACAAGGGCATATGAGTAATACGATCTCTCAAAGAGATCATACAGGTTTGGTTACTGAACTGAAGACATGAGCTTACTCATGAGATATTGGGAAGAATCAAATTTCGTGCACGGTCACCTCGCTTTGGAAGCTTGACAGAATTTGTAGGTTTGATATATATATATATACTTTTGGAAAGTATATGATCAACACCTGGGTATGATATATGCTTTTGGAAAGTATATGATCGATGCCAACTCCCAATAGTCAAATGAGAAACTTAATGATAAAACTCTGAAGTAGACAGTGTAAAATTGATCTTATACTTCAGGTTTATTCTGAGTCTTCCAGTATGTAGGATGTACAGGTATTGGGAATACCTGAGGGTGATGTGATCATAAACAATTGTATAACCATGATGCTTCCATTCCTAGGGAGTGATGAAACGGGTCTGGATTTTAGTGACTCCTCTCAGTATAGAAGTGATCTGATCGTGGTCCAAATGTTAAACATTGATCTGAATGTGATTCAGATGCAATGAGAAGATTAGATTTACGGTCTTGATTTAGTCAAGCATCTATGGGAGGCCTGATATCTGGATTTGAGATGTTATCTCAATATCCAAGTCACTATACGTGGAACAATGCAATCGCCCTTTCCTTATCTCCAAGTATCCATGGAGAAACTGCATTATCCTTGAAAGAGTTCAGGATAATTTCTTTGTTTATATGTGTATCCAAGCATTGACAAAATGGATAATTAAATGTGATTTAATTATCATGAATAATATGAATTTGATTCATATTATAAGAAGAGTTACCTTACATAATTAAATGTGTTTTAATTATCAAAGATATAAATAATGTGAATTTGATTCACATTATTTGGGCACATGAGAATAGAGATCCAAGATTATTAAATGTGATTTAATTATCATGGATATTAATAATGTGGATAGCTTTATACATATTAATCATATATATCATAAATATGATTTACAATATATAAGAGAGAGCAATTTGTAATTTACATTTGTTAATTAAATGTTGATGTGAATTGGATTCACATTAGACAATTAATTGAAAATGTAATTCACTTTTAATTTTTGTTGTGAATGTGATTCACAAATTTCCAATGGCAAGATTGCAATGTTCACAAAATAATTATGAATTATTTTTGTTGAATAATTTACAATAAGTGTTGTTGTAAATCTTGGAGAATTCCATGGAATAATGTAATCTCATGAGATATCATGAGATTACATGAGATTGCTACCAAATCCCATATTATGGAAGGAGGCAATCTACATTCCATAATCTCTATAATTGATTGATTTAATTTGGGATTAAATCATATTGATTTATTAATATATATAATGTAAATTAAATTAATTATTGTTGGTTTTTACCAACAAAATCTTAGACATTAAAAGAAACACAAATAAATGTGAGCCATTGGATTTGTGCTGTCCATGGATTGAGATTCATGGATCCCAAAATATTATAAATAGATGGGCACCCCTTTCTCTTCATATGCTAATGGGAACATGTCTCTCTTTCTCTCTCTCTCTACATGCCTACTCTCGCTCTCTCTTATATGACCTTCCACCATGGATGCCCTAGAGAGAGCCTCCATCACCGCATCGTCATCATTATGCTGCCCGATCTTTTGCTCGTGGATCTCCATCTCCTTTGGTGCACCTCGCTCGTGAAGAGGACTTCGGAAGTAGTGTGTCGATATTAGGAGATCTGCCGCTTGGATCATCAACATGGATTGCGAGGAGCACGTGTTTCATCAACACGCTCGCAAGCGTCTCCTTCGTCAGATCAGACTTGAGAATGGAGGTCTCTTCGTTTAGAGACTCAATCGCAACCACGCTTAAAGAGGTATTCCTATTACTTGTTTGTGGTTTAGACTAAATGATCGGAGAAGTGTTCTAGGAACATGTGGTTTTGTCACATGAAAAATTTTAATTTCCGCTGCCTCGAGCAACTAGTGCGACTCGTCGCTCAGAATCGCATATGATGCGATCCTCACGCTTCCGCGATGCGCTAAAGGATCATACCATGTCCTTCAAAAGGCCAACTTCATAGGTTCGTAACTATTTAAGGAATACTCCAAATGGACCAAACTCACTTTCAAAACCATTTTATACTTAACACTATTTATTAAAGATATCAAAAAACTATTCGAATAAAACCGTTAAGTTTTGGCATTTGGGACCCGTTGTCTATATATAGTATACGGAGAAACTTCCCGTATTTTTAACTAATTGACCGTAAACCCGATTAACTTAATTTCTTTTCCTAAAATCTTATAAAAATGTATAAAAAATAATTTTGAAACTAAGTTAAAATACCATAAAATCTGAAGCCTTGAAGGCGCTACCTAATTTTTCTAGACCTCATAACTTGGTCGTATGAACTCCAAATTGGGCAAACAATGTTTTAAAATTCATATTATTAAATTATCTTCAAAATGGCACTAATTTCGCTAAAATTGGAATTAATGAGAAAAATGCAGTTTTTGGGTCTATATTGGTATATTGTACAATGAACCGCTATTTATATTATTATTTTATTATGAAATTTAAGTAAATAATAATGTATTTATATTTTAATTACTTTATTTAATTTATATATTTATTATTTATTTATTTATTCTATTATTTTAATTAATTAATTATTTATATACTTAACTAATTTATTATTTTATTTACTTAATTTATCTCTTAATTAAGCTCTGAATCATTTTTAATTTTATATTTATTAATTTAATTAATTACAAAGTATTTAATTATCTATTTCTTATTAATATTATTGATAATATTTACTTTAATTAATTATTTTAATTTCATTTCTTTTATTTTCTATCTCTTCTCTCTCTTCCCTTTCTCTCTCCTACTTTCCCATTTCCATTGTCTTCTCCGTTAGTTCTTCTTCCCCCTTCCTCTCTTCCTCCACCGTTGAGCCAACCACCCTAATGGTCGGCCGTTGGCCAACAGTTATCCAACCTCCTCCAGTTCCCGTCACCCACGCCGGTGACCATACCTCCCATTGTCTATAAATAGGTCGTAGAACCCCCCTTTAGTCTTTATCTGCCATTACTCCATTTCTTCTCACTAAAACTCTGAAAGATAACAACCACGGTGACAGAGCCTTCGTCCATCGTTGAGCTGCAGACAGGATCGAGGAGGAGAGGGCGAGATCACCCGCGACGTGCAGCCTTTGGTCCGTCGTGTCCAAAGCCTCCGTGGTTCATCGCTGCGGCATCAGAGGCCACAACCTCGGAGCATCAGCTTTAGATCCCAGGCGTGCACTTCAACTTCCTCTGCACCTTCTGCATTCCGAGTAGGTTCTCCTCCTCTCTACGCCCCTTCTCTTATACTCTTCCACTTTCTATTTCCCCCCTCAGATTTTCCTTCTCTTCTCTTCTTAAGTCTCTCTTCCTCCTCGACTCTATCTGAAATCCAAGCTAATCCGACCTTCAATTCCACCACCACTTCCGATTTCCCCCTACTGCTATTCTAACTTTCATAATCTCCCCTCACCTATCACATGGTGATCGGAATTTGAGCACCGACCTCTCACTGTCTAGTGTGCTCTTTGTTTTCCATCCTTCTACCTGCTTTAGGACCGAGCAATTATGCTCAAGCCATATTCAATCAACCTGCATGAGTACTATCTGATCTGTTTATCAGGTAGGCTTCTATCAGGCATCATCAGCATCAGATGATATCAAGATCGAATTAGTTCATCTATATGCAAAGGCTTCAGAGCGGAATTATGATGACATTCAGATCTGATAATCTACTGCACTGCCCTTGCAATTTGATGAGTACTTTCATCAGATCCGTGCTTGCATCGACTCGTCATCGACCAGCCGTTCAGAGCTGTCATCTCCACCACATTTGAGCCACACACGAAGAATACTATTCTCTCTAAGAGTTTAGCTGCTTGGAGTTGTACAGCATAGTGACGACGCCTCTGATCTTCGCTGCAGATCTGAGCTCAACCACTGTTGAGAATGACGCCGCAGGTGAGATCTGCTATGAACCATCGTCGCTTTTAACCGTGATCTATCATATGACATTCAGATCCAATCACTACTCCTCCATGCCTTGAAGACCTTCGTCACCATCAAGAGAAGCTCGGCTGGACCATCTGAATTGCCGCTGCCTGCATTTGTCAAAAGGGGAAGAACACATGTACCCTCTAGAATATACATGAGCGGAACGATTATCTGCGATCGGACAATCCAAATCGAACGCCTCCCATCGCTCAATCTACGCTTGTGACTGCATGTGCGCCGGAGATTTTTTGGGGTAATATGCGTAAAAGCCCCTGTTACGTTTGTGAATCTCAAACAACTCCTGAGTCTGGAGCAACACGTGACCAACTACGTGCCTCCATGTGAATTTTGCAGGTTGCCAATGGAACTTGGTACAATTGCAAACAGATCCTGACAGGTGTAGAGAATCACATGATGCACACGTGCTCACTAGAATAATTACGTGCCAACCTCTAACTTCTGCTATATTTCACATGCACCCCATAACTCCTAAACAATTACAACAATAACCCCGTCTTGTATATAACCGCTATACATGTCCTATATACATTAAATAAGATATAAAAAACACAAAAATATAATAAAAATATGTATAAATATTGTATTTTACTCTATACATAGTATTAAATATTTTTAGCAAAATAAAAATACTTTTTAGTATTAAATAAATCTTAAAAAAATACAAAAATACATAAAACCCATAAAACACATAAAAAATACAACACATCTTTAAAAATCTAACAAAAAATACACTTAGTATTTTTTACCATATTTTATAAAATAAACAAAAAATAAAATGAAAATCAAATAATAAAACCAATAAAAATATAAAAATACATAAAAACTAAAAAAATCATAACTAATTCAATTAAAACCCACAACCTATCGTTTTGAAGATAATTTCACCTACTTTCTAGTAAAAATAAAATAAAAATATTTTGCTACTATTTACGAAATTCAGAATACAAAATAAATTCTATTTTATATAAAAAGTTATTTTGTCACCATAAAAAATCTTTAAAATATTTTAAAATTCATAAAAATAGAAAAAAATATTCAAAACATAAAAATAATAAAATAAAAATTATATAAAAATTACAAAATATTTTCTAAAAAAATCACAAAGTATGTAATATTACAAAATAATATAAAACTCATTAAAATCACATAAAAATCCAGAAAAATCACTAAAATAAAATTAAAATTAGGGGACCCATTACCTAAGCTTTTCTACCAGTATTCCTTAGTTTCAAACCGTTTGCCTCCCAGAGTTTGACACTCCCGTGCTTAACCACTATACACTTATGTTTAGGAGTGTAAATAAAATAAAAGAAGATTAACCAAAAAATTAATCTTTTTCTGCAAAAATTCATCTGGTCGATACAACGACCGCAAAATCTTTTGTCTTCTTGCAGGATTGATAAAAGCTTGATCAGGTGGTCTTTCAGATGGCGTTGTTTACGAGGAGGTAGCGCTAGGCTAGATCACGAAGATAGTAGGACTAGGTTTTTTATTTTATCTTCACGATTTTATTTCTCCGACTTCACGACTTCTTGTTTCTCATTTGTGCAGCACAAGCTGAGTCACACAGCTGAGAATCAACAAGCCGCATAATTTTTTTATTGTTTTAGAACCTTGTAATAATATTAAAAAAATACAGGGCACTTGCTCGTTTCTTTGTTTTCGTAGAAAGGGGCCTCGTAAAGGAATCCCGACTTGTATCTCTCTCTCTCTCGAGGTCTGTTTCATCAGGGTTGTACTCCTTGTGGAGTGATGACACAAAATCCCGAACAACTGAGGTGAAGGTACTAAAATGAGGTCGTTGCGACCTCAGTCACTCGGATGTGTGTATCAAGAAAAATAAACCACTCAAAATACGTAAAATCGATCAAGCACAAAAGAGAGCGGTCTCGCTATGAGATTCACCTGGTATAGCTCCCAGGGTCGAACACAAGGAGCACGGGTTGGCCAAGGGCCTACGAAGTAGTCAAAAGAAAATAAAATAAAAGAAAAGTAATTTTTAGTGGTTTTTAATAATTTTTATATTTTTTTAGGATTTTAAAATATGAAGAAAATAAAAGAAGGCAAATATAAACACACTTTGGCAATTTATTTAACACACCAAAATTCAAGCAAAAATTCAAGAAAAAATATTTTTATGTTTTTTAGGTTTTTAAGTGTTTTCGGTGAATTTTTGGTATTTTTATAAGGTGTATTTTATTTTCTAAAAATCAAACAGTGCTACAAAAATGAGGTACTGTCCAGCAAGGCCCAAAACCCAAAAATAAAATATTTATGGATCTCAAAGGGCCTTGGAGGTAATTTTCCTGTATTCTAGAGAAAATAAGGAAAATGTGGACACCTAAATTATTGTTTTTGGATTTTTGAATTATTTATTATAATTTTTATAAGTTTTTAGTTGTTTTTCAATTTGTAGGGTTTTTACTCAATGAAAAATAGCCAAAATTGGCTAGAAAATCAAACAACACACAAGAAACAGAACCTAATTTTTTTAGAATTTTTGGGGGTGTTTTTATATTTTTTTGGGATTTTTAAACCTAGACAGTAGCTAAAAGGAGAGTTTTTGAATTTTTAAAAATACTAAATAAAATCAAAAATGTCCTCAAAAATTCTCAAAAATCCAACAACATGACAGGAGCCATGTGTCAAATTTTCATCGAATTTGGAGGTGGTTTGATATTTATTCAAAAATCAAAAAGGGGGCACTGTGCACAGGGACTTAAGTGCAAATACCCGAAGCTCTGGGGGTCCAGGTGCAATTTGCCCAACAAATCACGCGCGTGGCGCATGCCTGGGGCACTCAGGGACCTTCTGGTAATAAAAACCAAGTTCTTGGACCTTTTGGTAACTCGTACCAAAAAGTCCAGGGGCTTGGGCGCAAATAACCCACTAAAATCCGCACATGTTCAAATAAAATGCTCACAGGGGTATAAATGCAAATACCAGAAAGTATATATTCATTCAATAACCATCCAGAACTACAGGATAAGAGATGCAAATAACCCAACTAAACACGTGACGAAGCACGTGGGCTCACATACACAGGGGTATCAATGCAAATAAAAACGAGCACAAGGTCCGAGGTGCAATTTACCCTACGTAAATAAAACTACTAAAATATTTACAGGACTAGGACTGAAAACAAAAACTAAGAGGGGGCCCTAAGTAAATTACCCCTTTATTCGTCGACGGCTGGATGCGCGCCACGTGGATGATCCAACGGTCCTGGTGGGTGGGCGCTCTTCTTCTTCAGCACGTGGGCCTGATCGACGCTCCAGAGGGGGACACGTGGGAGATCTAACGGGTCAGGTGTTGTGCCCTCTCTCCTCTGCTCTGACGGTCCTGATGAAGCCTCGAGGTGATCAACGGCAACTGCTCTTCGATGAATGGACGACCGTGATTGAAACTGGAACTCCGAGGCTGATCGGACGGCGATGGAGGTCCCTCGAAGAACAAGTGGCCGGCGAGGTTCGCCGGCCTCGTGTGCGTGCCCGTGTCCTTCTCAGCTGCCTCCAAGTATCGGAGAAGATAGGCGATGGCGTCCCGCAGCTGCTGGTAGCTTCAGATGGCCCAGCCGAGCCCTGGAGGGGCTCCGGCGAGGTCGTCGGCGTCAAGCTCCTGGTCTGAAAGTGAGGGGGGCTCAGATGCCCTCCTCTTGACCTGCAAAGTGAACCAAAAGCTTCGCGGGTCGAGGGCAAAGTGCCTCGACCCGATGAAGCGGCGTGAGGGTGATCGATGCGTCGGGGCGGATGAGCTCCGGCGAGCGGAGGATGGTGGAGCTCGAATCCCAGCTCCGGGGCGAGCTGGGTTGAACGAATGGGCGTAGAAGGTGCGTCGGAGGATGGCGAAGGTGAGCGTGGGTTCCGATGATCAAAACGATACTCGATGTGGCCGGAATCGACGGAACTCGGCGAAGATGCGATTTGGGGGAGACTCTAAATTAACCTAAATAGGCGAGCTAGAAGGGTACCTGGGCGGAGCGGAAGACTATGCTGGAGCTTGGCTAGCTCCTGGTCGTCGCCTCGAAGGGCGTCAAGGCCTGAGGCTCGAGCTCCGGCTGAGTGGCGGAGCACGGCGGCGCGAAGCTGCCGGATCGATGGTCGGGGCACCCTCTCCTCACTGCAACAGGGGCAAACGCGAGCTGTCACCTCGGTGATTGCTCTGGAGGTCACGGGAATGAGAGTGGCGAGCCAAAGATGAGAGTGGAGTGCGGCGGAGCTCAGGTTTTATATCACTAGGGGTCCGGCTAGATGGGATTCGGGCAAGAAGCTCGGAGCGCGGATCCCAAGAACCCACCCCGGGCGTGGATCAGGGAAGATCAGGCTCGGATTAGAGCCCGGGGTTAGCGGATTCGGGGGTCGGATCTGGTGGGGATAATTGGAAGAAGTCGGGTCCAAAAACAGATCCGCGACTCTGTGGTCCAGGGGGGGGAGTTGACCGGGGGTCAACAATCCCCCGTGGACCAATCAGAGTCCGCCAAACCAGAAATGTTTATTTGATTTTTTGGGCCATTAAATGGCCGAATTTTCAAAAACTTAAAACATGAAATATTTTTGTTTTAATTTTTTCTATTTTTTTGTGATTTTTAATTAATTTTTGGAAATTAAAATAAGGTATTTACATAGTATAGCTATACATAGGTATTTATACAATATAGGTTTTTGATTTTTGATTTTTAATTAGTTATTTTTATACATTTTTATTCCTATTTTATATTTTATTTATTTATAGGGTAAAATGAGGAATAAAAGGCTATTTTTATTTTATTTTTATTATTTATATACATAGGGGAAATAATTAGTTATGTACAATTATATACATGGTATATATACAAGATATTTTTGTGATTTTAATTTTGTTATTTTTATTTGATTTTTGTTTTGTTTCTTTTTATTTATTTTATTTACAATATATACCATAGAATATTTACAAAAAGTTTCAAAAATAAATTTATTTATTTATAAGGTTAAATAAATAGAGATGGTGGTCTATATACAAGGTGAAGGGGTGTTTTTGAGTTTTTAATTTTTACATTTTTATTTTGTTTTTAATAGTTTATCAATATATACAAAATATATACAAATATTTACAACATATTTTTGGGTGAGGAAAATATAAATTTTATTTATTTACAAATATATACACATGTGAGCCCCTATCTCCCTCTACTTGGCTTTTATGCGGTCAGGCCCTTGCTGAGCCCTCCCTTGGGTTAGGTTGCTCAATATTTATTCTAAATATTTCCCTCTTTTTCTTTTTCATCTTTATTCTTTTATTTTTGCACAAAAACATGCTAATTATAAGTATTTACAAACATGCATGCTTTTGCTAATTATTCCTATTTACACATATCTACATGCATTTGCATAGGTTTTTGTAGCTAAAATATAAGAATAAAGAGTGATGAATGGGTATTCATCACCCCCCTATACTATACTTTGCTAGTCCCTTAGAAAACACTTATTTGAAAAAGAAGTGAAAAAGAAAGAAAAAGAAAAAGAAAAAGAGAATGTACATGGATCAAGGTTGATTATTAAACTTGCCTTCATCAAATTGAGGTATGGAGCTCAATCAGATCTTTGGATTATTAATGTGTCGGAACCTTATTTAGACTTAAGCTTAAAACCTAACAGCCTCTAAGTTCCACTACTCTATAACCAAGACTCCTCAATGCTCCAGATCAGAACAAGTCATCAATCACAAACCCTGAAGACCATGAATCTTTTCTTGTCCTGTGAAAGTGAGGTCTAAGCTCTCCACCTCAGAAATGGCAACTTGACAACCCTCCTTAACAAGGTAACTCTATGACCTCAATCTGGCCACTCTTTCCTCGAGGAGCGGGGTATTCCCTTCTAAGTTCAAGTACAACCGGCTCAAGAAGAGGGGGAAGAAGAGAATGGGTCAAGGCCAGTGTAGCCAAGTACCCTGGGGAGCTTGACCAGTGTAGCCAAGTCTCCCTGCTGCAAGCTACAACCGGTGGATCATGAAACCAAGCTTTGCTTATTGCACTTATATACATACTCCGGTGGGATTATCATTTTCTCTCAGACCCACCACTTTTTTGGAGTTCTTTTCTTTTTGCATTTTTTAGGTGCCTCTATACAACATGTACATGTGCAGCATATATACAAGGAGTTTTTCCTCTTGAGCCAGTAGACTATCCCTCTTTTGAAGCTTTATCGCAACCCACAACTCCCGTCGTTAGACTTCATGGCAACCAGACCAAGTTGAGACGCACTTCCTTCACTAAATGAAGAAGAGAGGTTCCGCCTAGAAGTACTACCCTCATATGCTACCCCAAGCCAAGGAAGACTGCCTCCTCACCACCTCATTCGTAGAGAGCTCGGTGCATAGTGCGGTTGTCCAAGTAAAGCCATAATCTATATGAGTCATGTGTTGTTGTTAAGTGCTCTACTTAGGCTCATTGAGATGACATGTGATCATAGTCTAGTGGACTCAAAGAATTAAGTCACCATGGACCTGAAAAGTCTTAAACCTAAGCCCTATAAGGTTCCTCTTAGAAATTAAGTGGATTAAGATCTTAATCAAGCTCCATTTCTCAATTTGATTCCAGGCTAGTTTAAATGTCAACTATCATCCAGAAAAACTATATACATATGTACAAAAAGATGCATATTTACACACTATTTTACAATCATGCAAAACTTTTTGAAAAATGTTTTGAAATCATGAATGATGATGCATGAAGTGCAAGTTTTGCAAAAAGATATTTACACACATTTACACAAGATTTTTGCAAACTTTTTTGATTTTCAAAACATTTTGGAAAAATTTTGTACTATATACATAATTTTGATACAAAAATATTTACACAAGCTTTACACAAAAGGTTTTTGAAATCATTTTTACAAAAATAATTTGTACACTAGCTATGTATGTGCAAATAAAAGAAGATTATGTACATGAAAATTTTTTAATTTTTGTGGTTTTTAGCCATTTTTATTTATTAACACACTCACACAAAGTACGAGTTATGGCTAAAGTATATATGAAATATATACACACCCCCTATACTTAGCTCGAACGATGTCCTCAGAGTCAAGAGCGATGAAGAAGACATAACTCGTGCTATGTATAGGGAAGTGAAAAGAAAGGCTATACAAAAGGAGATGAAAAGTCAAGAGGGACTCGGGTCTTCCCCCTATACTTAGGATCAAATAATCCTAAGTATAGCAGGCTGTACACGAAGGGAAAACCGAGTGGAGAATGTACAGGGTCTACCCCCCCTATACTTAGGGTAAGATATCCCTAAGTATAGGCAGCAAAACAGGGGTAGACAGAAACAAAAGAAATACCCGAAAGGTCTCACATCCCCCCTATACTTAGGGTAAAGTGCACCCTAAGTATAGCATAATCATAAGATGGAGAAAGGGATGTGGGACTAAAGAATGTGTTGATATGGACATCTGGATCTATGTACAGTGGAGGATCAGTAAAGCTCAGGCGTGAGATGCATTAGATGTGAGTCAAAGACCACATCTCACGCAAAATGAATAGGGGCAAGATCCACGACCCGCGGCTCATGATCTAGAAATGGCTTGAGCCGCTGGCCGTTCACTCGGAAGGTACTCTCAGAAGACAACTCAGATATGTCGATGCTACCGTTGTCGTGTACCTTCCGAACCAGATAAGGTCCTTTCCATTTGCTCTGTAGCTTCCCTGGAAATAATCTAAGCCTCGCGTCAAACAGCCATACTCTCTGTCCAATCTCAAAATGCTTGTGGCTGATATGAGAATCATGCCACTCCTTGACTCTCTCCTTATAATGTAGGCTGCTTGAGAAAGCTACATCTCTAAGCTCCTCCAGGGCAGCTAGCTCTGCCCTCCTCTGGTCTCCTATACCATCTGGATCCATAAGTATGTCTGTAACTGCCCAAAGTGACTTGTGCCTCAGCTCAACAGGTAAATGGCATGGCTTGCCATATACGAGGCGAAAGGGAGATGTGCCCAAAGGTGTCTTGAAAGACGTCCTATATGCCCACAAGACCGAGTCCAATAGCTGTGACCAATCCTTTCGGTCAGGGCGGACGACTTTCTGCAGAATAGTCTTGATCTTCCTATTCGACACTTCGGCTAGACCATTCGTCTGTGGATGGTATGGCGTAGCAACACGATGGTCTATGCCGAACTCGCTAGCAAGTGCCTTCACCTGGTCGTTGATGAAGTGAGATCCCCCATCAGAAATCAGAACTCGTGGAACCCCGAACCGCGTGATGATGTGCTTCCTCAAAAATCTGCAAACTGTCCTCGCATCAGCGTTTCGGGCAGGGATAGCCTCCACCCAACGACTCACATAATCAACGGCCAACAGAATGTACTCAAATCCCTGACTCTTAGGGAATGGACCCATGAAATCGATGCCCCATGCGTCAAAAACCTCACAGAAGTGAATGGGCTGCATCGGCATCATATCACGCTGTCCACGAGTGCCCATCCTCTGACAGTCAGTACACCTCTTCACGAACTCATCTGAGTCCTTGAAGATGGTAGGCCACCACAAGCCGGATTGGAGCACTTTCTGTGCCGTTCTCCTCCCAGAATGATGTCCTCCTGCCTCAAGCTTGTGGCAGTAAGTGAGGACGCTATGGTGTTCCTCCTGAGGAATACACCGACGCCAGACGCTATCCCCTCCTTCATGGTAAAGGATGGGATCCTCCCAATGGTAAGACTTGGCCTTCGCTAGGAAGGTCTCAAGTCTCTGCCTGGGCCAATCTTGTGGAACTTTCCCAGCAACGAGAAAGTTCACAATATCGGCATACCATGGGAGTGAGGCGATAGCAAGGATCGCCTCATCTGGGAAGGTATCTCGGATAGGATCTATCTGCTCAGTCTCCTCAGGCTGCTCTAATCGGGAGAGGTGATCCGCCACCACATTCTTGACTCCAGGCTTATCCTTAATCTCAATGTCGAACTCCTGGAGTAGAAGGATCCATCTAGTCAGTCTGGCCTTGGCATCCTTCTTTGCCATGAGGTACCTGATGGCGGTATGGTCTGTAAACAAAGTCACTCTAGATCCGATGATATGATCTAAACTTATCCAGGGCAAACACTACGGCTAGCATCTCCTTCTCTGTGACTGTATAATTCCGCTGGGCGGAATCCAATGTGCGGCTAGCATAGTGTATAGCAAATGGCACTCCATCCCTCCTCTGTCCCAGCACTGCCCCTACGGCAAAATCGGAGGCGTCCGTCATGATCTCGAATGGGAGAGACCAATCAGGCGGCTGGAGGACAGGAGCCTCAATCACGCACTGCTGGAGAGTAGCAAACGACGAAAGACACTTGTCATCGACAAGGAACTCGGTGTCTTTCGTCAAGAGGTCAGTCAACGGCCGGGCAATCCTGCTGAAGTCCTGAATGAATCTCCTGTAAAATCCAACGTGCCCCAGAAATGACCGTAACTGCCTCAGATTGGACGGCGGTGTGAGTTTCCTAATGACATCAACCTTGGCCGGATCAACCTCCATGCCCCTGTTGGAGATGATGTGGCCAAGCACCGTTCCTTGAGTCACCATGAAGTGACTCTTCTCCCAAGATAGCACCAAGTGATACTCAATACATCGCTGAAGTACTCGATCTAGGCAGTCAAGACAAGAATCAAACCCGTCGCCGTAGATCGAGAAATCATCCATGAAGACCTCTAGGCACTCCCCTACCATGTCCGAGAATATCGACAGCATGCACCTCTGAAAAGTCGCAGGGGCATTGCATAGCCCAAATGGCATGCGTCGAAAAGCATATGTGCCGAAGGGACAGGTAAAGGTGGTCTTCTCCTGGTCCTCAGGAGCGATGGCCACTTGGTTGTAGCCCGAGTACCCATCCAGGAAGCAATAATGGCTCTTCCCTGCCAGTCTCTCAATGATCTGGTCAATAAAAGGCAGGGGGAAATGGTCCTTCTTGGTGGCTTGGTTGAGTCTCCTGTAGTCAACACAAACCCTCCAAGAGGTGGGTACTCGTGTAGCAATCTCCTCTCCCGACTCACTGATCACAGTCGTGATGCCCGTCTTCTTGGGCACCACATGCAAGGGGCTGACCCACTTGGAGTCGGAAATGGGATAAATAAAACCTGCACCCCACCATTTGGATATTTCCTTCATCACAACCTCTCTCAGGTTGGGGTTCAGACGCCGCTGGAACTCACGCGACGGCTTCGCCCCTTCCTTGAGATAGATATGGTGGGAGCACACTGATGGACTAATCCCATGGAGATCTGCTACGCTCCATCCGATCGCCTTGCGGTTCTTTTCAAGAACCCCCATCAGACGAGATTCCTGCTCTCCAGTCAACTCGGCGGAGATGATGACTGGGTACATCTCTGGATCGCCCGCAAGGAATCGATATTTCAGCGAAGTAGGGAGCGGCTTCAGCTCTGGAATGCTGGGTGCCGGCAAATCTGGCTGTGGAAGAAACTGAGTGAAAGCTGCAAGGTCGGCCAAATCTGCCTGGGAAAGTGAAAGCATACTCTCGCAAACTGGATCGGGAGGAGGCGGCTCAACTGCCCTGTCTCTGCTCTGCTCTGCGTCTACCTCCTCCTCATCTCTAGGCTCAGATGGACTCAGGTCTGGCATCTGATCATAGCAATCGGCCCAATCAGACTCTGAATCCGAGGGATCTGCATCATAAGTGGTGGCATCAGTACCACCGGAAAACAAGGTGGCCTCAGCACCACCATCACAAATCATCGTGCTGCGATCAAGGACCGGCTCTGCTGCCGCAATGGTATCCTGAACCAGGTCTGTGCTCTCCAGACCCTCCTCTGCTTTCATCTCTGCATCAGCTGTGTCTGAAAGTGAGAGGGTGGTCTGTGTCTCAAGGTCTGCCCAAGCTGCCTCATCATCTGTGATCACAAAATCACAGTCCTGGTGGATGTCCGGCTCTGCGTCTGTCAGCTGCTCTGAATCGGTACTCGCATCTAAGCGGGATCTGAATCTGGCTCTATAGTCCTCGACCGTCTCTATTTGTATACTCTCGCCCTGGACGCGAAAGTACACCTTCCCGCTATCATGATCAGTCACCGCCTTGGCTGTGGCCAAGAACGGACGACCAAGGATGATGGGGGTATCTGTCACTGACTCAGGGATCTCCATGTCCAACACTACGAAGTCCACGGGGAATTGTAGGCCCTGAATCGTGACGATAACGTCTCGTAATAACCCCTTCGGCCTCTTGACAGATCGATCAGCGAACTGAAGGACTGTCCTGCTCAGTCGAAGAGTGCCCAACTCGAAGCGGTCGAGAAGGGCTGCCGGAAGAAGGTTAATCGACGATCCGCTATCTAGAAGAGTACGGTCGAACCACTGCTCACTAATCTGGCATCTGACATACGGGGCCCCTGAATCTGGCCTCTTGGCTGGCAGTCGGTTCTGGATCGCAAAGCACGTGGCTTTGGTCAGCACATGTATCTCTGAAGTGTGATTCCTCCTCCTCCTGACCGTAGTGCTCTCTCTCAAAGATCTCTGGAGAAGGGGGATGTGCTGCAAAGCCTCCTGGAGGGTCAGCTGAATGTGGAATCGGTCAATCATGCTCTGGCTGAACTCCTCAATCTCTCTCTTTTTTGGATCATTTTTCTTCCCCTTCCCCATCTGAAGGGCTCTAGGGAAGGGGATCACTGGGTCCTTCTCAGATGAAGGACTAGGAAAAGGTCTAAGCAGTTCAAGGACCGGATCCACACATACATCACGCACCACAGTGGGACCAAAAGAAAGTAAACCTTTTTCTTTATTCATAGCAGAATTCTGAGATACATGGACACGAGGAAAAACAACATCTCTGTCTCTACAAACACCGGTGGCCTCAGTACCACCACGGGCTGGCTGCTCTGCTGCTGCTGCTGCTGCTGGACGTCGTGCGGCATCAGTACCGCTGGCTGGCTCGGCTGAATGGGTGGCATCAGTACCACCTCCTAGATCTGGTGAAGCGGCGGCCTCAGTACCGCCGGTGGGATCAGCATCCTTGGTGGCCTCAGTACCACCGTCATCGTCTGGCGCGGCCTCAGTACCGCTCTCCTCCTCCTCCTGTGGCGCCTCGGGATGGTGCTCAGATGAGGCGCCGCCGCCTGCTGGGGTCCTACCGCTCCTAAGTGTGACAAAATCAGCATCAAATAAATCCGAAGATGTATCATCAAATGGGTCACTAGGAGTGGCTGACTCAGTAGGTACTACCTGCTCAGATTTCCGCTTGAGGCTGTTCGGATTGGGCTCTATCTGGGCTGGTATGGCGGCCTTCCCTCTCACCAGGTCCCGCATCTCCTGGCGGAACTCGTCCATCTCCCGTCTGAATGTGGCCTGCTGGTCCGTGAGGAGGCGGGCGATGTCATCCAAAGCGGGGCTCTCGTGGGAGCCCGACGGGTGGCCTCTCTGTGGGTGAGGCTGCGGCTGCTGGTATGGGTGAGAGGGGTAAGATGGAGGGTGCTGCTGGTATCCCTGGTGAGCCTGCTGCTCACGTCTCCAAGGCTGTCCCTGCTGCTGATAGGGACGCGGACCGTAGGATGACTGCTGCTGATACGCTGGGGGCTGCTGCTGCGACTGGTGATGGTCTCGCTGCTGGGAGTACTGCCCTCCCTGTCCTGACAGCTGCTGTTGGGGCTGGGCACCACCACTCCCCCACCTGAATCCGGGATGGTCTCGTCGGATCCCAGGCTGGGGACGGTCGTACCAGATCCCGTTGACATCCATCAACGGCTCGGCATCCAAGGGGGCTGGCGGGAGTACTGCCAGAGGCTGATCCGGCTGGTAGACCACCATCTGCATCTCTGGAGATGGTGGGGACTAGTAGGTGGGTTGCGGCTGCTGGTACGGCTCCGCCTGTACAAGGTGAACCTGTCTAGGCTGCACTGGAGTGCTGGAGCGCTGGGACGAGCTGCTGCTGCTGCCGGCGTCGCCTCGCGACTGAAGAAGGGGCTGAGAAGCCGTCTGTGCCTCCTGGAGACACATGAGCTGTGTCTTCATGTCGCTCAAGACCTGTGCCATCTGCTCCATCTGCGTGATACTCTGGCACTGCTTCTTCTCTATCAGCTCCATGCGGTCCAACTTCTCGCTGATGATGCCCATGTCCGCAGCTGACGACTCTAACTGTGCTGCTGCTGTGACTGCGGACGAACTGGAAGGACCTGCATCTACCCGTGCTATCCTCTGGTACTGCACGGGTCCTGGCTGATGTGGCTGGGTCTTCTGAGTGTAGAGCCGGGTCTGGGACATAACCATGTAGTTCTCTGCCATCTCCTCAAAAATAGCCCAGACCTGGTCGTGGTCCTTGGCGAAGTAGGACCCACCACAAGAAGCATTCACCAGGCCCTGTAGCTCTGGTGACAACCCACTGAAGAAGCTCTGAACCAAGTTCGGCTTCGTGATGTCGTGGTGCGGGCATCTGTCCAACAGCTCTCTGAACCTCTCCCAAGCCTCGTGGAACTGCTCGTTGGGGAACATGGAGAAGTTACTAATCAGGGCCCTCGCTGCATTCGTCCGCCCGAGTGGATAGTACTTGTTCAAGTACTCGGTGCGGAGCTGCTCCCAGGTATAGACGAATCTCCCCAAATGCTTCAGCCAGGTGGCTGCTCTGTCTGCTAGTGAGAAGGGGAATGCGATCATCCTGATCGTGTCCTGGTCCACATGTCTGTCGTGGACAGTGCTGCATATCATCAAAAACTCCTGGAGGTGGAGGTGGGGCTCCTCTGTAGCAAGTCCATGGAACCGAGGAAGCATCTGCAAGGTGTTCGGGGGGAACTTGAAGTCCCCCACGATGGCTGGAACCACAACCCAATGGTGCATCAAAGTAGATCCGGGGTTGTGCAACTCCCGCATCGGTCTAGGTGGTCCTGCTCCTCCTGCGGCTGCTGCCGCTGCGGCGGCGGCCGCGGCTGCTGCTGCTGCTGCGGCTCGTGCTTGTGCATCTGCATCCGGGATATCCTCGGGCTCGCTCTGCGCATCTCGCTCTGCTCTGAGCCTCTCCAACTCACGCCTCATCTCAATCATGAACGCTCCCTGATCGCGGAGCTGCTGCTGAACTGTATCGAGTGATGCGATCAGGGTGGAGTTGATCGCTCCCTGGTCTAGTACAATGTGCTCTGGTCTACGGGAGTGATCATCAGAACTGCCTGCTCCGGCCATCTCGACGTCTGCAAAATCAAATGAGCCCAACTCAGGTGCCGTCAAATGAATCAGTCTCTCCTCGGGCTCATGTCTCTCAGGAAGATCAGAAAGGGGATCGAGGGGGAACAGGGTGGAGTCGTACTCGGGCTCGGAGAGCGGGTCTGAGCTCTCGCGAGCCAACCTAGATGATGAGGTAGACGCGCCCGAAAGCGGTGCCGCCAGAGGCTGCCTAAGAGATCGTCTACCCATCATCTTGATCTGGCGAGTAGGGCGGATGAGATCTGGAAAAATTATGATCGAAAAACAAACCCCCGGTTCACCAACGCAACGCGAGCTGAAGACCGTGAAAGTTCGGTCAAATTATCTTGTCAATTTTATTTTGGTGAACACTCAAGATATCAGAGCGCTTACGTGACCTGTTGGGATATCCGCTGCTAACCCCAACCGACTGGCCCGCACAGAAGAGTCGGTAATCAGTCGGGTTTAGCCGCGGGGGGCTCTACCTAGTGTGCGGGTCACTCTCTCGCGCATACAAACCAAGCAATGAGGGGGTTGCTCTCCCCAAGACAGAATTTTTAGGGTGAGCGAGTTTTAAGGTCAATAATCTTAGCAGTCCCAATTTTATGGTTACACTTTTTAGGTATTTTTCAAATCAAACAAAACGCCTAACGAATTTTTCGATTCTCCTGATTATTAAGTCAAAAACAGGGGGGAGAAGTCGAAAAAGCCGATGCACGAAAAATCAATGATGCATGCAAAGTCAGAAATGCGTACCTTGCTCCAGCTCTCTACATGCAAAGTGATCCGCGCATAAAATAAAAGACAGAAATTAAACTAAGCTAAATGATGCAGCGGGAAGCCGAGTCCTAGATGAGCAACTTCTAGCGAAGAACCGTCTAACCGGTCACCGACCTCCAAGCCAAAGGGTCCGGTCTTGGCTCGTCCCTCCCCTGCCCGACAAATCGGGGGTAGGAGTAAGCGCTTTACAGGACGAGCTACGGCACGTAGGCTACGGAAGCTAGCGAGTCCGTTATTTTTATTATTTATTTTAAGTAGGTCCAATTACGGTTCTATAGGAACAGATATGCCTTAAGGTGTGTGGATCCTACTCAATTACGTCACAATCACCAGAAAGTCCTAAATCTAGGGGCTCGACAAAAACCGCGAAAAACCGGCAAATGACAGTAAGAAAGGAAAAAGAAATCCGCGATAAAAGCCGCGAAAAAGCCGCGAGGTCCTAATGGGTCCCCCGAGCACACCGGTGCTCGGCGAAACAGACCCGCTACGGTGGTCAAGTCCAAGCAGTCTCAGAAGTGTCCTGTCCCTGTATTATTACAATAATAATGACTGAAATGAGATAAAACTATCCTAATACCTCACCCACTCAACTCTCTCTCTCCCGCTCTCTCCTGCGGCTTCGTAGAGAAATAAGCCGCCTCCAAGTGCCGCGGCTGCACCGGCTCCTCGAAAGTCGCCTCCGCGGTCCTCGGGCCCTCGCAAGAAATAGAGGAGAGTGGTCAGTCCATAAAGAATAATCAAATAATAGGGAAAAATAAAAGAAAATGCAAGTGAGGGTATATGTGCAAAAATGGAAAACAAAATAATCACACAAAATAAAACAAAAGTAAAAATAAAAGAAAATAAAAATAAAACAAAATAAAACAAAAAGAAACTATAAACAAAAGCCGCGAAAAGCCGCGAGCTCAGAAGAGCCGCGAAAAGCCGCGAAAAATAAAACGAAAATAAAAACAAAAATAACTACTAAGCCGTGCTCCCCGGCAACGGCGCCATTCTGATGACACAAAATCCCGAACAACTGAGGTGAAGGTACTAAAATGAGGTCGTTGCGACCTCAGTCACTCGGATGTGTGTATCAAGAAAAATAAACCACTCAAAATACGTAAAATCGATCAAGCACAAAAGAGAGCGGTCTCGCTATGAGATTCACCTGGTATAGCTCCCAGGGTCGAACACAAGGAGCACGGGTTGGCCAAGGGCCTACGAAGTAGTCAAAAGAAAATAAAATAAAAGAAAAGTAATTTTTAGTGGTTTTCAATAATTTTTATATTTTTTTAGGATTTTAAAATATGAAGAAAATAAAAGAAGGCAAATATAAACACACTTTGGCAATTTATTTAACACATCAAAATTCAAGCAAAAATTCAAGAAAAAATATTTTTATGTTTTTTAGGTTTTTAAGTGTTTTCGGTGAATTTTTGGTATTTTTATAAGGTGTATTTTATTTTCTAAAAAATCAAACAGTGCTACAAAAATGAGGTACTGTCCAGCAAGGCCCAAAACCCAAAAATAAAATATTTATGGATCTCAAAGGGCCTTGGAGGTAATTTTTCTGTATTCTAGAGAAAATAAGGAAAATGTGGACACCTAAATTATTGTTTTTGGATTTTTGGATTATCTATTATAATTTTTATAAGTTTTTAGTTATTTTTCAATTTTTAGGGTTTTTACTCAATGAAAAATAGCCAAAATTGGCTAGAAAATCAAATAACACACAAGAAACAGAACCTAATTTTTTTAGAATTTTTGGGGGTGTTTTTATATTTTTTTGGGATTTTTAAACCTAGACAGTAGCTAAAATGAGAGTTTTTGAATTTTTAAAAATACTAAATAAAATCAAAAATGTCCTCAAAAATTCTCAAAAATCCAACAACATGGCAGGAGCCATGTGTCAAATTTTCATCGAATTTGGAGGTGGTTTGATATTTATTCAAAAATAAAAAAGGGGGCACTGTGCACAGGGACTTAAGTGCAAATACCCGAAGCTCTGGGGGTCCAGGTGCAATTTGCCCAGCAAATCACGCGCGTGGCGCGTGCCTGGGGCACTCAGGGACCTTCTGGTAATAAAAACCAAGTTCTTGGACCTTTTGGTAACTCGTACCAAAAAGTCCAGGGGCTTGGGCGCAAATAACCCACTAAAATCCGCACATGTTCAAATAAAATGCTCACAGGGGTATAAATGCAAATACCAGAAAGTATATATTCATTCAATAACCATCCAGAACTACAGGATAAGAGATGCAAATAACCCAACTAAACACGTGACGAAGCACGTGGGCTCACATACACAGGGGTATCAATGCAAATAAAAACAAGCACAAGGTCCGAGGTGCAATTTACCCTACGTAAATAAAACTACTAAAATATTTACAGGACTAGGACTGAAAACAAAAACTAAGAGGGGGCCCTAAGTAAATTACCCCTTTATTCGTCGACGGCTGGATGCGCGCCACGTGGATGATCCAACGGTCCTGGTGGGTGGGCGCTCTTCTTCTTCAGCACGTGGGCCTGATCGACGCTCCAGAGGGGGACACGTGGGAGATCTAACGGGTCAGGTGCTGTGCCCTCTCTCCTCTGCTCTGACGGTCCTGATGAAGCCTCGAGGTGATCAACGGCAACTGCTCTTCGATGAATGGACGACCGTGATTGAAACTGGAACTCCGAGGCTGATCGGACGGCGATGGAGGTCCCTCGAAGAACAAGTGGCCGGCGAGGTTCGCCGGCCTCGTGTGCGTGCCCGGGTCCTTCTCAGCTGCCTCCAAGTATCGGAGAAGATAGGTGATGGCGTCCCGCAGCTGCTGGTAGCTTCAGATGGCCCAGCCGAGCCCTGGAGGGGCTCCGGCGAGGTCGTCGGCGTCAAGCTCCTGGTCTGAAAGTGAGGGGGGCTCAGATGCCCTCCTCTTGACCTGCAAAGTGAACCAAAAGCTTCGCGGGTCGAGGGCAAAGTGCCTCGACCCGATGAAGCGGCGTGAGGGTGATCGATGCGTCGGGGCGGATGAGCTCCAGCGAGCGGAGGATGGTGGAGCACGAATCCCAGCTCCGGGGCGAGCTGGGTTGAACGAATGGGCGTAGAAGGTGCGTCGGAGGATGGCGAAGGTGAGCGTGGGTTCCGATGATCAAAACGATACTCGATGTGGCCGGAATCGACGGAACTCGGCGAAGATGCGATTTGGGGGAGACTCTAAATTAACCTAAATAGGCGAGCTAGAAGGGTACCTGGGCGGAGCGGAAGACTATGCTGGAGCTTGGCTAGCTCCTGGTCGTCGCCTCGAAGGGCGTCAAGGCCTGAGGCTCGAGCTCCGGCTGAGTGGCGGAGCACGGCGGCGCGAAGCTGCCGGATCGATGGTCGGGGCACCCTCTCCTCACTGCAATAGGGGCAAACGCGAGCTGTCACCTCGGTGATTGCTCTGGAGGTCACGGGAATGAGAGTGGCGAGCCAAAGATGAGAGTGGGGTGCGGCGGAGCTCAGGTTTTATATCACTAGGGGTCCGGCTAGATGGGATTCGGGCAAGAAGCTCGGAGCGCGGATCCCAAGAACCCACCCCGGGCGTGGATCAGGGAAGATCAGGCTCGGATTAGAGCCCGGGGTTAGCGGATTTGGGGGTCGGATCTGGTGGGGATAATTGGAAGAAGTCGGGTCCAAAAACAGATCCGCGACTCTGTGGTCCAGGGGGGGAGTTGACCGGGGGTCAACAATCCCCCGTGGACCAATCAGAGTCCGCCAAACCAGAAATGTTTATTTGATTTTTTTGGGCCATTAAATGGCCGAATTTTCAAAAACTTAAAACATGAAATATTTTTGTTTTAATTTTTTCTATTTTTTTGTGATTTTTAATTAATTTTTGGAAATTAAAATAAGGTATTTACATAGTATAGCTATACATAGGTATTTATACAATATAGGGTTTTTGATTTTTGATTTTTAATTAGTTATTTTTATACATTTTTATTCCTATTCTATATTTTATTTATTTATAGGGTAAAATGAGGAATAAAAGGCTATTTTTATTTTATTTTTATTATTTATATACATAGGGGAAATAATTAGTTATGTACAATTATATACATGGTATATATACAAGATATTTTTGTGATTTTAATTTTGTTATTTTTATTTGATTTTTGTTTTGTTTCTTTTTATTTATTTTATTTACAATATATACCATAGAATATTTACAAAAAGTTTCAAAAATAAATTTATTTATTTATAAGGTTAAATAAATAGAGATGGTGGTCTATATACAAGGTGAAGGGGTGTTTTTGAGTTTTTAATTTTTAAATTTTTATTTTGTTTTTAATAGTTTATCAATATATACAAAATATATACAAATATTTACAACATATTTTTGGGTGAGGAAAATATAAATTTTATTTATTTACAAATATATACACATGTGAGCCCCTATCTCCCTCTACTTGGCTTTTATGCGGTCAGGCCCCTGCTGAGCCCTCCCTTGGGTTAGGTTGCTCAATATTTATTCTAAATATTTCCCTCTTTTTCTTTTTCATCTTTATTCTTTTATTTTTGCACAAAAACATGCTAATTATAAGTATTTACAAACATGCATGCTTTTGCTAATTATTCCTATTTACACATATCTACATGCATTTGCATAGGTTTTTGTAGCTAAAATATAAGAATAAAGAGTGATGAATGGGTATTCATCATGGAGCAGGGCACCCACTGCGGCTTTTTCGCTCGTGTTTTTCTCGACGGTTTTCTGTGACTTTTCGAGGATATGTGCTTGTTAGGATATCTCGATTTTTCCCCTTCTCTGCGAAACCATAGCGAGGTACTTGCTCAGGTCATACACCTAGTTGCTTGTACTTAGGACCATACCAAAAATACGTTAGGATATTTTTCTGAAAAAAGTGATAAACGAAAATAAAACAGAGACTGCTAATTTTATCTAACTCTAAGAGAAAACGTAAGGACTCTACCTTTTTGGGGGAGAGCGACCCCTGCAATTGCATCACAGGTACTATTTGCAGATTTTGAGTGAGGGACGACACATAAGCTAGATCAAGAGTCTGGGATTCTTCCGAAGTACTACTTAGTTCATGCTTTAAATCACCTTATCTTTTGTGGTAATCTTTGGTAGCAGGAAATGGTCCGGATTTACTTAGAGGAGTGGGAGGTTTAGAGGACATTGCGTAAGTCTCCGTCTACAAGTAACACAGGTAGCCAGAAACGGTCTGTACTTACTCCCATACCGGCTAAGACTAGGTGATTTCTGGTAAGAACTCAGGACAGTATTTTGTAGAAGTTTCAAGCACCTATCTCATCTCACTAGTTTGTTAGAAGATTTGTCTACCAATCAACCATAAAAATGACAAGATAAAAGACCGAACTTTTACTATCATCACCATGGTTGCGTTGGTGAACTTGGGGTTTGCTTTGGGTTTAATTGCGGTATGAGTCCCATCTTTTTAGGATCATGATCAATTAAAATCAACAAGATGATGGGAAGGTGATCGCTTCAGTAGACTCTGACCGATCTTCTCTCTCGCGCACCTGCCCAATCATCTAGATCGGTTTGGTATGTCTCTCGTCCCAAACTGAAATATACCTGAGTTGCTACTTCCAGGCATGGCTCTAACCCTGAAAGCTCATCGTGTAAATCTCCTACTCCTTCTCTCCCATCATTGCCTCTAGTTCCAGACAAACATCAACAGTTACATATTGATCTGGGCAATCCGGACCTAGATTATTTCTCGTTTTTCAAAAGACATGGCTGGAAAGGGACTGCAGACAACCTCTATAGTCATAGATTAGGTTGCGATCAACATCAGTCTACTTGTTTCCCTTAAGACCATGTAGAACCAGATTCGGGAGCAAGGTAGACTACGGAACAATGTCAGAGCAGAGCTGACCCAGTTGCGAGCCAAACGGGACAATCTTGATGCTGAGAACCCAGGACCTGAGGAACCTGATGAAGTAGAGAGACCACCACTTGGTCCTAATAGAACTATGCAGTAGGTCTACAATCTTCGAGCTACTACGATCCATTGGTGGATCCGTGTTCCTGTCATTCATGGGAACTTTGAGTTCCATCCTCAGACGATCTATATGCTGCCCAAGTTTCACAGGCTTTCTACTGAGGAGCCGCATCTGCACCTTCAGGAGTTTGAGCTTATCTGTAGTACGGTGCATGATGCAAATGTGAACGAGCATACGATCAAATTGATCGCTTTTCATTTCTCACTCGTAGACCGAGAAGCCTACTGGATGAAACATTTAGGAATATATGTTTCAATGTGGGAGGAGCTATGCACCGCATATTTGAACAAGTACTACCCCCTCGATCGAACGAATGTTGCTAGAGCCATGATCAGGAACTTCACCATGATCGGGAATGAGCAGTTCCACGAGGCATGGGACTATTTTAGAGAGCTCATTGATCGGTGTCCCCATCATACACTTTCCAAGCTAATTCTTGTACATAGTTTCTTTAATGGGTTGACACCCTAGTTACAGGGACTAGTGAATGCTTCCTGTGGTTGATCGTATTTTTCAATGCATGAGGATCAGGTAAGGGCCATTCACAAGAAAACGGTAGAGAATTACACAATAATGTCCCAGACTCGGGTCTTCAACTAAACAAAACCACCTACTTATAACTAGCATTCCCGAGTTGCACAGATTGAAGGGAATCCATCTTCTACTGTTTTGGTACCTATTGAATCCTCATCAGCTCATATGGGGATCATTTGTCGGAAGTTGGACCACATTGAGATAATTGAGAAGAAGTGCCACAACTTAGATAAGCTCGATAGGATTGACGAACTTGAGAGGTGCCTGAGTTATCTGAAGACACATATTATGTGCCTTCAAGAGATACACGCAGACTCCAACAAGTCTTCCAGATCATAGACTGATTCAGGAAGCTAAGACCGATGCATATTCCAAGGCCTCCAATACATCACATATACCATGTGCATTCTGAGCCGACAGATCGACCCTCGATGTACCCGTAACTCCAGCAGACGCCACATGTGGCACACAGATGGTGGTGTATCAAAGCAATCAGCCCTCGGCATCGATGCCCCCAACGTACTCTGAGATGCTTGATCCATTGACTGATGTCAATGGGATTGGGTATAACCAGGCACAACAACCAGGGATTCGTCGCGATCACCCTAGTTTCCGTTGGTCTATAGGAGGTGCCTATTCCCAACAACAACAACAGGAACCAATGGGGAAGAACAGAGAGTAGCAGCAGTATTCTGGTCCTCATCAATATCAACAACCTCAGTGGAGGCAGAACCCCTATAAAACTCAGTATTAGCAACATTATCCTCCACACCAGCAACCATCTTAGTCGCAACCTCAGTATCATCGAGGCAACTCATCCGGGTCTCATGGGCCTTTCCATAATAACCAAGCATTAGAATACCTTGACAACCAAATCACTGACCAGCAGGCATCTTTTAGGTGAGAAATGGATGAGTTAAAAACTCATGTCATAGATCTGGTGAAAGGGAAGTCCGCCTTGCCTGCTCAGATAGAGCCAAATCTGAATAACCTGAAATTAAAGTCAAAGCAGGTAGATTTGACCGAGACCACCCTCCAACCATAGGTATTTTCCGATGACTATCTTTATTGTGATGACAGTGACTTCATTTCTCTTAGGAGCGGTAGCATGCCAGTAGGCAGAGACTCTACTAGGTTCGAAGAAGACACTCTGGATAACACAAGCAAGCCTCTAGAAGACATTCATGGCAGTACTGAAGCCACACCTTTTGATTATGAAGATGGTGGTGTCGAAGCCACCTGGTCTGAAGAGCAACCAGAGCCGAATGACGACGTAGCTGCTTTACCTTTCTTTATATCTAGTGATGATGAGAGAAAATCCCAAAAAAGTGTACAAAAGAGAAGAATTCGAAAAATAAATAAAAATATAGTTGATCAATCTTCCTCTTTTTCTGATGATTCAAAAAAAGCAGGTCCCCATTTTTCAAAAACATTTCCTTCTAATTCTCATGATCCTCCGATTGTACAGACTAACAAAGAGGATGTATATATTCCTTTTCCCAAAGCACTCTGCTTAGGAAAAGGAGATAAAAAAGAAAACATCAAAAAATCCAAATGAATGATCTAACGAAAGAGATGACCGACAAGTTCACGATCCAACTAACTCTTTTAGAAGTCTTAGTACACATCCCTCTTCTGCAGAAAGGCCTTAAAGGACGAAGCACAGTCCGTAAAAAGAAGGTGTAGCGCAACCATTGTTCTGAGATCTATGTGCTGCCAAGGAAACCTGTCATGCTATTCAGAACTATCTCCCAGCGAAGAGATCAGATTCGGGAGCGTCGTATGTCAGATGCGAGATCCTCGATCAGACTTCTGATTGGACTCTATTAGATTGCGGATCTTCCATTAATCTCCTTCCTTTTTTCTTACTCAACAAGCTCGAGTTTGGTCCTCTTCGACCAAGCCGAATGGTCTTGCAGTTTGTTGATAGATCGGTCAAGAGGCCTAAGGGTTTAATCGAAGACGTTATCGTCACCATTCAAGGTTTGAAATTCCCTGTGGACTTCGTCGTGTTAGACATGGAGGTCCCTAAATGCATGATCGATACCCCGATCATACTCTTGCGACCTTTTCTAGCAACAACAAAGGCCATTTATGACTATGGAATCGGGAAGGTGTACGTTCCCGTCCATGGCAAAAGTATACATATAGAGACGATACAAGACCATCAATCTAGACGAGCTGAATTAGAGAGAGCATCTTAAAAACCGACAGTCATTAGGATTGTGATTTTGTACAAATAGATGATGAGGCCATCTGGGCCGAACCTAGCACCCAATCTTTTATTACACATTCGACAGAAGCTGAGATTCATATATCTGATGATGGAAGGTTGGAGAACAGAATACTGGAGTCGAGTAGCGAGAATCTTGATGGAGATGATTCTGAGAGTTTATCAGATCATTCAGACATTATATATCCCTCCGGGTCTGAAGTGAATTATCAGAATTATCACTCAATCGTAGATCATTCAGGTTCTGAATATGTTGATTGGCAATGTTTTGCTGAATTCCTATCACTTCAAACTCCATCAACAGATCCTACAACCAATATGGAGACCGAACCAGAACAAAATATCCAGCAGTCGCCGGACCTTTCTTAGTCAGAGCAGGCCGAGCATTCGCATATCGATCTAGTAGCCTATACTCTGTCCCTATTTAAACTACCTATCCCTATTCCTTCTCCCACTGAGCTTAAATCGTTTCCTAAGAGCATGAAATATTGACTCCTTGTTAGCGAATCTAAAATGTTTCCAATCGTCATCTCTTCCAATCTGACCGAAGATCAGGAATCTCGATTGATGGAGATTCTTGAAAAGAACCACAAGGAAATCGGGTGATCAGTAGTGCATCTCCATGGGATTAGTCCGGTTCTCTGCTCCCTCCACATCTTTCTCGAGTAGGACGCCAAGCCATCTCGTGAGTTTCAGCGCAAGCTGAACCTGAATCTTTGAGAAGAAGTTATGAAGGAAATATCCAAGTGGTGGACTGCCGATTTTATATCCCATCTCCGACTCAAAATGGGTTAGTCCTTTATATGTTACCACTACAGTGATCAATGAGGACAGAGAGGAGATCGCTACCCGAGTATCGACTTCTTGGCGCGTAGATGTGGACTACAGACATTTGAATCAGGCGACCAAGAAGGATCATTTCTCGCTGCCGTTCATTGATCAGATCATCGAACGGTTAGCCGGGAAGAGCCATTACTGTTTTCTCGATGGGTACTCGGGATATAACCAAGTGGTCATTCTTCTAGAAGACCAAGAAAAGACAACATTCACCTATCCGTTCAGAATGTATGCTTTCAAACGGATGCCCCTCAGACTATGTAATGCCCCGGCTACATTCCAGAGGTGCATGCTTTCGATATTTGTAGACATGGTGGGAGATATCTTGGAGGTCTTCATGGATGATTTCTCAGTCTATGGCAATGATTTTGATTCCTACCTTTCTAGACTAGACCACGTGCTTTAGAGGTTTATGGAGTTTAACCTTGTACATTCTTGGGAGAAGAGTCATTTTATGATGACTCAGGGAAGATCCTTGGTCATATCATCTCCAACAAGATGGATATCATTAAGAAACTCAATCGACCGTCCAATCTGAAGTAGTTACGATCTTTTCTCGGGTATGTCGGTTTTTACCGACGTTTCATACGTGACTTCAGTAAAATTGCTTAACTGTTATCTGATCTTATCGCGAAAGACACCGAGTTTATCGTCGATGATAAGTGTCTTTCTTTGTTCGAAAATCTCAAGAATATTGTTGTAGAGGCTATTGTCCTTCAGCCACCCGATTGGTCTCTCCCCTTCGAGATCGTGACGGACGCCTTTGATTTTACCGTTGGGGCTGTGTTTCGACGGAGGAGGGATGGCCTTCCATACGCCATACACTACGCTAGCAAGACATTGGATTCCATGCAGCGGAATTACACAATTACAGAGAAAAAAGTGCTAGCCATAGTATTTGCCTTAGATAAATTTTCATCCCACATCTTAGGATCGAAGGTCGCAATCTTCACTGATCACACCGCCATCAAGTATCTAATGGACAAGAAGGATTCGAAGCATCATCTAACCAGATGGATCCTTCTACTCCAAGAGTTGGATATCGTTATAAAGGACAATCCTGGAGTCAAGAATGTGGTGGTGGATCACCTCTTCCGACTAGAACTCCCCGAGACTTCTGAGTTTTATTCACCATCCCCGAGACCTTCCCGACGAGGCGATTCTTGTTGTCGCCTCGCTGCCATGGTATGATGACATTGTGAACTTTCTTGTTACTGAGAAAGTCCCACAAGGTTGGTTAGAACAGAGACTTGAAACTTTCCTCGCGAAAGCCAAGTCTTACCATTGGGAGGATTCGATCCTTTATCATGAAGAAGCGGATTCTGTCTGGAGTCAGTTTATTCCTCAAGAGGAATACCAGAGTGTCCTCATGTATTGCCATAAATTAGAAGCCGGACGACCCCATTCAGGGAAGAGGACAACACAGAAGGTGATCCAATTCGGCCATTGATGTCCTACTCTCGTTGAAGATGACCACGCACTCGTAAAGAGATGTACTGACTATCAGAAAATGGGCACTTGTGGAGATGGAGATATGATGCCAATGCAACCAATTAACTTCTGTGAAGTGTATGATGCATGGGGTATCGACTTTATGAGCTTGTTTCCTAGAAGTCAAGGGTTCGAGTATATCCTTCTAGCTGTAGATTATGTGAGTCATTGTGTAGAGGCTATCCCTGCTCGAGCCGCTGATGAGAACACGGTTTGCAAGTTCCTAAGAAAGCATATCATTATGCGATTTGGGGTCCCTCATGTTCTGATCTCAAACGGGGGTAGCTGATCCATCGATGACAAGGTAAGAGCACTTGCTAATGAGTTCGGTATAGACCATCATGTTGCTACTCCGTATCATCCTCAGATGAATGGTCTAGCCGAGGTCTCGAATAGGGAGACCAAGACGATCTTGCAGAAGGCTGTTCGCACAGACTGAAAGGATTGGTCGCAGCTTTTGGACTTGGTTCTTTGGGCATATAGAACATCCTTTAAAACTCCCTTGAGCACATCTCCCTTTCGAATCGTTTATGGCATGCCATGCCACTTACCAGTTGAGATAAAACACAAATCCTTATGGGCAATGAAAGAAGTGATCTTTGGCTTGGATGATTCGGGAAATCTGAGGCAGACTGAACTTGCAATCACTACAAGAAAGATTAGAACAGGCGACGGTCAACATCCGTCGCTAACGATAAGTTGACCGTCCCCTCTGATCAATGGGGACGGTCATATGACCGTCTCTACAGGTCGCGTCGCATTTGGTATACGCGACGGTAATAATAACCGTCCCCAATACCAACACATAGGCGACGGTCGTGACCGTCTCTTAAATTATTTTATTGGGGACGGTCATGACCGTCCCTTAAAATTTGTCAGGGGGGACGGTCCTGACCGTCCCAAATGATAGGAAGTGAAGACGGTCATAACCGTCTCTATGAACGAAGGGGACGATCACCATGACCGTCCCCTTTGTTAATCTGCTAACAAAAAAAATTTCCATTACCCCCTATTTGATCCTCATTTTCCCCTGTTACAAAAAATCTGTATACATAAAAAAAATTACAATCACCAGACAAAAATTGCCATCCACATTCATAAAAAACTAGTCCAACAACACATTCATTCAAAACACTACATTATCCTACATTAAATGTTCAAAATAGTTATACAATATACTAAAGTATCATACAAACTAAGTAAGCTATCCTACTCGTCGTCCTCATCCTCGTCCTCAGCGTCGTCGTCCTCGTCGTCATCCGCATCATCTTCTTCTTCACCGTCATCGTCGTCGCCTAGCCTCACAGCGGTATTATCATCAACTGTTGGGTGGCTAGTCGACGCTCCACCTTGATGTGCCTGCATGAATGCATTGAATATCACCATTTGTTGGCGCAAATCCTGAATCTCCATATTCATGTTAGACACCTGACTCTCTAGTTCCCTCTCCCTTTGTGTCTTCTGAGAGGTCGAGCCGGTCCCTACTCCATACCAATTCCGTATGATGGCACCACGACCACCACAACGGATGCGTCCCTGATGCTCTGGACCAGTCGCCTGGATGAAAGCCGCATCAGGAGTAAGAGGTGGATGACTCGTTCCGGTGGGGTCTACAGAGCCAGTGGTTGTGAGCCTGACCATCTCCTCCTACAAATTTATTTAAGTTAAAATTTATTTAATTTGTATTAAAGATGCATATATATATATATATATATTATGAATAACTTACATGAATTGGACCATAGGCATGATCCACCCAATGAACTTCCCCGCCCACATCGCGGCTCTTAGACCTCTCGAACACTTCCATTTGGCTGGGCACTCTCTCGTTCTCCACTTCCTAATGTGAAAAGATTAGTAAACTTAGGATACCATTTTAAGACATATATAATAGTTATAATTTTAACAGTAATAATAATCTAGATTACTTACAAAGTCATCCTTCAGTTGATTCGTGTTTCTTCTCCCCATTCTATGTGTAGACTTGAAACCTTTCCTTCGATTTTCCGCATTTCTCCTTGAGATGCCCTATACGAAGATAGAATTTTAATAAAAGATTTCCAAATGATATATGTATAGAATGCACATTTTTATGTCACTTACCGTATGCTCTTCTCCCATCCAAATATAAACCATCGCCCTCCATTGGTCAGCGGGTACATTCGGAGGACAATTTGCCAAATTAGCTTCCAATGGTAGCTCGGGGTCGAAGTACTTTAAAATGTAAAGAAAATTAATTATATACCTATATGATGAAAAACATGTTTATACTTAAATAAAAAGCAAAGTACTCACTCGGGCCTTCACACGACCTCGATATTTACGCAACATCTCCGCCCCATGGCCTAAAATCAGAGCATCAGTGGCCGGGTCACGGTCCCAGGAAAAACTAGACTGCAAAGTTATCAAAGCAATCATAAATAAGTTTGTATATATATTCAAGAAAAAATTTTGTTTGTTATTATTATAAATACCTCCAAATCATGAAGAATGGCATCCTTTATTGACCGCTCCACTAAACGGAAGTCTGTAATGTGGAGAGGGACCCTGGCTCTGCACACCTGCCCCAAGTAACTCTGGAAAACAGCCGAGTTCTCCCCCACCGCATCGCCTCCAACGATCGGCACCCTGAGTGTCTCACCAGGACGCAGACGGTCCAACACTCTGCACTGAGATGGGCCTCTACGTCTGGCACCCGAGCCACTCGATCCGTCAGGATCGGAGGTCTCACTCCCTCGCTGTGCTGTAGGTGGTGCATCCCGGATGCGTCTAGGACATGGAGGCATATCTGCATATTATAAAACATTCTTATTAGATATAACAACAATGATATAATTCACATATTACATCAAAAAATTGGAAAATAAATGATGGTAAACTTACATTTTAGAAATCCGCATCTACAATTTGTGTTGGATTTTCCTGTATTTCAGCTTGATATGCCTCGTTTATATTTAGCAATTCATCATCATCGTTGACATCAAAAAAATCTCTTGGCACTGTTCTCACGGGTATGATCCATCCATCAGTTAAGTTGTCTGGAACATAGAAAACTTGTTCTACCTGGCTGGCCAGTGTAAAGGGCTCATTTGTTTGCAATTTCCCAGATTGTTTTAATGAAATGATGCCATTTCTGTCTCTTTGGTATCCTATCCCCTCGCGACCAACATCAAACCAATTGCACATAAAAAGAACACCTCGACATTCATGAGTAAAATTGATCTCACGAGTTTTCCCTTGGTACTCCAACCAGACAAATTTGCGTACGCGGGAAAGTCATTTATAGTCCACAATAGTGCAGCTTGTAATTTAAATATCTCTTTTCTACATGCATCATATGTAGGTATTCCAGTAGTCCATAGGACTTTTAGTTCATCCATTAACGGTTCTAGGTACACATCAATTGCGTTGCCAGGACCTTTAGGACCAGGAATTAGTAGCGTCATCATCATAAATGATGAACTCATTGACATCCATGGTGGTAGATTGTAAACAATCAGAATCACGAGCCAAATGCTGTAACTCAGACTCATATTACCAAACGGATTGAAACCATCTGGGGCTAATCCCAAACGAACATTTCTCTCATCATTAGAGAACTGCGGATATCTCTGATCAAATTTTATCCATTCTTCTGCATCGGATGGATGTCTCATAGCTCCATTAGCATCTCGTTTATTTGAACGAGAATGCCAGGTCATCCACTTTGCAGTTTTTTCAGAAATGAAGAGACATTTTAGTCTTGGAATCAATGGGAAGTACCGTAAAATTTTCACCGACTTCTTCTTTCTCTTTAAATCATTTTTTTCTTCTTTATACCGGGAAGCATTACAATATGGACAAAGAACTAGATCTGAATTCTCTCCTCGGAAAAGCATACAGTCATTAACACAAGCATCTTTCTTCTCGTATTTCAGACCAAGCGATCGGAATCGTTGCTTCGCCTCTTTCCAATCCTTAGGATAATTCTGAGGATTATTTAATAACTTTCGTATTAAACCCAACACATCTGTCATCATAGCTGCAGTTGATCCGTTCCTTACTTTCATCTTAAACAGCTCTAACAAAAACTGCAAATGCGTCATTTCCACCCCAGTAGCCAATATATCTTCTACATCTGGCCAACTGCTCGAGAACCTATCATCTGAACCAATGTCTTGTGCCTCAGGTCTTCTTAAATCGTCTATTAGTTCAAATAACTCGTGATAAACATTATTCAAGGTTTGGGTAGTCACTCCTGCATCAACGCCCATATCCTCATCCATTCGCACATCTAGACCCTCTCCATGTTCTGTCCAAATAGAGTAATGTAACCAAAATCCGTTGAGGATGAGATGGTTATACACTGCCTCTCTAACATCCCATTTAATATTCTTGCATCTCACACATGGACAATAAATCTTTAGACCACCAAATTTCTTATCAACTCTCTCTATTTGAAATGCCCAATCCAAGAACGCAATCACTCCTCTCTTATATTGTTGAAAATCATCGTATCTCTTATTCATCCATGATTTATCTATTATACTGCACAATCATAATAAAATCCACCATTGTGTTATTATAGACAACAAGTTTTCTACCTAAACCATAATGAAGTGATTAGGATATCTATAGTATACACAAATTATTATGCCTAATCTATTGTATACACAACATAGGGAGAAAACCTATGCTTATCGTGAAGCACCACAATGCTCTCATTCATCTCTAGCCTCAAAAAGTCCGGTCTTGGCTCACCCCTCCTCTGTGCTCAACACACTTGAGCTTAGGAGAAAGCGCTTTGCGGGGCTCGCTGTGGCACAAAGGCTAAGAGATAAATGAGCGGCTGTTTAGAGTTTGATCTAGGTCCAAAGCGGACTATAGGTACATGCAAATCAATTAGGGTGTTTGGACCTAACTCTACGAGCAAGCAACTCCTATGGCTAAGGTACACACAAATCATTATGGGTATATGTTTTGTATACACAAATCACTATGGGCATATATATGGTATACCCAAATCATTATGGGGCTATCTATTATATGATTTCACTATCATTTTAGGATATCTATTGTATAAACAAATTATTATGTGTAATCTATTGTATACACAACCTAGGGAGAAAACCTAGGCTTATCGTGAAGCACCACAAGTCTCTCATTCATCTCTAGCCTCAAAAAGTCCGGTCTTGGCTCACCCCTCCTCTGTGCTCAACACACTTGAGCTTAGGAGAAAGCGCTTTGCGGGGCTCGCTGTGGCACAAAGGCTAAGAGATAAACCTATGGTATATCCAAATCATTATGCCTAACCTATTGTATACACAACCTAGGGAGAAAACCTAGGCTTATCAACCAAACAAATCATAACTAGGGGAAACAAGCAAACCTAAGCATATCATCAAGCAAACCTAGACAAATCATACATATTATATACTAAACAAATCAAGCAAACCTAAGTATATAACCAAAACAACAAAATCCAATGGGGAAAAACAACTCTAACAAGAATATCAACTAAAATAAACAAGAATAAAAGTAAAGGAGTGTTGATAGTTACCTGAAATGAAGATTAACGACCTCGGAAAGCAAGGAGGAGCCGGAGGCGACGCCGGGGCGGAGAGGGCGACCTTGGGGCGGCGGCTTTGGAGATGGGAGAATGGGATGAAAACGCAGGTCGAAGGGGTTTTTTTCGATCTGACCAATGGGGACGGTCGTAATGACCGTGTCCATTGGTGAAGATCGGCGACGGTTCACTAAAGACCGTCTCCTTTGAGAAGGAAGAGGGGACGGTCAATAAAAACCGTCCCTTCTGGACGACCACTTTGGTCCATCGTCAGAGGCGACGCCAACAGAGGAATAAAGGGGACGGTCAGGACCGTCCCCAAAGCCCTTGCAGGGGGCCAAGAACATCCAGTAGTGTGGTCGAGGCAGAGGGGACGGTCAATATAACCGTCCCCTATGGTCGACCTCTTTGGTCCGATCGCTAGAAGCGACGCCAACAGAGGACCACTGGGGACGGTCAGGACCGTCCCCAATGCCCTTTTAGAAGGGCCGAAAATGTCCAGTGGCCTGCTCAAACCAGAGGCGACGGTCATCGTTGACCGTCCCCTCTGGTCGACCTCTTTGGTCCAATCGCTGAGGCGACGCCAACAGAGGAATAATGGGGACGGTCATGACCGTCCCCAAAGCCCTTACAGGAAGGTCGATAACGTCCAGTAGCCTGGTCAAACCTGAAGGGACGGTCACCGACGACCGTCCCCTTTGGTCGACCGTTATGGTCCAATCGCTAGAGGCGACGCCAACAGAGGCACAATGGGGACGGTCAGGACCGTCCCCAAAGCCCTTCCAGAAGGGTCGAAAACATCCAGTGGCATGACTCAAGGCAGAGGAGACGGTCATTAGGGACCGTCCCCATTGAGTATGGTTATTGGGGATGGTTGCTTGATGACCGTCCCTAAAAAGAGGCATTAGGGACGGTCGCTCATAAACCGTCGCTAGTTGTCGTCCCTAAATGGGGCAATTCCTATAGTGAATCCTTGAAGAATTACGTGATGAAGCCTTCATGAGTAGCCTTCATTATAAAGAGCGGATGAAAGAGTGGCATGATTCTAACATCAACCACAAGCAATTTGAGCCGAATTAGAAAGTATGGCTATTTGATGCAAGACTCAAGTTGTTTACTGGGAAACTCTAGATCAAGTGGAAAGGCTCGTATCTTATGCGAAAGGTGTATGACAACGGTAGCATCCATATATCTGAGTTGTCATCTTATTCCACCTTTCGGGTAAATGGTCAACAGTTGAAACCCTTTCTCAATCATGAACAACCGATCGTTTAAGTTGCCACCATTTATTTTGTATGAGATAATCTCCTCACTCTAACTATCTGAATCTCATACCTGATTTTCCAAGATCACTTGTATGTACTTTTGATTTTATTCTTTCCTACTTCTGTTTCTCTTACACCCTTAGGTTTATCTAGAACTTTGCTATACTTAGGATGTACTTTATGCTAAGCATAGGGGTGTAGACACCATTTTATTCATTCGTCCTGTTCTATTACCCTTGTTGTTGCTTATACTTAGGGTGTGCTTTAGCCTAAGTATAAGGGGGTAATCTCACTTATTTCCCATTTTGATTATCGTCGTTTTTGTATCGTCTGCTCCCTCTCTTGTCCCTCATCTTTTGATTTTTGTCTATCTACTTAGGGATATTTTACCAAAAGGATAGGGGGACAGGACGAGCCATTGACTATGTACATTCTCTTGACCACGATCATCTCCGGTTTCGAGTCTGTTATCCTTAGGATTACTCGATCCTAAGTATATAGGAGATGATCAAATTCTCTTCTTTGTTCGATATTCTTTGAGTCATTGCAGTATATGGTTCTTTTCATCAACTTATACTTAGCCCGAGTTATGTCTTCCTTTGCCGCTTCTTTGGTCACTATGAGGACATAGTTCACGTTAAGAATAGGGGGTGTCGTATATATATGCTATATACACCTTATAAGACATAACTCGTACTTTATTGTATTTTTAATAATATGTATCTCAAAAAGTATGGGTGTATATTTTGGGTTTCTAAAAGCTACAAGAAAACCGTAAATATGTCTTATTAAAAAATGGCTTAAAAATTTGTAAATATAAAAATATGTCGTAAAATTCTTTGATAAAATCCTTAAAATTTATATAGAAAATCCTTGTAAAATCTTGTATAAAAGTTGTATAATATTTTATACAAAATGTGTATAAAATCATTTGTAAAATATACAAAACCCGTTTAAAATTTATGTAGAATAAAGTAATCCACTAACTCTTTCAAAAAGACCCCTAAAAATTGGAAAGTTTTAAAATTCACTAAAAATTTGCAAAAATATTTAAAAATCACTAAAACATTTAAACCAAAAAATATACCTCATAAAAAATTGTTGCATTCATTCGTATTTTCAAAACATGTCTGATTCTTTAACCGAATGGATCTAAGTCTGAGAGATGGAGCTTCGTTTATGCCTTAATCCACTAAATTCTAAAGGGACTTTTTTTAGGAACATGAATTGAGACTCTTCAGGTCTTTTAGACTTAATTCTTTGGTCCATGAAACCATGTTCGGAATTCAACTTGAAAGTACCTAAGTAGGACACCTGGTGTCATTCGTTTAAATCTTCTCCATTTGAACCAATTTTGAGCTATTGCAGTCTGCAGAAAGCTCGACTTGCATAGGGTTGCGAAGGGCGATCCATTTCGGCTGTGCATTTCCATCCTGGTCTAGCGACGGTGATGTCTTAAGATGGGAGAGATTGGGATTAAAATAAAGCTTCGGATGAGGGAAGGATTTGCTGGCACAATTTTTTCCAAGACCCCAAAAAATGGACGGAATGATAAGATGTTGTATCAGTCGCGGCATAAAAGGCCTATGCAGTGCAACAATTATCTATATCAAAAAGAAGATGAATACATCAAATACCAAAAATGACTACAATGGTCCGAGCCTCAGAAAAGCCTGCAAGTCTTAGTGGAGACTTGGCTAAACTGGCCAGGTTTCACAGGAGATGTGATTACACTGATCGCACTCCAGCTCTCTTCCCCTTCTTCTATCTTCTCCCTTACTCGATTGTGGACACAACATGACCTGACCTTGGAAGGAAATGCTCCCCTCCTCGATGATTGCATTGCTGGATGAGGGCCCAATGGGAGTATATAACTGGATGGGTGGTTTCTTCGCTTCTCTAGAGCGGGAAGATCTAAAATCATTCAGACACAATACAAATTGCTTTCAAAGATGAAAAGTTTGCGTGATGAATAAGTGGATCTCAGCTGGTTGTTAAGGTGAAGCTGGATGAGGATTTGTGGAACTTGAGGGTTGTCGAGGCTTAAATCCTCATTCTAATAGAGTCCCGACACATTATTAATCAAAAGGTCTGAATCCAAGCTCTAGATTATGGGTGAAGTGATATTCGGTTTAAAGAAACAATCATGTTCTAAGTTCTTTTATTTTCCTTTTCCTTATTCTTTTTGCTTGCACTTATTTATACAATAAGTGTTTGCTAAGGGACTAGCAAAGGTAAAGTATAAGGGAATGATGAATCCGTGATTCATCTGCTTTATTCTTTCATTTTGACTAAAATCCTTGGTAATTTACATGAAAATAATCATTAATTCCAACTAATTATCATTCTAACCACAATTGTTCATATATATTTGACACTTATTTTATCCAAAATAAAAGAATAAAAATAAAAAGGAAAATATAAGAAAAAGAAGGTCAAAAATATAAAATATATACAGACTGATCCTAACTCCAAGATCAGGTAAATATTGACTTGGTCAATAAAATAAATAAGTAGGAGGAGATAAGGATCCTAACCTATCAAAATATTAACAAAGTTATGACCAAATATATAATTTGCCCATTGTTCACATTGTAAATATTTCACCTATTTTATTTATCACGCAGACAGTCCCAAATCAAATCACTTCTTTTATAAAAAATTGTTCACAAATATATATATTATATTTTAAAATATCAGAAAAATATTTCGTCATAAAAATAATTAACCGCAATGAACCGTAAAAGCCACAAAAGTTGACTTCCTAGGTTCATAGCTAATTATAGAAAACTCCAAACGAACCAAACTCACTTTTAAAATATGTTTTATACTTAATACTATTTAATAAAAATATGAAAAAAATATTCGAATAAAACAGGTGAGTTTTGGCATTTGGTACCCGTTGTCTATTTGTAATATATGTAGAAACTTCCTGTATTTTTAATCAATTAAATGTACACCCGATTAACTGATTTTCTTTTCTTAAAATCTTCTAAAAATGTATAGAAAAATATAAAAAAAAACTAAGTTAAAATACACTTAAAACCCGAAGCCTCGAAGCTGCTACCTAAATTTTATGGACCTCATAACTCGATCGTATGAACTCTGAATTGAGCAAACTCAGTTTTAAAATTCATATTATTAAATTATCTACAAAATGACACTGATTTTGCTAAAATCAGAGTTAATACGAAAAAAGCGGTTTTTGGATCCGTATTGGTATATTGTACAATGAACCACCACTTATATTTTTATTTTATTATTAAATTTATGTAAATAATAATTTATGTATTTTTTAATTACTTTATTTAATTTACATATTTATTTATTAATTATTAATTATTATTTATTATTTATTAATTTTCTAATTATTAAATTATATACTTAATTAATTTATTTTTTTATTTAGTTAATTAATCTCTTAATTAAGCTCTTAATCATTTAATTAATTATATATTTATTTAATTAATTATAAAGTTTTATTTATGTATTTATTTTTATTTTTATTTTTATTATTAATTATTTACATTAATTAATTAATTTATTTTTATTTATTTCCCATTATTTTCTCTCTCTTCTCTCTCTTACATTTCTCTATCGTACTTTCCCATTTCCACCTTATTCTTCGTTTGTTCTTCTTCCCCCTTCCTCTCTTCCCCACTGTTGAGCCAACCACCCCACCTCCTCCCATTCCTATCACCTACACCAATGAATGTACCTCCCATTGTCTATAAATAGGTCGTCACCCCCCCTCCCCACCGTCAACCCCTATCCGCCATTTCTCCACTTCTTCTCCCAAAAGCTCAGAGAGCTAACGAGCGCGGTGACAGAGCCTCCGTCTGTCGTTGAGCTGCAATCGAGATTCAGCAGGAGATGGTGAGATCACCCGCGGCATGCAGCCTCTGCTCCATCGTGGCCAAAGCCTCCGCGGTTCATCGCTGCTGCGTTAGAGGAAACAACTTCGGAGCATCAACTCCATATCCCAGGCGTGCACTTCAAGTTCCTCGACACCTTCCCCATTCCAAGTAGGTTCTCCACCTCACTGCGCCCCTTCTCATCTACTCTCCCTCTTTCTGCTTTCCTCCTCAGATTTTCCTTCTCTTCTTTTCTTGATGTCTCTCTTCCTGCTCGACTCTATCTGAAATCCAAGCTAATCCGACCTTCTATTCCACCTCCACTTTCCTTTTCCGCCACTGCTATTCTATCTCATAAAATCTCCCCTCTCTGATCACACGGTGCTAGGAATTTGAGCACCAATCTCTCACCGTCCGATGTACTCTTCGTTCTCCGTCCTTTATCTACTTTAGGACCGAGCAATTATGCTCGAGTCATATTCAATAAACCTGCACGGGTAGTATCTCCAGTTGCCTCCACTTCTGATCTGTTTATCAGATAGGCTTCTATGAGGCATCATCGGTATCATCTGAAATCGGGATCGAAATAGTTCATCTAGATGCAAAGTACTTGGAGAAGAATTATCAGGACATTCAGATCCGATCATATATTACACCGCCCTTGAAATTTAAGGAGTACTTTCATCAGATCCGTGCTTGCATCGACTCATCATCGACCAGCCATTTAGATCTGACATCTCCACCGCATTTGAGCCACAAACGAAGAATACCATTCTCTCAAGGAGTTTAGCTGCTTGGAGCCGCGCAACATAGTGATGAGACCTCTAATCTTTGTTGGAGATATGAGCTCAACCGCTCTTGAGAACAACATCGCGGGTGAGATCTGATGTGAAACATCGCCACTTTTTACCGTGATATGTCATAAAACATTCAGATTCGATAACTGCTCCTCCATGCCTTGAAGACCTTCGTTGTTGTCAAGAGAAGTTTGGTTGGACCACCTGAATCGCTGCTGCATGCATTTGTCAAAAGGGTAAGAACACATGTACCCTCCAGAATATGCAGGAGCCGTACGATTATCTGCCATCTGATGATCCAAAGCAAACGCCTCCCACCCCTTAATCTGCGCTTGTGACGACATGTGCACCAGAGATTTTTTTGGGGCAATTTGCATAAAAGCCCCAATTACATTTTTGAATCTCAAAGATGTCCAGGGTCACGAGCAGCACGTGACCGACCACGTGCCTCCATGTGAATTTTGCAGGTCGCTCCTGCTGGTACGGTTATGAATTGATCCTGACTGGTGTAGAGAATCATGTGATGCACACATGCTCACTGGATTAATTTCGTGCCATCCTCTAACTTTTGCTATATTTCACATGTGCCCCATAATTTCCAAAGAATTACAATAATACCTTTATCTTGTATATAACAACTATACATGTCCTATTTATATTAAACAAATATATAAAAATAAATATATTAAAAATACATATAAATATAGTATTTTTTGCAAAATAAAAATACTTTTTAGCATTAAATAAATCTTAAAAAAATAAAAAGACATAAAACTCATAAAACACGTAAAAAACACAAAAAAACATTTTAAAATCTAATAAAATTACACTTAGTATATTTTACCATATTTTAAGAAATAAAATAAAAATAAAATGAAAATCAAATAATAAAACCAATAAAAATATAAAATACATAAAAACAAAAGAAATCATAACTAATTTCATAAAAATCAACTCAAAACACACAACCTTCCATTTTGAAGATAATTTCGCCTAATTCCTAGCGAAAGTAAAATAAAAATATTTTGCTACTATATACGATATTGAGAACCAACAATAAAATTATGTTTCTATAAAAAGTTAATTTTCACCATAAAAATCTTAAAAATCTTTTAAAAATTTAAAAGAAACACGAAAACAAATTTAAAACATAGAAATAATGAAACAAAAATTAAATAAAAAATTCAAAAAAATTCTAAAATAATAAAAATCACAAAATAAGTAAAATTACAACAACAATATAGAATTCATTAAAATCACATAAATATACAGAAAAATCCATAAAATAAAACAAAAATTTGGATACCTATTTCCTAAGCTTTTCTATCGATTTTCCCTATTTTCAGATAGTTTACCTCCCTGAGTTTGAAACTCTTGCGCTTAAACACTATACACTTAAGTTTAAGAGTACAGATTAAAAGAAGATTAACCAAAAAGTAATCTTTTTCTGCAAAAATTCACCTGGTCGATACAACGATCGCGAAATCTTTTCTGTCTTCTTGCATGATTGGTAAAAATTAGATCAGGTGGTTTTTCATTAGGGCGATTCCATTGGATTTCATTAGCACATAGTGTATCATCCTTGCATGAAAGAGAGCTGGAGGCAAGGTGAGCATTTGTACTTCACATGCACCATTGAGTTCGCTCCGCATTGCTTTTCCGACAATCTCCCAATGATTTTGATCACCTAGAATTGATCTCTTGTTAGGTTTATGCATTTCTTATTAAAATCCAAAAAAATGATAAAAAATAAAATTTCAACATTTAATCTTACTCGACCCTAAAACTCAAAACGAAAAATATTTGTCATGGGGAGAGTAACACCCTCATTGTATTCACTTTTAATTTTCCTAGCTACACACTAAGGAGAAGTACCCAAATCCCAGAACAACCTAAGTGCATATACAATTTTGTATTCTCACCTAACTCTAAAACTGACAAGATAAAAACACTGAGCTTTTATGGTCTTTACCAAGTTGAGTAGGTGAATTGAGGGTTTTCTTGTGTATACTTATTTGTGTTTGTGCATACTCAATCTTCTTTGCGCATTTGCACCTTTTTCTTGCATGTCTTTAAATGATATGGGAAGATCCTTAAACGCATCATGGAAGAGTGAGGATCGCATCATATGCGATCGAGAGCAACTAGTCGTACTAGTCACTCGAGGTAATGGAATTTTAAAATTTTTCAAACAATGAAACCATGTGATCCAATAACTCTTCTCGGATCATTTCATCTAAACCACAAGCAATTGTAAGTATTACCTCTTGAAGCATGGTTACGATCGAGTCTCTAAAGGAAGAGACCTCCTGTCTCATATTCGATCCGAAGGAGGAGATGCTTCCGAGAGCATTGATGCGACATGTGCTCCTCGCAATCCATGTTGATAATCCAAGCAATGAATCTCATGATCTTGTCTCACAAGATTCTACATCTTATTCATGAGTAAGATGCACCGAAGGATATGGAGATCCACAAACAAACAATCTGGCAACATAATGACGATACTGCGACGATGGCGACTCTCTCAAGGGCTCCTTGGTGGACGATCACAATGAGAGAGAGAGACTTCATGTGTAGAGAGAGAGATGGATTGAGTTTAATTCCTCTTGGAATTATGTGTATCATCAAAGGCAAGGTCTACCCTTCCATTTATACTAGTTGGATGCATATGGATCTCAATCAATGTGCTCTCTTTATCTACGGTGTAGATTAAAAGTTTATTAATCAATGGCCATGATTTCTGGCTACAAAAATAAAACAACAAGAAATTAACTATATCTTTTTTCAAGATAATAATTAATTCATTGTAAAATTAATTAATATGCATAAATAATATAGAAGACAACGTCCCTTTACCATAAATTGTATGGCCATCACCCCCTTGAACAAGTCAAGGTGCACAACCACCTTTAAAGAGAGAATGTCTTCATTTATCTATCTATGTTTTAATTAATGTGTAGTAACAGTTATTGCACTTATCTTCACAAATATAATTCGAAAGTAAATTTGTGGAAACTTCAATCATGCCATTGATAAATATGAATCATATTCATATATCCATCATAATATGTAAAATGGATTTACAATTAATTGTTTATTGTGAATCCCATTCACAAAAACATATAATTTGCAAATTCTATTTAAAATTAAAAATCTCCATCATATTATAAATCATATTTATTATATCCATGATTATCGTGTACTGAAATATCCACCTTAATCATATCCTCGATAATTGAATCACATTTATTCATCTTGGATCTCTATTCTCAAGTTCCCAAATAACACGAATCACATTCACATTATTCACAACATTGATAATTAAATCACATTTATTTATCTCAGATAGCTCTCCTTATAATATGAATCAAATTCATTTTGTTCATGATAATTAAATCACATTTAATTAGCCATTTTCTCAATGCTTGGATACATATGTAAACAGTGAAATTATCCATGAACTCTTTCAAGGATAATGTGCTTTCTCCATGGATACTTGGATATAAGGACATGGCGATTGTATTGTTCCACATATATTGACTTGGATATTGAGATAACATCTCAAATCCATAACTCAGGGATGTCCCATTGATTTTTGACTAAATCAAAACCGTTTACCTAATATTCTCATTGTATCTGAATCACATGCAGATCAAGGTCAAACATTTGGACTAAGATAAGATCACTTCTATATGAGAGGAGTCACTAAAATCCAGACATGTTTCATCACTCCCTTAGAATGGAAGCGTCATGGTTATACAGTCGTTTATAATCACATACCTATACATCCTGCATATTAGAAGACACAGAATAAACCTGAAGTATTAGATCTCTTTTAGACTTTCTTCTTTAGTGGTTTATCATTAAGCTTTTCATTCGATCATTAATAGTTAGTGTAGATCATTGACTTTCCAAAAGCATATATCATACCTAGATATTGATCATGTACTTTCTAAAGCATATATCAAACCTACAATTTCAGTCAAGATTCCAAAGCGAGATGACTGTTTACGAAATTTAATTCTTCCCAATATCTCATGTGTGAGCTCATATCTTCCGATTCAGTAACTGAATCTGTATGATCCCTTTCAGGGATCATATTACTCATATACCCATGTATTTACACCAGTGCATTGGTGTGTAAACTTTGATTAGGTCATCAACATATTGATATGCCAAATGTACATACTCAAACATATAGTAAGCACCGGCCTCTATAATTTAACAATTGAATCAACGGTTGTATGATCGTTAAGATGGCCATGGTACATAACCGTAATTGTACTAAGGGACCTATTATGTAAATTAAATATTCTTCGTTTAAGATTAGGGAATGATATTTGCAATAACATTTATTGCACAATGGCTTGCCGTGGGCTCGCATGTCCAACCATCTCCCACTAGCCCAAAGAGCCATTAATGGGCTATTCTTTAAATCCATACATGTGACAATTATATGCTATTTAGGATAATATCTAATTAAGATAATGAGTCACTCTACTCCTAAGAGACTACGCCAAGTCTTTTTAAGACACTTCCATATCTCCTAGTAACAATACTCGCATCTAATGCAAATGTTGCATCTTATGCAACCAATACTCAATATCGTCAGATATAGTGTTTAATACTACAACTCAATAATTATTATAACCGATATGTAATTTGTATTATCCTTATCAGAATGCCCTTGTTCTCGAAGATCTCTATCTCCTGAGATTAAGACCCTGTTTTATATCTTATATGGCATCTACAACAAAGACCTTTTATATCACTATCTATAAAGTCTTAAATTCTTGAAGATAATACTTTGAGTTTACTATCTAAAAAATTCTTGTCATCTTTGATGATATTGTTATTACTGTAACTAAGTATTTTATCTTCATAGTAGTATTAGTAACAGTTTACTACTCCCACTGGATGGCAGACATCTGACTTTGTACACATCTGGCATACACTGAGCTTCCCAAAGTTGATGCACCATGGCATGTAGCTTTGGTATTTACATCCTCAACTCCTTGAAGGTGCTATCCCTTTAGATAGGTCAGTACCATATCTTAAGGGATAGAAGCCTTTCTTGGAATTTTCAAAAAATTGGAACATGTCCAAGGTGTACCACAAATGTGACGGTCCCAATACCCTCTTGTCTTTGTTTATGAACATCTTTAGAACTAAGATCTAAGAGATATCCTTTAGATAATATCTCAAGGTATGCGATAGCCAGATTATAAAACATTTATTATCATCCTTATATCATTCCAATTGATTAGGACATCGTCTACATTTAGCATGATGAACACCATTGCACTCCCACTAAGCTTCACATGGTTCATCAGGATTCCATAAGAAATCATAACATTTATAATTTCATCAAATCTTATGTTCCAACTAAAACAAGCATATTTGAGTCCACATATGTAGTTATTCAGCTTGCACCATTGCTTTATGCAACTATGAAGCCTTGGGGCTACTTCATACGAATATCCTAAATGACAAATTCATATGGGAATGCAATCTTGACTTCCATCTTGAAGATGTCATAGTCAAGTTGTGTAGCTATAGTTAGTAATATTTGGATGGGTTTAAGCATGTTTATTAAAGAGCAAGCCTTATCGCAAGTGATGTCTTCTCTTCGGTGTGTTGCTCATGGCTACGATCTGTGCTTTAAAGGTCTCTACCTTCTTATCAGGTTCCCTCTTCCACTTGAAGATCCATTTACACCTTAACGGGTCTTACCCATAAGTGGACCATCGAGGGTCCATATACAACACTTGTATATGAAATATACTATTGACTTTACTGCTAATATCCATCTTTCCATGTCATAATCCTTAGGTACTTCATCATATGAAGTCAGCTCATTGTTAGACGTAACTTACACATGCAATCCATCCTCTAACTCATTTGAAGAGGTATGAGTGTTTCATCTTTAATTATCCTTTTAGTTTCTGATTTCAGGAACCTCATTATCTTCTCAAGATTAAATGAGTTCCTTCACTTCATTTTAATCTTGATTCTCAAGAAAGTCATCATCTAAGAATCATATCATTAGAGATGTGATCCCTTATGAATCTCAAGGTCATAAAGTAGGAATTCCTTTATTTTTCAAATGAAGCAGCACTCTCTAGGCTAGATTCCAACTTGTTTGCATCTATGACAATGTTATGGACCAAGCAACTCTAAATCCTCAAGTGTCCAACACTAGGCTAGGTTCTAAATCATAGCTTACGAGGATGTTCAGGTTTAGATTTGGATGGAATCTTTTTAAGGTTATATATTGTAGTCTCTACTGCGTATATACATAGAAACTAAGAGTTAATTATGCTAGGATTCATCATTGATCAAATCATGTCATACATGATCCCATTGTATCTCCCTACAACTCTATTGAGTTTAATTGTATAAGGAGGTGTGACAAAGGAATGATATTCCTTTCTCCATAAGGTATTCCTTGAATTCATCTAATAGGTACTTGCTACGTAAGTTATATCAAATTCATTTCATCTTCCTTCAAACATTGGTTCTAAACCAAAATTATGAAATCTTTGAACATTTCAAAGCTTTCTAAGGTGAAGGGAAGAAATCTCATATCACAAATAATCCTCGAATGATATCACATATAATTAATGTTCATTATGATATAGATGATCCACGTACATTAATATGTATGAGATCTTGAATACCTTGGCATCTACCACCATTCCCAAAGAAGGGTGTATTGGACAGTTTTATTTTTGAATACAATATTCACAAATATGTATGAATTTGGATCTTCAGACAATCTAAAGTTCAATATCTTACTAGTCTATTCATCTCATCAATAGACATATGTCAAAAGTTTGATGCCAGATCAATGTCAAATGGTCTTCATCCTCCTATTGATCTTTTAAAGGTTTAAATTCAGTATTAGAAATATTAATGAACCATTCAATAATTTTCTAGTTTAATGGAGTCCACTAGATTATCGATTACTATCTGAAATATATCCAACATAAGTCTTTATCATGTTTATTTCCAACATTTAGAAATAAACAAAGAGTGTATTCTAATTTCTAGGTCTTAGATACATTCTCTAAGATTACGTGCTCTCCCATTGAAAATATGAAGTCTTTTTATCCAATAGAAATTGTTGCAACAATTGCATCAATGTCCATGTGGATGACTATTAAACCTTAAGATCAAAATTTCTAGCCTTTATTAGACTTTTATCTTATCAAATAAGATCATCAATTGCATCAATCGATTGCAAGTGTTATTAGAAGAATGAGAAATATTTATTAGACTTTTATCTTATCAAATAAGTAAGTCAATTTCAATGATTATATGTATATGTAGATTATTCCGATGCACTATCCGAGTCCTTCTCTAAGGATTCTAGATAGACTTGATGGTGATACTATCAACACATCGGCTTGTTGCAGTATTGGCATTCATCCAACTCTTTGGATGTCATATGGAAGTTATACAAGTATAGTCAACTCTTTGATTTTCCTTCTTATTTGGTTTAGACCCATGCTTCCGCTGCGCTCCCTTCATCAATAAACAACCATCGCTTAAGACAAAGGATCTCTTATGTTGAATTAAAAAGATTTCAATATAAGAGTATTTTAACATTTATTCATGCTTCTTTCTACTCATACATTATGAATATTATGAAGCTTCATAAATACCTCGAGTATAGATAGTAGAATGATGACACTCATCGTATCTACATCGATCTAAACTCTAGAAGACTTTGGTTCAGGTAGGTGCTGAATACATCTTCTCTTATAGAGCCACCACTCTTCATGATTCAATGAACCATGTCATTCATGATTAAATGTCGAGAGCACATATTCTTGCCAAAAACGTCTTCTTAGACTTTATAAGGATTATTTGGCAATTACGATAATCATCGACAAGTCACTTCCAAGTACATTCGATGAGATCAAGACTATAGTGACATATAATCCCTATGGTTGTAGTCCTATTGTCTCTTTAATTTCATTCCTCATTATTATGAGGAAACTTGCATATTGCAACCTCATACATTATGTATCCAACTGCAAGTACAATATCTTGATCATGGATCCAACCCATGATATTTTACTGGTTATCATTCAGTAATGAGTGGGTTTAATGATGATTATCTAGAATAAGAAATTCGCATAAATATATATACATATATATATATAACTTTCATTTAGGAGTTTTTATATCAAAGTTGTCTTGCCTTGTCAACACTAAAAGTTTATTCCCATAATCACTTTCAATGTAAGAGATATACTTACCATTATATCTCAAGCAAGAACTGGGATCTCCTTTCTTATCTTTGTTACATCCCAAAAATATGAGAACTTGAAACTCGGATAAAAACAAGAAGGAACTCGTTTCGTCTTGCAAGTCCAACTTCCATTCCCAATTTAGTCTTTAACACCCGGGCCCACCACCCCTAAAGTGATGTTGATCTGTCATAATTGAACCACCCTTCAACAAGATTAGAACTCACAATGAACAATTCAATATCGCCCTAATTATATGAGGACTCAATATTGGAGTCACTACGCATAGGGCCTTACTCTATCAAGAAGCAAAGAGCTCGATTCAGACGCGCTTGTATGCAGGATCTGTCACTTTGGACAGACGTCTCCTACATACAATCCTTGGTGAGGGAACCCTTCGCCTTGACGGGAGACCATGGATGACACTTAAGTGATCCTTCATATCATGTTAAAATTCTAATTAATTATCAAGAATCATATTCACATAATTAATTCTTACAAGGGAATAACAACTCCATTTATAATAGAGTGTTTAAATTTTTAATGTATTCCAATTAATCTAATCATATTAAATTAATGATCAAATGAATATCCAACAAACATTCTCTTTTGTTACTTGAAATATGGTATTATCACAAACAAGTGTTATTCGAATTTTAATAATTAGCAAAATACATCATGATCCCTTCAAACATTATCCCTTCCTTACCCGGTGTCGTGGCAGTACTGATGGGAGTAGGACAGACCGCTCATGGATCAACCTGCTACCCCAACGCACCCCGGCAAGACACCATATCTGCCTCAGGTCAGGATAATGCCAATTGGTCACTTTGTACTTGAGATGATAATCGGTCTTTCAACCTAAGTTATACCATATAATATTTATCAAAATCATTTTGGTTATTATTATAAGGAGATTTTCTAAACAAATCCCCAATCCCATTCAAGAATCAATCTTTGTATATAGCTTGGAAAAGTCCTTTCTAAATTTCTTGACTATCTTACTTTTTCAAATATTGACATTGCGGGGGTCTTAGGGGCTAACTCGTTGTTGTCTCCCTAGACTCGTTCGCTTTTTTCCCTTCTCACTTCCATACATAATTCTTCACCTACCGTCACCTACACAGGGTTCCTAGGGATGAAGAGAGGGAATCTCACTTCTTTTTCCTAACAGATCACTTTTTCCAAATATTCTAGTTGGACCTTCCAGTGAGATGAGGAAGAACTATCTTAGATGCTTTCTGTATATGTAAGAGAAAGATTCACCGGTCTTCTCTCTGATGCTTCCATATCCTTCGAGCCACTCGCTTCCCTCTTCCGGACTCAGTCGTGACCTCTGAAGAACTAGCTTTATTCTCTCAAATGCTTTGATGCATATTTCTTCTATAATATTCAAATAGTAGTCGATGCGCTTTATTTTAACACTGGGAGAAGGAGTCCTATCATTGACACGAGAAGAGGCCATATGAAGCACAAGCAAGACAAATACGAGACTAAACAAGATAGGGGACTAGTATAGGAAAGTGGGCCGAGAGTAATTTTCACGTCACGAGATGGTCCCAAAAGTGAGAAATCATAGGGCATGTTCTGGCTTCGATGGCCTTTTGAGACTAGCCCTAAGGTCTCCTGCTAATTAAGCATTACGAGGAAAGGCGCTTCTAGTAGATATGATTGTGATCTAAATCATATCTAATTAATTTTGGTTAACGAAAAAGTCATTTAAGGAAATAATTATCATCAAATATTTCTTAAATATTTCTCTATAATTATTTCAGGAAATTAAACCATTTAATTTCATCAAATTCTTGAATGACAACCACAAGATTCTTGATTAGTAGAGTAATTTTCAGCAGTGACCCTTACTTATTAAAATTAGCATATTTCAATCAATTTAAATCCAAATCAATCAAAATAAGTTTCTATAGATTTCTAATTTGATTTAAAATAGAATCCAGTGATTTTCACGCATTTCTAAGCGTTTCAAAACCATTAATTAACTCTTTATTGACGTCAAGATTCACCATCCTCTAAACAGTGGATACATGTTCATTTTGATCATAAATTGAGCAATTGGATTCCAAATCAAGCAAAATCAAATCCTATGATTTCCTTATTTAATGATAAACACTATATAATAAAATATTGTTTAAAGTCGTTTCAACAGGGCTAAAAATCACACAAAATAGGGTTGCATGAACAAAATGCGATAAAATTTCACAAACCCTAAAGTGCCCATGCTGTTGTAGGTTTATGGATCATATCCAAAACCTCCAACCTGGATCTGATACCACGTGAATGATATGTGAAGATCCTTAAGCGGATGACAGAAGAGGGAAGATCGCATCGTATGTGATCGGAAGCGACTATTCATACTAGTTGCTCGAGGTAGCGGAATTTTAAAATTTTTTAAACAATGAAACCACATGATCCAAGAACACTTCTTGTATCATTTCATCTAAACCACAAACAAGTATTAGGTTTACCTGTTGAAGCATTGTTGTGATCAAATCTCTAAAGAAATAGACCTCCTATCTCAATTCTTATCTAACGGATGAGACGCTTGCGAGTGCATTGATGAGACGCGTCCTCCTCGAAATCCATGAAAACAATCCAAGCGGCCCGACAGCATAACAACGATGCTGTGGCGATGGCGACTCTCTATAGGGCTCCATGGTGGATGACCACAATGAGAGAGAAAGAGAGACTTGGTGTGTAGAGAGAGATGGAGAGAGATTATTTCCTTTTGGATTTATGTGTATAATTAAAGGCAAGGGTGACGAGTCATGATTTCCCTACTTTAATTTGTGTGAATTATTAAGCGTTTGAATTATCGATATTTGTCCTTTCGTTTTAGGCAGTTAATCAGAATCAAACAACAAAATAACAACAATTAATTTATTCAATTTTATTCGAGTGTCTTTATGTTTATTTTACTTGGGCAAGTGCCAAGGTCAAACTTAAGTTGGAAAAAGGAACAACTTAGATTATTGTATATCAAATTCCGTTGGCGGTTTTGAGGCAAAATATTTTTGGTATTTTTTATGCAGTTTTGGAATGCCAAATGCAAATGCAGTTGATTTTACGGACGGGAAAAATTGATATTCATCAAATTATGTAAAAAAATTATGAAATTTGGCCGAGAGGTAAATAATGATGAAATGAATGAACTATATATTTTTTGGAATCTTTGGATTCAAGATGAATATTTTATGAATCTATGAATGCAAATAGTTTTATTTTAAATAATTAATTATAATAAATATTAAATCTACCTATTTTTAGAAAATTAAATTATCTAAAATATATCACTAGGCAATATATCTCAAACAAATCCTCTATCTCGAAAAATTTTTAATTTAATACTTATTAAAAATTAATTAATGAAATATGCATAATTATTTTTACAGAGCAAATCATGCATGCAAATATAATTATTTTTCGGCACGGTGTTAAATATAATTTATTCTACGATATGAATTTTTTGCAATTTTGTGGCTATAATTAATTACGTATGAATTTCTAATCATAGATTGGGAAAAATACAATGTTTTTGGCAATAATGTTAATTATTAATTAACTATAGAGATGAGAATGTAAATCGTGTGCTAAAATGTGAATATTTTTTTATAAAAATCATGCAATTTTTAATGAATAAAATGACGCAATAACATAGCTCAAATAAAGGGTAGAAGTCTTGGGTCTGTCGGCAATATTAAAATAAATAGAAGTCATTTCTCTCTCATACATTCCCATTTCCACCTTCTTCTCCGTCGGTTCTTCTTCCCCTTTCCTCTCTTCCTCCACTGTTGAGCCAACCACCCCACCTCCTCCTGTTCCCGTCACCCACGCCGGTGACCAGACCTCCAATTGTCTATAAATATATCATCACCCCCCCTTCGACCCCTATCGGCCATTTCTCCACTTCTTCTCTCAAATGCTCCGAGAGATAAAAAAGCGCGGTGGTAGTGCCTCCATCCATTATTGAGCTACAACTAAAATCGAGGAGGAGAGGGTGAGATCACTCGTAGCGTGCAGCCTCTACTCCACCGTGGCTAAAGCCTCTGCGGTTCATCGCCGTTGCGTCAGAGGCAACAACTTCAGAGCATCAGCTCCATATCCTAGGCGTGGACTCCAACTTCCTCCACACATTCCGCATTCCAAGTAGGTTCTCCTCCTCATTACACCCCTTCCCTTCTACTCTTCCTCTTTTTATTTCACCCCTCAAATTTTCCTTCTCTTCTCTTCTTAAGTCTCTCTTCCTGCTCGACTCTATCTGAAATCCAAGCTAATCCGACCATTAATTCCACTTCCACTTTAGTTCCCCCCCCACTTCTATTCTATCTCATAGAATCTCCCCTCTCTGATCACACAGTGCTCGGAATTTGAGCATCGATCTCTCACCGTCCGGTGTGCTCTTCGTACTACATCCTTCTATCTACTTTAGGATCGAGCGATTATGCTCGATCCATATTCAATCAACCTGCAGGAGTAGTATTTCTAGTTGCCTCCTGTTGACACGAAAATTTGTAGTTTTTGATTTTTTTTGTTTTATATCCCCGGCAACGGTGCCATTTTGTTGGGCGCGAAAATTTGGAGGGATCAGATAAACTAATAATGGTAACAAGTTGGTGTCTTCGCTGCTATCCCCAAAATCCCGTGACAAACAAAAAATATTTTTTATTTTTGTTACTTATTAACCTGTATAGCAGACAGGGTCGAACTCAGGGAGGCTACAAATCCCGAGGGTTATTCAATTAATCGAAAATCAATTAGGAGAAAACAAATATCTCAAAGGATAACTATCCTTGGTTTTTGTGATTTTTTAATCTTTTTATTTTTATATTTTTTTAATTTTTATTTTTTTTATATTTTCTGATTTTTAATTTCTTATTGATTTTTCAAATTTTTTCATTTTTCAAAAATAGCACAAAGCAATATGCACAAGATCAACAATACACACACAAACTCTTTTTGTAGTTTTTCAATTTAATAAAAATTATTCAGAAAAATCCAAGGAAATTATTTTGGGTTTTAAATGTTTTGAAATATTTTTCAGAATGTTTGTAGAATTTCCAGATATTTTTGTATTTTTCTAAAAATCAAATAGTGAGAAAATAACAAAATGTGCACAGCCTAGAGTAATTTGCAACTTAAAAATATTTTAAGTGCCCAAAACTCCAGAAAATTATTTTTAAGACAAACTAGAAGCCAATTATCTACAAACAGGAACTGGAATCACAATTTTTTGATTTTTGTTGAATTTTCTATTTTTAGAAGATTTATGATATTTTTCCTTTTTTTGGGTTTTATAAATAATTAATGCATGAAAATTTGTCAGAAATTTAAAAACAATGAAATAGAACTACCTTAACTTTTTTGGAATTTTTGGAACAATATCTGAAATTTTATGAATTTTCAAATTTCAGGAAGACAAAATGACACTATTTTTGATTTTTTTTTTAAAATAATAAATGAAGACAAAATGCAAAGAAAATTTTATGCTAGATGGATATGCACTTCAAGAACATAGCATAATTTTCTCAGAATTTTTTGGCTCATTAAAACATTTATTTCAATAGAAGAATCAAACAAATTATTATTCTGCAGTTCTTGCACTAAAATGTAAATAAGTGTTGTTCTTTCATCCAATAAATAATAAAAATAAATCACAAGAGAGAATGCGCAATTTACCACTATATCATGTGCATGTCATGTGCTTGAGGCTCTGGTAGGGACTCGTTAGCAATTTTTGTGAAGCTCTGGGGAACAACTGTACTTTTCTCAAATTGAATTAATCTGGCCGGGACTCTTTCCTACTTTCTGAAACTTTCAGGGCCTGAACATGCAATTATCCCAATAAAATAATAAACCCTAGGGAGGGTTCTCTTCGTTTCCAAGCAATCACAAAGGGGAAGATGGTTCTCTTCATTTACAAGCAATCACAAAGGGGAAGAGGGGTCGCGTCACGCGCTACGGGCGTGCGCGGGAGGTCGCCGCGTGGAGGAGCGTCGATGGAGCGCTGCGGCCGGGGGGGGGGGGGGGGGAGGGGCGTGGTAGCGAGATGGCGGAGGAGCTTGACGCATGGAGCAAGGCGGACCAGCGAAAGGGCTTCGGTGGAGAGGCGGGCCTCGTTGGAGACGCTGGCCTCGGCGCGGTCGAGATGCTTGCAGGTGCGGGCTTAGCACGGAGGCAACGTGGATGTTCGGGCCGCGCTGTAGCTGTGGGAAGGCTTTGGAGGTACCGCGGCGCAGGCAGCGCTACCGTGGTGGGTCGCCGTTGTTCTAGAGGGGCGCACGCCGTGCATGGAGGTTGCCCTGCACGAGCGGTCGTTGGACGGAGGCGCAGCGGCCGCGGCACCGCTGGATGTTGGCCTGGGGCGAGGCGCTAGCAGCTCGACGGAGGGGGCCGCAGGGGCGCGGTTGCGCCGTCGATGGAGGAGGGCGGTGGCCATCCCACTGCCTGTGGAAGTTTTTTTTATAATTTATTTTTTTTGTTTGTAATGTAAACAATAAATAATAAAAAAATCTTTTTTTATTTTTTTTTGTAAATCCGAAAAATAAGAAAAGAAAGGGATAAAGAAATTCTTATTTTTATTTTTTTCTTTATATGATCCTGCAAAACAAACGTTAGAGAACAAAAAGAAACAAATGTTTTTTTTAATTTATTTCCAAATCGGAAAAAATGAACGGAGATTCGTCGGAGATAAGGGATTCAAATCTTATCTCCGGCCACCGTACGTTGCCGGAGTTGAGAGATCGTGGACGATAGAAATAGAAGCGTGGAGATCGAGAAAGTGGGATGAAAAATCGAGTCGGTTGTGGAATAAATCGTGGCGGATTTTAAGATATAGATAAAAAAATGACAACGAGAAAAAAATACGACAAAATAAACTACGATTAAACTAAGATAAAAATAAGAAAAATGAGGATCTCACCATAGGAGATGAAAAGGACTGTGATCGCCTCGACAAGGCCGACTCGCTGTCACCGGACAGCTTGGAGACTAGCAGCTTTCTCGACGAAATTTTTCTCGAAGATCGGGCTCCTCTCTCTAAAGATTGATCAAGTCGAAATGAGGGAGAAGGAGCCACATAAATAGAAAAGATAAAATGAAATTTGATTTTTTGAATTTTTTTGAATAAAGAGAGATGAAAATTGAAATGAATTTTTTATTTTTTTTGGTGCTAGAGAAAAGAAAATTAAAATGAATTTTTGATTTTTTGGTGAAAGAGATAAGAGAGATGAAATAAGATAAAATAAAGGAGATAAAAATATTTACAAAATTAACCATTTTTTTTGAATTTTTGTCACTTTATTTACTTGAATTATTTTTTTTATTTTTTGTGGTGGTTAATTAAAAATAGCAACTATATACATATACTATATACATATATGACATTATATACAAGGGTAAATAAGGAAATTAGCCTTTTTTGTTTTTTAAGAATTTTAATTTTTTAAATTATTTTAAAAAATAATTAGTAAGAATAATTTAGAAATATATTGGGAAAATTGCACAAATCACCCCAGAAAACTTACTTTTTAACGTAACTCTAAAAATTATGAAAATACAACCATTTTAAAGATAATTTAATTTCAAATCTAATGGAATTGAGATTCATTCAATTTGAGCTCATATGGAGCCGGAATTGGTCTTTCAATTATAGCTTACTGGCTTTTTCCAAGTGTGAGTACTTTTATTCTGTACATGATTTAATTGTGCAATTATTTTTAGTAATTAGAACACATTTTTATTTACAACTTTGGTTTTGAATGTTATTTGATTTGAGGTCAATTAAGGCCACAAATAAATTAGTGTTAGTTATACACAGATATACACAAAACAAGTGAGAAGTATTTACAACAACACACACATTTTTTGGATTTTCTACTTAAGGACCCTTATCTCCCCCTACATTATTCATGGTCGATCAGGTCAAGTCTTGTCCTTCTCTCGGGGTTTGGGTCAGCCTGTATACATTACATATATATAGTCTTCCATTTTTTATTTTCTTTTCTTTATTTTTCCTTTCTTTCTTTCTTTATTTATTTTTGGTTAAAATTAGTAAGATGTGTACAATATTTACATACAGATGCAAGTTAGTAAGAATATGGAGTTAGTGCTTTATGCGACTGTTTTATAAGGGATTTTAAGCTAAAATAAATGAATAAATATGACGAATCATAGATTCATCATCCCACTATGCTTTACCTTTTCTAGTCCCTTAGCAAACACTTATTTGAAAGAATATGTGAAGAAAAAGAAAAAGAAAAGGAAAATAAAGAAAGTAGGACGACATTGAGTATTAAACTTATCTTCTTAAAATTGTAGTTTGGAGCTCTGTCAGACCTTTAGATTATTAGTGTGTCGGAACTTTTGTGAGACATAGAATTTTAAAATCGACAGCCTTCAAGTTCTACACATCATTGTCACTGTTTCGACTCAGAAGTCACCTTAGATCAATCCTCTTCCAAAAGCACACCCTATGAACATTGAACAATCGACTCATGTGTGTGAAAGGTTTTAGCTCTTCCTATCCAGAATGCCGGTCTACCATGCAAATCTCCTCTCCAGTTACTCATCCTCAGGGAGTCAGGTATTTTCATCTAAGGTCTGTCATGCTGTGTTCACAATCAAATTAGGGGAGAAGTTAGAAGAAGAAGAAGAAAAGAACTGGAAGTGGCCAGTGTAGTCACCTCTCCTTGTGAAGCTCGCCAGTGTAGCGAAGTCTCCACCTAGATCTGCATGTTTTCTTGAAGCTTGGACCTTTTTTGGTCAGATATTTATTCGGTAGTGGCTTCTTTGTATTTGGATTTTTAGTGGTCATGCTTGGATCTTATTGTGCCCCTACGGATATAGAATATTTTTGTTTCCGTACATTTTTTGGGGTCTTAGAAAAAATTATGTCCAGTTGTCCATCCCTTTTCCGAAGCTATATTTCAACATGTACTCCGGTCATTAGATTTCCACGCTATCAGAAAAGAGACTCACACAGTCTTCCAACATCTTGTCTGAGTTGAGATAAGTGCATAGTGCGAGAGTACAAATTGATTCCCTATTCCAGATTTATACCCAAAATGAAGAGACCAGGTTAGACACTAAGAGTCAAACTCTGCACATTGTCATGTGGAACTCAAAGAATTAAGTCAAAGACCTGGAGCTCCTAAAATCCTATTTCTCGGCGAAATTCCTCTGAAAATTAGGTGGATTAAGATCCAACTAAGCTCCATTCTTCAATTTTATTCTAGACATAGTTTAAATGTCAATACTATCCTGAAAAATGCACATTCAAATGCAAAATATGAACAACGCAGAGAGTTTTTTTTTAAAGGAAATGATGCACATGTGAAAATAAATATTTTAAAACAATTTTCTAATTTTTAACTTTTTATGGATTTTTTGGAGGAAAAATGCAGATGTGAAAGAAAGATTTTTTTAATTATGCAAATTTTTATAGATTTTTGGTTTTGTATTTTTTTAGGAAAAAGGGTTAGTAAAATATATACAAGTATATACAAGATTTTTTTGTTTGTTTGTTTGGTTTATTATTATTATTTTTTATTTTTCTGTTTATTTTGTTGTTTTATTTGTTTTTGTTGACTTTTTTGTGTGTGGTTTTTTTTGTGTTTTGTTTTTGTTGTTGTTTTTTACACACGTGGATTTTACAAAATTATACACATAACCCCTCAAATAAACATATTTAAAAGTACAAGTTATGTCTAAAGTATATATACAATATATACGACACCCCCTATACTTAGCTCGAACTATGTCCTCATAGTGATCAGAGAGAGAGAAAGGAAGACATAACTCATGCTAAGTATAGAAAAGTGAAAAGACTCCTATGCTACAACGATTCAAAGAAAAGATAAAAAGAAGAGAAGTTGGTGATCCCCCCTATACTTAGGATCAAGTAATCCTAAGTATAGTATAGATTGTACAAAAGGGGAAAATCGAGGAAGAGAATGTACAGACTCAAAAATAAAAAGACACGATATGAACAACATCAACCCCCTATACTTAAGGTAGAGTATCCCTAAGTATAGGAAACAACAAGAGTGATGAACATGACGAATATAAACAACACAAATCGTTCACCCCCCCCATACTTAGGATAAAGCACATCCTAAGTATAGCATATATACACACATGGAAAAGGGGTGAATGATATAACGGAAGAAGAAAGAGTGAAATGAAAGGATATACAAGAGGAGTGGATGTACAAAGGTCAAGAAGGTCAAAAGCGAACCTTCTTGCGGGACCGCTGAGGTATAGATTTGATAAGGTGTAGGTCGATATTAGGATCATCATTAGATATAAACTGAGTAGGATCGTCCAAGAATGTATCCTCAACGATTTCCGATTGTGCTGGCCTAAACCGGTTATTGGAAGTAATATGGTCATGTCCGGCCTGAGAAGTCTCACAAAAGTAAAATGGCTCGAAATCATTACCAGAAAAAGTAGGATCAATTTCAGCCTGGCGAGCCTCTACTGGATCATCATCTTTATCAAAAGGCCCAAATTCCTTTAGAAATGTAATCAAATCAAATTTGGCCTGATCGGTCTCATCTGAATCGGGGTGAATAGGAACGGACTCGTCAGTGAAAGTAGTTAAATCATGTCCGTCCTGTCTAGTCTCAGATTCTGCCTTCTACTCTAAGGTGTCTATCGTGTAAATTCCGCGGATGTCATCAATACATCTCAACATACCAGAAGGGGGAACTCTAAGGTCTATGCTTTCCGAGTCTTCCTCCTTTAAGAAGAATTCTTGGGTTTCCTTATCATCCAACATATAACAAGAATCTCTGATATTATGATCGAGGTCAAATTCCTTGGGGTTGGCTAACACAGGCGGGTTCTCATGACATGCAGGTTTCTGGGTAGTAGTGGGTGTAGTGATCAACACATCGCTCCCTACATCAGAACAGAAGTGAATCTCTCCTGAACCATAATCAATAACGGCTCCTTCAGAGGCGAGGAAAGGCCGTCCCAGGATGATTGGAGGGTGCTCCATAGGGGAAGAGGTCTCCATAAGCATTACAACAAAATCCGAAGTAAGATTCGTGCTCTGAATAGAAATGACAGTGTTTTCTAGAATACCCTTCGGCCTCTTGATAGATCCATCAGCAAATTGAACTATCATCTTGGTTTTGTTGAGAGGCTCAAGATGAAGAGACTGTACCATAGAGAAGGATATTATATTGATTGACGAACCACCGTCAAGGAGAGCGTTATCACAAGAATAGTCAGATTTGGAGCAATTCACAAGAGGTGTGGCAGTGTTCCCTTTCTTAAAATATGGACGGTGAGAGATGGTGTAGGCAGTGGCCATGGTCAAGATGTGACGCTTAGATCTTCTCCTTCGCTTTATCTTCTTGTGTTGAGGAGTAGATAAATCTATCATGGCCTGTTGAAGTGGGGCTTTAATGATCTCATGAAGGGTGGCTACCACTTCAGGTTCAGTCAACATTTTTTAGAATTTTTGGACATCATCCATACAAGGGAGGAGATAGGAATCATCATATACACGAGGATTGTCAAGAGCAGTCTGTATCGTGGCATCCTCGAGGTCAGGGTTGGGACATGTGGTTAGTGATTGTGTGGGAAATTGATTTGGCATGGGTGCCCTCTCTCACAAAATGAATCAATAATGTGTCTCCCATAATCATTTTGGATTTTCAAAATTTTATTATTTTTTTTGTATTTTGGGTGATTGTAAGCTCTCATGATTATCCTCATGTGAATCAATATCCTCAAATAGTGGAGCATCATTTTGGCTCGTATTTATGTCAAATTGATTACTAATCCTTGAATTCATATGCTCCATCATCTGATTCAGTGCCTTAAGTGTGGAAATCATGAAATGTCACTCCAAAATCCCAGGATCGGGTGGGTTGAATGTGGGTGGGTAAAAATCAAAGTCCTCCGATTCTTGAAATAATGGGTTACATGGATATGCACAAAAATCAGGAGGAAAGTCCTCCTGGAAAAGAGAAGGTGGATCATTTGGAGAGTGCGAGAAGTCCGCGAAGATCGGATAAAAATTACTCCAATCGGCCATCTTTGAAACAAAAGACAGGATCGGGAGAGCATGAGGGTCAAGTCAAAAGATATGGAGAAAAAGGCGCAAATGCACAGAAGGATCTAGCATGCACACAGGCAATCAAATACAATACGAACCCTAGTTCACCAACTAAACTCAAAGTGAAGACCGTGAAGGTTCCGTCAATTATCTTGTCAATTTTAGAGTTTCGTGAGAATACAATATATCAGAGCGGTTAAAAGTGAGCTTTTAGGAACCCAATGCTCTCAGGAGACAGGTCTAATCTCAATGTCAGATCTTTCCCAACCAGTATTAATCGCGGACCATTTACCGGCTACTCGATCAATTCAATATGTTAAGGACGTCACGGGCCGCTTTACCGGCTATCAGAGAGATCCTCACTGGAGAACGACTAACCCAAGATAGTAGTCTGAAAAGAGTTCGGGTGTGGCTCTATCCTAGTGTGCGGGTCGCTCTCTCGCTCAAGCTAACCAAATAATGAGGGGGTTACTCTCCCCAAAACAATGATTTTTCCTTGTATTTTTTAGGGTCGAGTTTTCTTTAGTAGTCCCGGTTTTAGCAGTTATCACTTGTATAAGAAAATTTTCAAAGAATCGCCTACCGAGTGTTCAATTTCCTTTTTAACTTATGTGAGTGAATACAAGGAAGGAGATCGGAAATGCCAATGCGCGATTAAAAAAATAATGCATGCAGGGGTTAGAGATGCGTACCTTGTCACCAACACTCTACATGCAAGTGATCCGTGCAGAATTTAAAAAAACTATCCTATATGCAAATGCATGTGAACCGTCCTAGATGATAGCTTCTATTAACGGGCAAGAACAAGTTAATTTGACTAAGTCCAAATTACGCTCTACTCTATAGGCACAGAAATTTCTCGTTTAGGGTGTTCGGACCTAATTAATTACCTGGCTCAAGCAAATTAATTAAAGAAATCAAGACGTAGCTCATGAAATCAGCGGGAAATAAAGAAAAATAAAGGCGATGAAAACAAAAACCGGTGAGGTCCCCCAAGTGCACCGACACTTGGCGAAACAAACCTTGCAACAAATGAATGTCCTTTTACAGAGTTCAAATGGAAAAGAAAAACTCTCTCTCTCTCTCTCTCTTTTTAAAATTTTTTTCTTTCTTCTTCTCCTCTTCTCACGCTATCCTGCGGCTTGGTGAATAATCAAGCTTCCTCCACGTCACTTGGGTTCTTCGGTTCTCCTAGGATTGCCTCCTTCGCTCCGCAGGCCCTCGCAAGAAAAGGAAAAGAGAATGTGTAAGAAATACAATTATCAAATAAAGAGAAAAGAAAAAAAAATGAAATGAATGCAATGGATATGAACAATGAAGTGAATGACAAAATGTAAACAGATAATTACAACCAAATAACAGGTCAAAAGAGAAACCTAACTACGCTCTCCGTGCCTCCCCGACAACGACACCATTTTGTTGACACGAAAATTTGTAGTTTTTTATTTTTTAGTTTTATATCCCTGTAACGATTGCCATTTTGTTGCATGCGAAAGTTTGGAGGGGATCGGATAAATTAATAATGATAAATAGTTGGTGTCGTCGCTGCTATCCCCAAAATTCCGTGACAAACAAAAAAAAAATTTTATTTTTGCTAATTATTAACCTGTATAGCAGACATGGTCGAACTCAGGGAGGTTACAAATCCCGAGGGTTATTCAATTAATCGAAAATCAATTAAGAGAAAACAAGAATCTCAAAGAACAATTATCCTAGGTTTTTGTGATTTTTTTATCTTTTTAAATTTTTTGTTTCTAATTTTTTGGTATATTTTCTGATATTTAATTTCTTAGTGATGTTGATTTTGCAATTTTTTTTTCAAAAATAACACAAAGCAATATGCACATAATCAACAATACCCACACCAACTCTTTTTGTAATTTTTCAATTTAATAAAAAATTTTCAGAAAAATCCAAAGAAAATATTTTGGGTTTTAAAAGTTTTGATTTTTTTTTGTATTTTTTTTGAATTTCCAGATGTTTTTGTATTTTTCTAAAAATCAAAGAGTGAGAAAATATTAAAATGTGCACAACCTGGAGTAATTTGCAACTTAAAAATATTTTAACTCCTAAAACTCCTGAAAATTATTTTGGGACAAACTAGAAGCAATTATCTACAAACAGGAACTGAAATCACAATTTTTGGATTTTTTGTAGAATTTTCTATGATTTTTAGAAATTTATGATATTTTTCAATATTTTGAGGTTTTATAAATAATTATTGCGTGAAAATTGGTCAGAAATTAAAAGACAATGAAATAGAACTACCCTAAATTTTTGGAATTTTTGGAACAATATTTGAATTTTTATGAATATTTAAATTTCAGGAATACAAAATGGCACTGTTTTTTAATTTTTTTAAAAAATAAAAAAATGAATACAAAATGCAATGAAAATTTTATGCTAGATGGATATGCACATCAAGAACATAGCATAATTTTCTTAGAATTTTTGGACTAATAAAAACATTTATTTCAATAGAAGAATCAAGCAAATTATTGTTCTGCAGTTTAGGGACTAAAATGTAAATAAGTTTTGTTCTTGCATCCAATAAATAATAAAAATAAATCACAAGGGAGAATGCGCAATTAACCACTATATCGTGTGCATGTCATGTGCTTGAGGCTCTGGCAAGGACTTGTTTGCAAATTTCGAGAAGCTCTGGAGCACAACTGTACTTTTCTCAAATTAAATCAATCTTACAGGGACTCTTTCGTAATTTCTGAAACTTTCAGGGGCTGAAGATGCAATAGTCCCAATAAAATAATAAACCCTAGGGAGGGTTCTCTTCATTTCCAAGTAATCACAAAGGGGAAGAGGGGTAGGCCGCCACTCCTTCTCCAACAACAAGGTGGGCAGCGGACGGTGGATTCACGGGTCGCGCCGTGTGCTGTTGCGTGCGTGGGAGGTCACCGCGTGGAGGAGCGTAGATGGAGCGTCGTAGCGGGGGGTGGTAGCGGGATGACGGAGGAGCTCGACGTGTGGAGCAAGGCGGACCGACGAAGGGGCGGGCCTCAGCGGAGACGCGGGCCTCGACGTGGTGGAGATGCCTGTAGGTGCGAGCTCAGCGCGTAGGTGACACAGATGGTCGAGCCGTGTTGTGGCTGTGGAAAGGCTATAGAGGCACCGCGGAGCGGGCGACGCTATCGCGGTGGGTCGCCACTGTTCTAGAGGGGCGCACGCCGCGCTTGGAGGTTGCCATGCACAGGCTGTCGTTGGATGGAGGCGCAGTGGCGGTGGCACCACTGGAGGTCGGCCTGGAGCGAGGCGCTGGCGGCTCGACGGAGGGGGCCGCAGGGGCGCGTCTGCGTCGTCGATGGAGGATGGCGGCGGGGGGTAGCGACCCCGTTGCCTGTGGAAATTTTTTTTTTGTAATTTATTTTTTTGTTTATAAAGTAAATAATGAATAATAATAATTTTTTTTATTTTTTTTGTAAATCCGAAAAATAAGAAAAGAAAGGGATAATGAAATTCTTTTTTTTTATTATCCTGCAAAACAAATGCTAGAGAACAAAAAGAAACAAATGCTTATTTATTTATTTACAAATCGGAAAAAATGAACGGAGATTCGACGGAGATGACGGATTCGAATCCGATCTCCGGCCACCGTACGCTGCCAGAGTTGAGAGATCGTGGACGATAGAAATAGAATGCGTGGAGATCGAGAAAGTGGGATGAAAAATCGAGTGGGTGGCGGAATAAATCTTGGCAGATTTTAAGATCTAAATAAAGGAATGACAACGAGAAAAAAAATGCGACAAAATAAACTATGATTAAACTAAGATAAAAATAAGAAAAATGTGGATCTCACCTTAGGAGCGGAAAAGGAACGTGATTGCCTCGACAAGGCCGACTCGCTGTCACCGGACAGCTTGGAGACTAGCATCTTTCTCGACGAATTTTTTCTCAGAGATCGGGCTCCTCTCTCTAAAGATTGATCAAGTTGAAATGAGGGAGAAGGTGCCATATAAATAGAAAAGATAAAATTAAATTTGAATTTTTGGTTTTTTTGGATAAAGAGAGATGAAAATTGAAATGAATTTTTAAATTTTTTGGTACAAGAGAAATGAAAATTGAAATGAATTTTTGAATTTTTTTGGTGAAAGAGATAAGAGAAATGAAATTAGATAAAATAAAGGAGATAAAAATATTTACAAAATAACTAATTTTCGAATTTTCATCACTTTAATTACTTGAATTAAAAAAATATTTTTTTTTATTTTTTTGTGGTGCTTAATTAAAAATAGAAACTATATACATATACTATATACATATATGACATTATATACAAGGGTAAATGAGGAAATTAGCCTTTTTTGTTTTTAAAGAATTTTATTTTATTTAATTTTTTATTTTTATTTTAAAAAAATTAGTAAGAATAATTTACAAATACAATATTTACAAAATACATGGAAAAATTGCACAAACCACTCCAGAAAACCTACTTTTTAACCGTAAGTCTAGAAATCATGAAAATACAACCATTTTAAAGATAATTTAATTTCGAATCCAATGGAAGTGAGATTGATTCAATTTGACCTAATATGGAGCCGGAATTGGTCTTTCAATTAGTGCTTAGTGGCTTTTTCCAAGTGTGGCTACTTTTATTTTGTACATGATTTAATTGTGCAATTATTTTTAGTAATTAGAACACATTTTTATTTACAACTTTGGTTTTGAATGTTATTTGATTTGAGGTCAATTAAGGACACAAATAAATTACTGTTAGTTATACACAGATATACACAAAGCAAGTGAGAAGTATTTACAGCAACACACCCGCGCATTTTTTTTGATTTTCTGCTTAAGGACCCTTATCTCCCCCTACTTTATTCATGGTCGATCAGGTCAAGTCTTGACCTTCTCTCGGGGTTTGGGTCAGCCTATATACATTACATACATACAGTCTTACATTTTTTTATTTTCTTTTATTTATTTTTCCTTTCTTTCTATATTTATTAATTTTAGGTTAAAATTAGTAAGAAGTGTATAATATTTACACACAGATGCAAGTTACTAAGAATATGGAGTTAGTGTTTTATGCAAGTGTTTTATAAGGGATTTTAAGCTAAAATAAATGAATAAAGATGACGAATCACAGATTCATCACCTCCACTTCTGATATGTTTATCAGATAGGCTTCTCTCATGCATCATCGGTATCATCTGAAATCAAGATCGAATTAGTTCATCTAGATGCAAAGGACTTAGAGCAGAATTATCAAGACATTTAGATACGATCATCTACTGCACCGCCCTTGAAATTTGAGGAGTACTTTCATTAGATCCGTGCTTGCATCGACTCGTCATCGAGCAACTGTTTAGAGTTGTCATCTCCACTGCATTTGAGCCACAAACGATGAATACTATTCTCTTGAGGAGTTAAGCTGCTTGGAGCTACGCAGCATAGTGACGACACCTCTAATCTTTGTTGGAGATCTGAGCTCAGCTGCTCTTGAGAACGATGACGCGGGTGAGATCTTCTATGAATGATCACCAACTTTTTCTGTGATCTGTCATACGACATTTAGATCTGATCATTGCTCCTCCACGCCTTGAAGACCTTCGCCACCGTGAAGAGAAGCTCGGTTGGACCATTTGAATCATTGCTTCCTGCATTTGATAAAAGGGGAAGAACATAGGTACCCTCCCGAATATATAGGAGTCGCACGATTATGTACGATTGGACGATCCAAAGTAAACGCCTCCCACTGCTTAATCTGCGCTCCTGACTGCATGTGCGTCGGAGATTTTTTGGGGCAATTTACGTAAAAGCCCCTATTCCATTTGTGAATCTCAAACAAGTCCAGGGTCAGGAGCAACACACGACCAAACACGTGCCTCTGTGTGAATTTTACAGGTCGCACCTAGAACTTGCTACAATTGCGAATTGATCCTGACAGGTGTAGAGAATAATGTGATGCACATGTGCTCGTAGGACTAATTGTGTGCCAGCCCCTAACTTCTGCTATATTTCACATGCGTCCCATAATTTCCAAAGAATTACAGTAATACCCCTATCTTGTATATAACCACTATACATGTCCGATATACATTAAACAAAATACAAAAAAATATAATAAAAATATGTATCAATATTGTATTTTACTCTATATATAATATTAAATAATTTTTGCAAAACAAAAATACTATTTATCATTAAAAAATCTTAAAAAAATACAAAAATACATAAAACTCATAAAATACATAAAAATAACAAAACATCTTTAAAATATAATAAAAATAACACTTAGTATTTTTACCATATTTTACAAAATAAACCAAAAATAAAATCAAAATCAAATCATAAAACCCATTAGAATATAAATTACATAAAAACTAAAAAAATCATAACTAATTCAATAAATATCACCTCAAAACACATATCCTATCGTTGTGAAGATAATTTCGCCTACTTCCAAGTATAAATAAAATAAAAATATTTTGCTACTATTTACGATATTGAAAATCCAAGATAAAACTCTGTTTTCTATAAAAGTTAATTTTTCACCATAAAAAATCTTAAAAATCTTTTAAAAATTCAAAAAAATAAGAAAAAAATTTAAAACATAAAAATAATAAAATGGAAATTAAATAAAAATTGCAAAACAATTTCTAAAATATTAAAAAAATCACAAAATACGTATAATTACAAAAATAATATAACATACATTAATATCACATAACAATCTAGAGAAATCCCGAAAATAAAATAAAAATTAAGAGACCCATTACCTAAGCATTTCTACCGATTTTCCCTAGTTTCAAACAGTTTGCCTCCCTGAATTTGAAACTCATGTGCTTAACCACCATACACTTATGTTTAGGAGTATAAATAAAATAAAAGAAGATTAACCAAAAAGTAATATTTTTCTGCAAAAATTCACCTGGTCGATAGAACGACTACGAAATCTTTTCTGTCTTCTTGTAGGATTGATAAAAGTTAGATCATGCGATTTTTCATTAGGGTGATTCCATCGGATTTCATTTGCATATAGTGTAGGTTTCAATTCTGCCTTGCATCTTTGCATGAAGAGAGAGAGGGATGCAAGGTGAGCATTTCTACTTCCCATGCACCATTGATTTCGCTTCGCATTGCTTTTCCGACACTCTCCCTATGATTTTGATCACCTAGAATTGATCCCTCTTTTGGATCATGCATTTCTTTTTAAAAATCCAAAAAAAGTGATAAAAACCAAAATTTGAACATTTAAGTTTACTCGACCCTAAAACTCAAAAAAAAATATTTGTCTCGGGGAGAGTAACCCCCTCATTGTATTCATTTTTAATTTTCCTACGTATACACTAAAGAGAAGTACCCAAATCCCAGGACAACCTAAGTGCTAATATAATTTTGTATTCTCACCTAACTTCAAAACTGACAAGATTAAAAGACTGAGCTTTTATGGTCTTTACCATGTTGAGTAGGTGAATTGAGGGTTTTTTTTGTATAATTATTTGTGTTTGTGCATACTCAATCTTCTTTGCGCATTTGCACCTTTTTCTTGCATATCCTTGAAGGATATGGGAAGATCCATAAGTGCATCACTGAAGAGTGAGGATCACATTTTATGCGATCGAGATCTAGTAGTCGTACTAGTCGCTCGAGGCAACAAAATTTTAAAAATTTTCAAATGATGAAACCATGTGATCCAAGAACACTTCTCGGATAATTTAATCTAAACCTTAATCAAGTATAAGTTTTACTTCTTGAATCATTGTTGTGATCGAGTCTCTAAAGGAAGAGACCTCCTGTCTCATGTTCGCTCCGATGGAGGAGATGCTTTCGAGGGCATTGATGCAACGCGTGCTCCTCGCAATCCATGTTGATAATCCAAGCAATGAATCTCATGATCTCATCTCACGAGATTCTACATCTTATTATGAGTGAGACACACCGAAGGAGACGGAGATCCATGAGCAAACAATCTGGCAACATAACGACGATGCTGCGATGATGGTGACTCTCTCAAGGGCTCCATGGTGGACGGCCACAGTGAGAGAGAAAGAGAGACTTGGCATAGAGAGAGAGATGAAGTTAGTTTAAATCCTCTTGGTATTATGTGTATCATCAAAGGTAAGGGCTACCCTTCCTTTTATACTAGTTTGATAAATATGGATCTCAATTAATGTGCTCTCTTAATCTACGATCTAGATTAAAAGTTTATTAATCAATGGCCATGATTTCTGGCTCCAAAAATTGAACAACAATAAATTAACTATATCCTTTTCAAGGTAATAATCAATTCATTGTAAAATTAATTAATATACATAGATAATATAGAAGACAAAGTCTCTTTACTACATATAGTGTGGCTGTTATCCCCTTGAACAAGTCAAGGTGCACGACCACCATTAATGATAGAGTGTCTTCATTTATCTATATATGTATTAATTAATATGCAATAACTGAGCTTTTCTGGCCTTCTTGTGATGGACAGATGGTCTTCAAAGGGCTATTTCCTATTGATATTACAAGGCCCGTGCTAGGAGTGAAACTGCATCGAGGTGCAGTGAGCATGGACAAAGGATTTGTTGAAGACTTGGCTATGAGGAGAGCCACCAAAGGTGTTGAATTAATGCAATTACTCCCCCAGTTGGATGACCCACAGAGTGAACTTCTTTTACTACGATCTTGTATGGGTTCTGCCAAGCTCATGTTTGGCTTAAGGACATGTCAACTCACATGCATGGAGCAAGCCGCTGCTATTTTTGACAGAGGACTACGTGTACCTATTGACGACATTGTGGTTTGTGGAGGTCCTTTCTTTGGCGACCTTCAATGGCGGGTGGCGTCTCTACCAATCAAGCTCGGTGGCTTAGGCCTGCACTCCGCTATTGAGGCTTCTTCGTATGCTTTTGTGGCTTCTAGAGCTCAATCATGGGTGCTTCAGGACCACATTTTACGAGACAGTGGGGTATGTGATATTGATTCTGATTTTTTAGATGCTTTGGAGGGTCTACGTGTCAAACTCCCATCTATAGATCTTACATGCTTTGCTAACAAGGATATCGTCCCCCCTATAGCCCAGAAAGTTTTGGCAAGTTTCCTTTTTATTAAAATTGTCAAAGAAATTGAGGTTGAATTTGACATGATAGCTAGACAAAAGGCAATTTTTCGATGCTTGCAATCTGAACATGCTCATGATTTCCTTCAAGATATTCCTATTGATGGTCTTGGAATGCATATGTCACCAATTGAGTATCGCACTATTCTCAGATATCGCCTTATGATTCCTCTATTCCCAGCAGATGAGGCATGCCCATTACGCCACAAATCTTTCCTAGACTACTTTGAGGAACATGTCGTTCATTGTCGAGAACTCACAGGTTTTAATATAGACATGATCGTGTCAGAGATGTCCTCTATGTTGTTCTCAAGAAGGCTGGGGTTGCGTCAAAGAAAGAAGCACCTGTGAATTAAATATCTAATCTACATGAGTGGAGATCCACACTGAGTCCAGCAGATGTTTTAATTTTCGGTTGGGCTGGAGGAAAACATGCATGTGTTGATTTAACTAGGGTGTCTGTGTTAGTTGGTCTTATAAAAAGTGATTTTACTGCGGGATACGCTGCACAGAAAGCTGCATCAGCCAAAGTTGCTAAACATGAGAAGGCTTGTATTGACAATCAACATGTCTTCATCCCTTTTGGGTTTGATACTTTTGGGTTCATGGCGTCTGAAGCTGTAGAGCTCCTTAAGAAGGTCAAGAAAATTATGCATAGCAATTTTATGGTTCCTTGGTATATGGATGTTGTGTTCCAAAGAATTGGATTTGCCATCCAAAAGGGATTGGCGACGCAACTTGTTGCCCGCCTCCCAATAGTTTCTTTGTAATATGACCTGATTTAATTAGAATTACTGAATTTATCTTCACAAATATAATTTGAATTAAAATTTGTGAGAACTTCAATCATGCCATTGATAAATATAAATCATATTCATATATCCATCATAATATGTAAATTGGATTTACAATCAATTGTTTATTGTGAATCCCATTCACAAAAACATATAATTTGTAAATTCTATTTACAATTAAATCTCTCCATCATATTATAAATCATATTTATACTATCCATGATTATTGTAGATAGCAATATCCACATTAATCATATCCTTGATAATTGAATCATATTTAGTCATCTTGGATCTATATTCTCATGTGCCCAAATAACACGAATCGCATTCACATTATTCACATCTTTGATAACTAAATCACATTTAATTATCTTATATAACTCTCTTTATAATATGTATAAAATTAGTATTATTCATGATAATTAAATCACATTTAATTAGCCATTTTGTCAATGCTCGGATACATATGTCAACAGTGAAATTATCCATGAACTCTTTTAAGGATAATGTGCTTTCTCCACGTATACTGAATACCCCACGTATACTGAATATAAGGACATGGCGATTGTATTGTTCCACATATACTGACTTGGATATTGTGATCACATCTCAAATCGAGATCTCGGGGACATCCCATTGATTTTTGATTAAATCAAAACTGTATATATAATCTTCTCATTGTATCTGAATCACATTTAGATCAAGGTCCAACATTTGGACTAAGATCAGATCACTTCTCTATGAGAGGAGTCACTAAAATCCATACTTGTTTCATCACTCCATTGGAATGGAAGCGTTATTTATACAATCATTTATGATCACTAACCTGTACATCATGCATATTAGAGGACCTAGAATAAACCTGAAGTATTAGATCTCTTTTAGACTTTCTTCTTCAGGGGTTTATCATTAAGTTTCTCATTCGATCATTAATAGTTGGTATAGATCATATCCTTTCCAAAAGCATATATCATACCCATGTATTGATCATGTACTTTCTAAAGAATATATCAAACCTACAAATTCAGTGAAGCTTTCTTCCCAATATCTCACGTGTGAGCTCATGTCTTCCGATTCAGACCCTTGTATGCACACCAACGCATTGGTGTATAAACCTTGATTAGGTCATCAATGCCAAATGTACATACTCAAACATATAGTAACACATCTGTCTCCAGTTAGAGGATGCGTTCCTATATCATGACAGCATACGACATAGGACTTTGGTTATCTCGATCTCGTTAAGTCAAATATTTACCTAACTTATCCTATACCTCTGAATCTCTATTCCTACGCAGAGGACCTGCATCAAGAGGTTGGTTAGATATCATCCTTTAGAGAAAGTATTTCCATCTCCTTCTCAGGTGATCATCTCCTAAAAATCATTTGACGGTGCTTGATGAGTCATCTATCTAACTCTATATATTCATCTACTCACCAGCCTCGAAGAATTAACATTTGAATCAACAGTTGTATGATCATTAAGACGGCCATGGTACATAACCTTAATTGTACTAAGGAACCTATTATGTAAATTAATTATTCTTCATTTAAAATTGGGGAGTGATATTTGCAATAACATTTATTGCATAATGGCTTACCGTGGGCTCGCATGTCCAACCATCTCCCACTAGCCCAAAGAGCCATTAATGGGCTATTCTTTAAATCCACACTCATATAACAATTATAGGCTATTTCAGTCACTCTACTCCCAAGAGACTACGCTAAGTCCTTTTACGACACTTGCATATCTCCTAGTAACAATACTCGCATCCAATGCAAATGTTGCATCTCATGCAACCAATACTCAATATCATCAGATATGGTGTCCTTGATACTACAACTCAATATTTATTATAACCATAATTCCTATTATCCTTATCATAATGCCCTTGTTCTCGAAGATCTCTATCTCCTAAGATTAAGTCCATGTCTTATGTCTTATAAGGCATCTATAGTAAAGATCTTTTATATCACTATCTATAAAGTCTTAAGTTCTTGAAGATAATACTTTGAGCTCACTATCTCAAAAATTATTATCATCTTTGATGATATTATTATTACTGCAACTAAGTATTTTATCTTCAAAGTAGTATTAGTAACAGTATATTAATCCCACTGGATGGCAGACATCTGACTTTTGTACACATCTAGGGTACACTAAGCTTCCCATTGATGATGCACTATGGAATGTTGCTTTGGTATTTACATCCTTAACTCCTTGAGGGTGCTATCCCTTTAGATAGGTCAGTACCATATCTTAAGGGATAGAAGCCTTTCTTGGAATTTTCCCGAAAATGTTACATGTCGAAGTTGTACCACGAATGTGACGGTCCCAATACCCTCTTCTCTTTGTTTATGAACATCATTAGAACTATGATCTAAGAGATATTCTTTAGATCATATCTCAAGGTATGTGATCTCCATATTATAAAACATTTATTATCATCCTTATATCATTCCAAATGATAAGGATATCATCTACATTTAGCACGATGAACACAATTGCACTCCCACTAAGCTTCACATGCTTCATCAAGATTCCATATGAAATCATAACATTTACAATTTCATAAAATCTGATGCTCCAACTACAAGAAGCATATTTGAGTCCACAAATGTAGTTATTCAGCTTGCACCCTTGCTTTCCTTAACTATGAAGCCTTGGGGTTACTTCATATGAATATCCTCAGTGACGAATTCATATGGGAATGCAATCATGACATCCATCTTGAAGATGTCATAGTCAAGTTCTGTAGCTATAGTTAGTAATATTCAGATGGGTTTAAGCATGGTTACTGAAGAGCAAGCCTTATCGCAAGTGATGTATTCTCTTCGATGTGTAGATCATGGCTACGAGTTGTGCTTTAAAGGTCTCTATCTTCTTATCAGGTTCCCTCTTCCTCTTGATGATCCATTTACACCTTAACGAGTCTTACCCATATAGGTGGACTGACGAATCCAGAAATGCCACTTTTAAGAAGTTGTTTTTATCGTGTCGTGCGTTGTAGGCGGCAATCGGAAACGATCAAGAAAATACCACAAATAAGTTATTCAATTTTTTATCTCGTGGTTTTATGTTTATTTTACTTGGGCAAGTCCCAAGGTCGATCACAAGGAGGTAGAGGAACAACCTAGAATTAAGTCTATCAAAGCTTGTGTTCGGTTTTCGAGGCGGTCTTTTTTTGGAATTTTTCAATGAATTAGGGGGTGCACATGCAAATTCGGCCTATTTTAGGGACTAAAACGTAAATTCCAATCAAACAATGTCCGAAAAATACGAAACTTGGCCGAGGTGTAAAATATGATGAAATGGGTGCACTGTAATTTTTTTGGAATTTTTGGATGCAATATGAATTTTTTATGGATTTTTAAATGCAAACAAAATGATTTTTAATATTTAATTTTAATAAATATCAAACCTACTTATTTTCAAGGATCAAAATTATCTGAGATCTATCACTAGGTGACGGATCGCAGAAAAATCCTAAACCTCGAACATGTAGGGTTTAATACCTATTAAAAATTAAATACTAAAATGTACAAAATGATTTTTACAGGACAAATAATGCATGCAAATGCAAATCTTTTTGGGCACAATGTTAAGAATAATTAACTCTACAAGATGTGATTTTTTCGGGAATTTTTAGAGCAACGGTTAATCAACTATCAATTTCAGAGCAAGAAATGGGTAAAATACGCAAATTTTCATAAGACAATTATTTATTAATTAACCATCATTCACAAAATTACCCACAACATGTCAAAGCGTAGAGAACTAATTAACCAACATCATGCTATTTTTTTGATAATAAAAAAATGTAGAGAGAAGGTTCAAAACTGAGGGGGAACACAGGGATCTGATTGCAATATTTAAATAAAATAGACAAGTAAAGTAAACTGCAGTAGGGGGGGTTTCTGAAATTACCAATACTTCGGAGGGTGTTTGTGCAAAATGACCAATAGGTCACGTGCCGAGCACGTGACCTTGGTTGGAGGGCTGGAGTGCGAATAAGTGATCTTCCAGGGGGGTCACTACAATTAATCCAGCGGGTCACGTGCAGATCACGTGACCCCTGGGGATGAAGAAGGGTCGTTCCCCGCGCACGTGCCTCGCACGTGCCGGGGCCTCGGGCTTCGAGCCCGACGTGGGCTGGTGAAGGTCGCAGTCGGCCTCCCGGCGGTGCCAAGGATGGCGGAGCAGGGCCGGTACTGCGGTGGAGGATGCGATGCCGGTGGCGTGGGCTGGTGACCGGCAAAGGCGGTCGAGGGACGCTGGCGCGGTGGCGATGGCTGAGTCGGCCACTGGCGTGCTGTCGCGGCGGAGGTGGCCCAGCAGGTGGAGGCGTGGAGCGGAGGTGGGCCTCTGTGGCGTTGATGGAGTTGCGGGCGACGATGGCCGACACACGGCCGGCGGACGTTGGGGTAGCGGCGTGATGTAGGCGAAGAGGGGTTGGTGACGAGGTAGCGACGACGTCGAGGTGGAGACGGTGGAGGTAGTGGCGTGATGTCGGTGAAGACGATGAACTTGGCGGAGAGAAGAAGAGAGAGAGGGAGAGAAAGAGAAGGAGAGAGAGATAACCTGGAGGAGGTCGGGTTCGACGGCGTTGGGCGGCCGGAGCTAGCAGCGGCGCTGGTGGCTGGGCTGCAACGAGGAGTTGAAGTCTTCGGATCACGCCGGCGACGAGGGCCTCGCGGTTGTCACGCCCTGAGACGGTGGTCTTCGATGCAGTTCGGCAGATGATCCTTGAAGGAGGCGGAGGTGGTTTGTTTTATAGGGCTTAGTGGGTGGTCGGACATGGAAGGAGGATCGGGACAACGAGATTACGGAGATTGAGGAGATCCGGTGGTGAGAGATTTCTGGAGATTTGAGGCGGCGAAGGTCTCTGATTTGGGAAAGGACGGCGAGATCGTGGACGACGGCGATCGGTCGCGATTCGCGGCCAAAACTGGGGGTGGCGGCGGACTTCCAAAGGAGGAAGGGGCGCCTGGAGAAGACGAGTGCTGGGCCGTCCGATCGGCCGAGATCGAGCGGCCAGCTAGTCGACACGTGGCAGAGAGAGGGGGGCAGGCGAGGCACGTGCGTGGCATGTGCCTGGAAGGCACGTGCGTCGCACGTGCTTCGTATTTTAATTTTAATTTTTTTTTTAATTTTTTTTAATAAAAACGAGTTTAAATAAAGCCAAAAATGTATCTTGTAAAATCGAAAATAAATAGTAAATGACCTCGGATCAAAAAAGTTTCTTCACGAAAATTACTCGTCCCGATGAGATCTATAACTTTCATGAAGACATCAAAACCAAAATCGATCAATTGCACAAAGTGGTTTTTGGGGGTATCCTATGTACATAGAATGCCTTGATTTTTTGGGTTTTATAATTTTTTGTCATTTTTAAAATCAGATAAAAATCCGAAAAAATATAGAAAAATTAAAGATAAATAAAAGACATCTAAATCTATTTTTTTGGATTTTTATTAGTAAAGAAAATATATACATAAAATATAGGTCAGAAAAGCCGCGAAAATATACCATGTACAAAAGAGGCCCAAAACCCAACTTTCACATACGAGCTCCGATTCACTTGAACTTGGTCTTGTTTCGAAGGTAATTGAATGCACGTTAGTTCAAAAGTGAGTAGGATTGAAACGGACACTGGATGGGGAAGATATGTGGCTTTTAGTCCGAAAATCCTGAAATTAGGGTTTGAGTTTTTGGTCCACTTATTTGGGTTAGTTATTTTTTTGTATTTTTCATTTATTCTTGTTAGTGATATGTACACAATGGAAGTGGTTTTGTGTCATTCGGAGTTAGTATGAATGAGTTAAAAATCAGGGAAGTTAGGCTATTTACAGGTTATTTTGGCTTGAATTTTTGGCTTCTTATTTTGTGCAGATTTTTGTGCTAAAATGCAATTCTTATGGAAACATGCATGAATGCTAATTATGCAAAATAAATGCAAGAATGCTGTTGATTTTTAGGGATTTGAGCTTAATAAATGAGATTTAGAGTGATGAATACGAGATTCATCATCCACCTATACTTAAACCATGCTCGTCCCTGACCATCAAAAAGAAATGCCATGAGGTGAAAAGAGATTGGGTTCCATATCAAGACCATGAGCTGAAGGTGAAAGTGAACCTAAACTCAACCTTTGGATTATTTGTGTGTCGAACTTCTGTGAGACTTAGAATTTTAAAATCAACAGCCCTCAAGTTCCACACATCATTGCTACAGTTTCGGCTCAGAAGTCATCTTAGATCAATCATCTTCCCAAAGTATACCCTATGAACATTGAATAACCGACTCTTGTGTGTGAAGGGTTTTAGCTCTTCCCATTCAAAATGCCGGACTACCATGCTCCTCTCCTCTCCAGTAACTCATCCTCGGGGAGTCAGGTATTTCCTTCTAAGGTCTGTCGCGCTGTGTTCATAATCGAATGAGGGAGAAGATAGAAGAAAGAGAAAAGAACTGGAGGGTGGCCAGTGTAGTCACCTCTCCTTGTGAAGATGGCCAGTGTAGCCATGTCTCCACCAAGATCTGCAGGTTTCTTGAAGCATGGACCTTTTTGGTCAGATTTTTATTTGGTCGAATGCTTCTTTGTATTTGGAATTTTTGGTGGTTCTGCTTGGATCTTGTTTTGCCCCTACGGATATAGCATCTTTTTGTTCCGTACATTTTTTGAGGTCTTAGAAAAATTGTGCCCAGCCGTCCATCCCTTTTCCGAAGCTTTATTTCAACCCGTACTCCGGTCTTTAGATTTCCACGCTACCAGAAAAGAAACTCACACAGTCTTCCAACATCCTGTCTGAGTTGAGCAAAGTGCATAGTGCGAGAGTACAAATTAATTCCCTATTCCAGAGTTGTACCCAGAATGAAGAGACCAGGTTAGATACTAAGAGTCAAATGCTGTTCATTGTCATGTGGAACTCAAAGAATTAAGTCAAAGACCTGAAGACTCTAAAATCCCATTTCTCGGTGAAGTTCCTCTGAAAATTAGGTGGATTAAGGTCAAGTCCAGACCACTCTCGGTTTCGGCTCATAACTCGGTTCAGAACCCAAAGACTTTTCACACATGCAAATGCGATGCTTGATGAAATGCGAGTGTGTGAAATGCAGACACTTTTTTTAATGATTTTTTTATTTTTTTTTGTTTTGAATGAATAAGAAGCCATTTTTCAAAAATTTTGGGCATGGTCAGTGTTAGTGGCAAAAAGGTTTTTTTTAGACAAATTACCCACCTCGTAAATACATATAGACTTACGCAAGTACGAGGTATGGCTAAAATATATACAAAGTATGTATACAGACCCCCCTATACTTAGCGAGTGTTGTGTCCTCAGAGCACAAGAAGCGTAATGAAGACATAGCTCGGGCTAAGCGTAAGAGAGAAAAATTATTCATGGTTCGCCCCCCTATACTTAGACTGTGAATAGTCTAAGTATAGAAGAAGAGCGCAAAAAGAGTCGGACGGGATACGTAAATGAGGAGAGTATAAACAGATGGGTGGTGGTTCCCCCTATACTTAGGCTTGGTCAGCCTAAGTATAGAAGAAGTATGGATATGGAGTGAGCGAGAGATCGGAATGTGATGAGGGAAATGGTATATACAGATGGCATCGGTCCCCCCCTATACTTTGGCCTAAGTAGAGGAAGAAGTTGTACAAGGGGATCAATGTGGTCGGGAGGGAGGGTGGGTAGCCAATGATTAAGGCGGTTTACGGCTAATCTTTTTGTGAGCCTGTGGTGGGAGATCGTAATGATGAGACGGAGATGAAGCATATGATTCCCCATCATTATCAGTGTCATCCTCAGAAAAATCATGATGGATAGTAGATGAAATATTTGAGTCAGATGAAAGGTAGCCATCATCAGAGTTATCCTCAGAGGAATAGTACTTGAAAGTGGACATACTCCAGATATTCATGTCTTTTTGTTCCTTCAATTGTTACCTCAAAATTCGTTCCTTTTTAAGATCAATCGGTTCATCCTCAAATGAATCTTCAGATGCTCCGGTCTCAGTCAGCTCATAAGATATAATTCCAGTGTACTTGTGTAAGGTAGGAGCATCAGCTTTGGCTGAGTAATAATTAGGAACGGGAGTTGTCCAACGAGAATCGAATTTTGGATCCTTGTGCAGATATGGCTTTAGAGCTGCCGAACAGACTTCACTCATGTAGACTACCTTTTCCGGACCTGATGAGGGATCATCAACCGATTCCTCTTCCGAAAGATGAAAGGTTACTTTCTTTTTCTTGTTTCGTGAAGATGTCGGTTCACTTGAGTATCCAGATGAATAGCCATTGGAATTCTTCTCCTTGGTCGGTGTTCGGGCTACATGTTCGTTCTTTATCTCCTTAATGTTGGTGCACTCTTGATTTGGGAGGATTTGGTCAAGATAATCAGAGTAGGTTGTCCCTGGGTGCGACCATGCATATGTCTCAGGATTGTAGTAGAAGGATTTGAGATCCGGGGGAATTGAAATACTGGGGAGATTCTCTAAACCAATGGTCTCAACAACAACCGCTATCTCAGGAGTCGTAGCGGGGTAGGGCTCTTCTACCTCTTTATGTTTGCGGTTGTTGGAGCCTTTATGAGTTGCCTCAGAATATCGTGTTTCCTCAAAGACTGTGTCAACTCGAAGTGCTTCCAATGCCGTGAAATTTATTTGCCGAGTCTCACAATCGATAATAGCCTTAGACAATGCTAAGAATGGTTTTCCAAGAATAATTGGAGACTGGGTGAACTCTCCTTGATGCTCAATATCCATGATCGTGAATTCCATTTTGAGCGGAGCACCTTGGAATATCATGATGACAGAAATGATTCCTCTCGGCCGCTTGATCGATCGGTCCGCCAATTGAACAATCTCTCGTATTTTCCTGATCGGTCCAAGTTTGAGTTCGTGGAATACAGAGGTCGGGAGGATATTGATCGGCGAATCATCATCAATTCGGGCATGGGTGAAAATTGTGTCTTTTATTCTACAGTCAAATCTGGGCAACCGCTTCACAATGCGGCTCTTGGTTTTTCTTCTCAACACCAAGGAGGAGGCCATTGACAAGATATGTATTTCGGTTTTTGTTCTAATCCGTCCCGACTTTTTGACAATTACTCCGTCTATTAAAAATTTCTTAAGGTCGGGGATGTGTTCAATGGCCTTTATAATGGGAAGTTCAAAAATCAAATGTTTTTCCAATGCTTCCCGTAAAACAGGATCCAAATTTCTCAGGTCTTCTTCTGATTCAATTTTTATGAGATTTTCTGGATTTTTGATTTTTTTGGTATTTTTGAATATTCCCATTTTTTTGGTATTTTCTGTGTGGTGTGGTGATGTTGTGTGTTCCTCAAATGAGCAGGGGCTTTGATGTTCAGAGTAAAGGTTAGGGGCATAAGCATTTCTAGGGGAATAATGATGAGCGGAAGTATTGATGTTTGAATTATCCCTAGGTCTTTGAATATCCTCAAAATTTTCATCATGGAATCCAATCCTTTCCCCATTCATATTCGAGTCACCATAGAATGATATTACTCGGTCGGCAAATTTTTGAAATTTATCCTCCATCAATTCGAATCTTGTTTTCATCTTTGAAACATTATCCTCAAAATTCTGTTCATGATCAGTCATGGGAGCATTCAATTTTTGTTCAATGATTTCTTCTTCCATTTTTCTGTACGTGCAGAGAGGAGAGTTTCTTGGAATATCCACCATATGATCATTATTTTTAGAAAATATTTCCTCAATAATTATAGAAGGAGGCTGCTCATATGATCCAGGCATGTGTATTTGATCTGAGTAGAGTTCAATCCTTTGATCATGATTAGTCAGATCTTGAGATTGTGGAATCAGCATACAGGGTTTATATGTGTCTAGGAGGTCAGTCCAATCCTCTGTGTGTCTGACGAGGGGTTTGTTGTGGTCAATCCAACGCTCATGATCATTAAATGCATTTCCTTCCGTCTGGGTTTGGTTTCTCTGCCAATCATGGGATTTAAAGGGATTTCGATCTTGAAAGGTTTCATTGGCGAGAGATTGAGAATGAGGTGATTCAGTCCAAGATGGTAAGTGGTCATTTCTGGTTGGATGTTTTGAGTAAGGGTTCAATGAGGTGGCCGAATTCATTTGCGGTTGAAAGTTTCCCACAAATGTTGGAGGATTATTGAAAGAAGAGGATGCAATTGATTTGGGCCGAACCGAGACAGATTTGTTTTCATAGTGATGTTCGGTCATTTTTGAAGGAGTTGAGAGAAATGATGGGTTGGATCTGAAATTTGGAAAAATTTCCATGATGAGATTAAAATCAAGAGATGAGAGAGATGATTGTATGGGATAGAAAATTTATCAAATGTGCGGCTATTGATTTTCGATATCGGTTCACGCACACCAATACAAACGCAAATCAACCATGGGTTTACCAACTCACACAATGAAGCCGTAAGAGTTCGGCTATTATCTTTTTAATTTTAGTTGGTGATAAATAAATCTTGGCAAAAATTAGCGAGCTGAGATTTCGGATCTGGGCTCTAGCCTTAAGTGTCGTCTCTCGCTCAATGAGAAAAATAGAACATCCAAGGTCGGGGTTACTCTCCCGCAAAAATTCTTGATTTTATGGGTTATTTGAAATCAGATATATTTAGCAGTCCTGATTTTAATGAGGTGATCACTGAAAAATTAGATGAGCACAAATGCACGTCTACCGTCCAGTCCCAATTTCCTTTAAAGTTATGTTATAAAACAAGAGAGAGGAATTCGGGAAAAGCCGATGCACGCGGAAAACTATGATGAATGCTCAGTTAGAAGACTTGCAGTGAATCCTCGCAATCTTCATGTGGGATGCTAGACAGACTTTAAAAATTATTCTATATGATGTGCAAACCGATGGAAAAACCGCACCTAAGCAGAAAGTTCTATTAGCGGGAAGAATTGATTTAAATTTGGCTAAGATGAACGATCTATGTGCGTCTCAATTAAGTGCAGTGTGGCTAAAGATACTACGAGCACAAGCAAAAATATAAATGCTCTGAGAGCCGTATGTGCAGGTCTATCCTAATCGCCACTCAAGTCGGGCCCCACCCTCTCCAGAGAGTGAAACAGGCCACGACACACCACAGAATAAAGTCAGAGGTCTTTCTACACACGTGAGAGTCCAAACAGACACCGCTGTAAAATTACAAAAATTTTAAAAATTGCAGGAATTAAAACCTAGACTCTACGCTCTCTCACGACTCGACTCGATCTTAAATTAATTGCGGTTTTTGCAAGAGTCGGTGAAGTTGCGTCGGTTATTGAAAACCGCTCCACGTACAAGGTACCTCGCAAAAAAATAAGAGAGAAAATGTAAGAGAGTGACTCAAAAATATATGAAAAATAAAGGCTGAAAATAAATTGCAGGAAAATTAAATTTACAATGAAAAATTCGGGGGTCAGACTACCCGAATGCGGAAAACCAAATGAAAAACTTTTAGACAAAAATCTAAGCCGTTTGCCACCCCGGCAACAGCGCCATCTGACGACTCCGGAAATGCCGCTTTTAAGAAGTTGTTTTTATTGTGTCGTGCGTTGTAGGCGGCAATCGGAAACGATCAAGAAAATACCACAAATAAGTTATTCAATTTTTTATCTCGTGGTTTTATGTTTATTTTACATGGGCAAGTCCCAAGGTCGATCACAAGGAGGCAAAGGAACAACCAAGAATTAAGTTTATCAAAGTTCGTGTTCGGTTTTCGAGGCGGTCTTTTTTTGTAATTTTTCAATGAATTAGGGGGTGCACATGCAAATTCGGCCTATTTTAGGGACTAAAACGTAAATTTCAATCAAACAATGTCCGAAAAATACGAAACTTGGCCGAGAAGTAAAATATGATGAAATGGGTGCACTCTAATTTTTTTGGAATTTTTGGATGCAATATGAATTTTTTATGGATTTTTAAATGCAAACAAAATGATTTTTAATATTTATTTTTAATAAATATCAAACCTACTTATTTTCAAGGATCAAAATTATCTGAGATCTATCACTAGGTGAAGGATCGCAGAAAAATCCTAAACCTCGAAAATGTGGGGTTTAATACCTATTAAAAATTAAATACTAAAATGTACAAAATGATTTTTACAGGACAAATAATGCATGCAAATGCAAATCTTTTTGGGCACAATGTTAAGAATAATTAACTCTACAAGATGTGATTTTTCGGGAATTTTTAGAGCAACGGTTAATCAACTATCAATTTCAGAGCAAGAAATGGGTAAAATACGCAAATTTTCACAAAACAATTATTTATTAATTTACCATCATTCACAAAATTACCCACAACATGTCAAAGCGTAGAGAACTAATTAACCAACATCATGCTATTTTTTTGATAATAAAATAATGTAGAGAGAAGGTTCAAAACTGAGGGGGAACACAGGGGTCTGATTGTAATATTTAAATAAAATAGACAAGTAAAGTAAACTGCAGTAGGGGGGGTTTCTGAAATTACCAATACTCCGGAGGGTGTTTGTGCAAAATGACCAATAGGTCACGTGCCGAGCACGTGACCTTGGTTGGAGGGCTGGAGTGCGAATAAGTGATCTTCCAGGGGGGTCACTGCAATTAATCCAGCGGGTCACGTGCAGATCACGTGACCCCTGGGAATGAAGAAGGGCCGTTCCCCGCGCACGTGCCTAGCACGTGCCGGGGCCTCGGGCTTCGAGCTCAGCGTGGGCTGGTGAAGGTCGCAGTCGGCCTCCCGGCGGTGCCAAGGATGGCGGAGCAGGGTCGGGACTGCGGTGGAGGATGCGATGCCGGTGGCGTGGGCTGGTGACCGGCGAAGGCGGTCGAGGGACGCTGGCGCGGTGGCGATGGCTGAGTCGGCCACTGGCGGGCTGTCGCGGCGGAGGTGGCCCAGCAGGTGGAGGCGTGGAGCGGAGGTGGGCCTCTGTGGCGTTGACGGAGTTGCGGGCGGCGATGGCCGACACACGGCCGGCGGACGTTGGGGTAGCGGCGTGATGTAGGCGAAGAGGGGTTGGTGACGAGGTAGCGACGGCGTCGAGGTGGAGACGGTGGAGGTAGTGGCGTGATGTCGGTGAAGACGATGAACTTGGCGGAGAGAAGAAGAGAGAGAGGGAGAGAAAGAGAAAGAGAGAGATAACCTGGAGGAGGTCGGGCTCGACGGCGTAGGGCGGCCGGAGCTAGCAGCGGTGCTGGTGGCTGGGCTGCAACGAGGAGTTGAAGTCCTCGGATCACGCCGGCGACGAGGGCCTCGCGATTGTCACGCCCGGAGACGGTGGTCTTCGATGCAGTTCGGCGGATGATCCTTGAAGGAGGCGGAGGTAGTTTGTTTTATAGGGCTTAGTGGGTGGTCGGACATGGAAGGAGGATCGGGACGACGAGATTACGGGGATGGAGGAGATCCGGTGGTGGGAGATTTCTGGAGATTTGAGGCGGCGGAAGTCTCTGATTTGCGAAAGGAAGGCGAGATCGTGGACGACGGTGATCGGTCGCGATTCGCGGCGAAAACTGGGGGTGGCGGCGGACTTCCAAAGGAGGAAGGGGTGCCTGGAGAAGACGAGTGCTGGGCCGTCCGATCGGCCGAGATCGGGCGGCCAGCTAGTCGACACGTGGCAGAGAGAGGGGGGCAGGCGAGGCACGTGCGTCACACGTGCTTCGTATTTTAATTTTAATTTTTTTTAATTTTTTTTAATAAAAACGAGTTTAAATAAAGCCAAAAATGGCTGACACGTGGCGGCACCAGGTGCGGCCACGTGTCAGCACCAGAAAATTCGGAAAATACATATCTTGTAAAATCGAAAATAAATAGTAAATGACCTCGGATCAAAAAAGTTTCTTCACGAAAATTACTCGCCTCGATGAGATCTACAACTTTCATGAAGACATCAAAACCAAAATCGATCAATTGCACAAAGTGGTTTTTTGGGGTATCCTATGTACATAGAATGCCTTGATTTTTTGGGTTTTATAATTTTTTGTCATTTTTAAAATCAGATAAAAATCCGGAAAAATATAGAAAAATTAAATATAAATAAAAGACATCTAAATCTAAATTTTTTTGATTTTTATTAATAAAGAAAATATATACATAAAATATAGGTCAGAAAAGCCGCGAAAATATACCATGTACAAAAGAGGCCCAAAACCCAACTTTCACATACGAGCACCGATTCACTTGAACTTGGTCTTGTTTTGAAGGTAATTGAATGTACGTTAGTCCAAAAGTGAGTAGGATTAAAACTGACACTAGATGGGGAAGATATGTGGCTTTTAGTCCAAAAATCCTGAAATTAGGGTTTGAGTTTTTGGTCCACTTATTTGGGTTAGTTATTTTTTTGTATTTTTCATTTATTCTTGTCAGTGATATGTACACAATGGAAGTGGTTTTGTGTCATTCGGAGTTAGTATGAATCAGTTAAAAATCAGGGAAGTTAGGCTATTTACAGGTTATTTTGGCTTGAATTTTTGGCTTCTTATTTTGTGCAGATTTTTGTGCTAAAATGCAATTCTTATGGAAACATGCATGAAAGCTAATTATGCAAAATAAATGCAAGAATGCTGTTGATTTTTAGGGATTTGAGCTTAATAAATGAGATTTAGAGTGATGAATACGAGATTCATCATGGACCCTCAAGGGTCCATATACAATACATGTGTATGAAATCTACTTTAGATTTCACTGCTAACATCCATCTTTCCATGTCTTAATCCTTAGGTACATCATCATATGAAGTTAGCTCATTGTTATATGTAACTGACACACGCAATCCATCCTCAAACTCATTTGAAGAGGTATGAGTGTTTCATCTTTTATTATCCTTTTAGTTTCTGATTTCAGGAGCCTCGTTATCTTCTCAAAAGTAAATGATATACTTCACTTCATTTTAATCTTGATTCTCAAGAAAGTCATCATCTAAGAATCATATCCTTAGAGATGATATCCTTTAAGAATCTCAAGGTCAAAAAGTAGGAATCCAATGGCATCCTTTATTTTCCTAATGAAGCAGCACTCTCTTTGCTATATTCCAACTTGTTTGCATCCATGACAATGTTATGGACCAAGCAACCCTAAATCCTCAAGTGTCCAACACTAGGCTAGGTTCCAGACCATAGGATGTTCGAGTTTAGATTTAAATGGAATCTTTTTAAGGATATATATTGTAGTCTCTACTACATATATACAAGGAAACTAAGAGTTAATTATGTTAAAATTCATCATTGATCAAATCATGTCACACATGATCCAATTGTATCTCCCTACAACTCTATTGAGTTTAGGTGCATCGGGAGGAGTGACATAGGAATGATATTCCTTTCTCCATAAGGTATTCCTTGAATTCATCTAATAGGTACTTGCTACCTAGGTTAGATCAAATTCATTTCATCTTCCTTCAAACTTTGGTTCTAAAGCAAAATTAAAATCTTTGAACATTTCAAAGCTTTCTAAGGTGAAGGGAAGAAATCTCATATCACAAATAATCATTGAATGATATCACATATAATTAATGTTCATTATGATATAGATGATCCACATACATTAATATGTATGAGATCTTGAATACCTTGTCATCAACCATCATTCCCAAAGAAGGGTGTATTGGAAATTTTTACTTTTGAATACAATATTCACAAGTATTTAAGAATTTGGATCTTCAGACAATCTAATGTTCAATATCTTACATGTCTATTCATCTCATCAATAGACATATGTCCATGGTTTGATGCCATATCAATGTCAAATGATCTTCATCCTCGTATTGATCTTTTAAATGTTTAAATTCAATATTAGAAATGTTAATAAACCATTCATTAATTTTCTAATTTAGTAGAGTCCACTAGATGTTAGACTAATATTTGAAATATATCCATCATAACTCTTTATGATAGGTCTATTCCAGAATTCATGTGTATTTTCAACATTTAGAAATAAACAAAGAGTGTATTCTAGTATCTAGGTCTTAGAGACATTCTCTAAGACTAAGGGCTCTCCCACTGAAAATATGAAGTGTATTATCCAATAGAGATTGTTGCAACAATTGCATCAATATCCATGTGAATGAACTATTAAACTTAAGATTAATATTTCTAGTCTTCTAGAACATATGCAACCAATTGCAAATGTTATTAGAAGAATGAGAAACAATTATTAGACTTTTATCTTATCAAATAAGTAAGTCAATTTCAATGATTATATGAAGATGTAGATTATTCCGATGCACTATCCGAGTGCTTCTCTAAGGATTCAAGATAGACTTGATGGTGAAACTATCAACAACACATCTGCTTGTTGCAGTATTGGCATTCATCCAACTCTTTAGATGTCATATGGAGTCGTAGAACTATAGTCAACTCTTTGATTTTTCATCTTATTTGGTTCAGACCTATGCTTCTGTTGTGCTCCCTTCATCTATAAACAACCATTGGTTAAGACAAAGGATCTCTTATGTTGAATTAAAAAGATTTCGATATAAGAGTATTTTAACATTTATTCATGCTTCTTTCAACTCGTACAATATGAATATTATGAAGCTTCGTGAACAACTCGAGAATAGACAGTAGAATGATGACACTCATCGTATCTACATCCATCTAAACTCTAGAAGGCTTTGGTTCAGGTAGGTACTTAATATATCTTCTCTTATGGAGCCACCATTATTGTTGATGCAGTAAACCATGTCATTCATGATTAAATGCTGAGAGCACATATTTTGCCAAAAAACATCTTCTTAGAATTTATAAGGATTATTTGACAATTACGATAATCATTTCCAAAGTACATTCAATGATATCAAGACTATAGCTCCATACAAACCCTATGGTTGTAGTCCTATTGTCTATTTAATTTCATTCTTCATTATTACGAGGAAACTTTCATATTGCAACCACATACATTATGTGTCCAACTTCATGTACAATATCTTGATCTTGGATCCAATCCATGATATTTTACTCGTTATCATTGAGTATAGTAATGAGTTGGTTTAATGATGATTATCTTGAATAAAAATTTACATATATATATATATAACTTTAATTTAGGAATTTTTATATCAAAGTTGTCTTGCCTTGTTAACACTGAAAGTTCATTCCCTTAATCACTTTCAATGTAAGAGATATACCTACCATTATATCTCAAGCAAGATCTGGGATCTCCTTTCTTATCTTCGTTACATCCCAATAATATGAGAACTTGTATCTCAGATAAAAACAAGCAGGAAACCATTCCATCTTGCAAGTCCAACTTGCATTCCCAATTCAGTCTTTAACACCTAGGCCCACCACCCCTAAGGTAATTTTGATCGATCGTTAATTGAACCAACCATCAACAAATTAGAACTCGCTATGCACAATTCAATATCGCCTCAATAATGTGAGGACTCGATATTTGAGTCACTACATATACGGCCTTACTCATTCGAGAAGCAAAGAGATCGATTCAGATGCACTTATATGCAGGAGCTGTCACTCCGGATAGACGTATCCTACATACAATCCTTGGTGAGGGAACCCTTCGCCTTGACGGGAGACCATGGATGTCACTTAAGCGATCCTCCATATTACGTTCATATTCCAATTAATTATCATGAATCATATTCACATAATTAATTCTTCCATGGGAATAACAACTCTATTCATAATAAAGCGCTTTAATTTAAATTGGATTCCAATTAATCTAATCATATTAAATTAATGATCAAATGAATATCCATCAAACATTCTCTTTTGTTACGTGAAATATGGTATTACCACAAACAAGTACTATTCGAATTTTAATAATTAGAAAAATACATCATGATCCCTTCAAACATTATCTCCTCCTTACCCATTGTCATGGCAGTACTGATGGGAGGAGGATATACCTCTCACGGAGCAACCTGCTACCCCAACGCACCCCGACTAGACATATTTGCCTCAGGTCAGGATAATGCCAATTGGTCACTTTGTACTTGAGATGATAATCGGTCTTTCAACCAAAGTTATACCATATAATATTTATCCAAATCATTTTGATTAATATTATAAGGTGATTTTCTAAACAAATCCCCAATCCCATTCAAGAATCAATGTTTGTATATAGCTAGGAAAAGTCCTTTCTAAATTGCTTGACTTTCTCACTTTTTCAAATATTGACATTGGCGGTCTTAGAGGCTAACTTGTTGATTTCTCACTGGACTTATTCGCTTTTTCCCTTCTCACTTCCATACATCTTTCTTCACCTACCCTCACCTACACAGGGTTCCTAAGGACGAAGAGAGGGAATCCCACTTCTTTTTCCTAACATATCACTTTTTTCGAATATTCTAGTTGGACCCTTCCAGTGTGATGGGGAAGGACTATCTTAGATGCTTTCTATATATGAAAAGAGAAAGATTCACCAGTCTTCTCTCTAATGCTTCCCAATCTTTCGAGCCACTCTCTTCCCTCTTTCGGACTCAGACGTGACCTATGATGAACTAGCTTTATTCTCTCAAATGCTTTGATGCACATTTCTTCTATAATATTCAAATAGTAGTCTATGCACTTTAGGTTAATGCTGGGAGAAGGAGTCCTATAATTGACACGAGAAGAGGCCATGGGAAGCACAAGCAAGACAAATACGAGACTAAAGAAGATAGGGGACTAGTAGAGGAAAGTGGGACGAGTGCGATTTTCACGTCACGATATGGTCCCAAAAATGTGATGTTAGAGGTATTGTTCTGACTTCGAATGCATTTTGAGACTAGCCTAAGGTCTCTTGCTAATTAAACATTACAAGGAAAGGCGCTTCTAGTAGATAGAAATTTGATCTGGATCATATCTAATCATTTTTTGTTAAGGAAAATGTCATTTAAGGAAATAGTTATCATCAAATATTTCTCCATAATTATTTCAGGAAATTGAACCATTTAATTTCATCAAATTCTTAAATGACAACCACAAGATTCTTGACTGGTAGAGTAATTTTTAACAGTGACCCTCACTTATAAAAATTAGCATATCTCATTCAATTTAAATCCAAATAAAGCAAGATAAGTTTCTATAGATTGCTATTTGATTTAAAACAAAATCCAGTATTTTTCGCATTTCTAAGCATTTCAAAACCCGTAATTAACTCTTTAATTACGTCAAGATTCGTCATTTCAAATAGTAGATACATGTTTATTAAATTGATCATAACTCGAGAAATTGGATTCTAATTAGGAAAACTAAAATACCATGATTTCCTTATTTAATGAGAAACATTATATGATAATATCTTGTTTAAAGTCTTTTCAACATGGCTAAAAATCACACAAAATAGGGTTGTGTGAACGAAATGTGATAACATTTCACAAACCCTAAAGTGCACATGTTGTCTTTGGTTTATGGATCATATCCAAAACCTCCAACCTTGCTCTGATACTACTTGAATGAATGTGAAGATCCTTAAGTGGATGATGGAAGTGGGAGGATCGCATTGTATGTGATCGGGAGCGACTAGTCATACTAGTTGCTCGAGGCAGCGGAATTTTAATAAATTTTAAATGATGAGACCACACGATCCAAGAACACTTCTCATATCATTTCATCTAAACCACAAACAAGTATTAGGTTTACCTATTGAAGGTTGGTTGTGATTGACTCTCTAAACGAAGAGACCTCCTATCTCAATTCCGATCTGACGGTGGAGATGCTTGCGAGTGCATTGATGAGACGCATGCTCCTCGCAATCCATGTTGACAATCTTGGCAGCCCGGCAGTATAATGATGATGCTGCGGCGATGGCGACTGTCCTTAGGGCACCATGGTGGACGGCCACAATGATAGAGAAAGAGAGACTCGGTGTGTAGAGAGAGAGATTATTTCCTCTTGGAATTATGTGTATAGTTTAAGGCCAGGGTAACGAGTCAAGATCTCCCCACTTTAATTTGGGTGAATTATTAAGCGTTTGAAATATTGATGTTTGTCGTTTCGTTGTAGGCGGGTAATCGGAATCAATCAGGAAAATAACCGCAATTAATTTATTATATTTTATTCGAGTGTCTTTGTGTTTATTTTACTTAGGCATGTCCAAAGGTCAAACTCAAGGACGAAAAAGGAACAAATTAGATTATTGTATATCAAATTTCATGGGAGGTTTTCAGGTGGAATATTGTTGGTAATTTTTATGTAATTTTTGAATGCAAATGCAGCTAATTTTAGGGATGAGAAAAATTGATATTTATCAAAGTATGTTAAAAAATTATGAAACTTGGCCGAGAGGTAAATAATGATGAAATAAATGCAGTATATTTTTTTCGAATCTTTGGATTCACGATGAATATTTTATGAATTTATGAATGCAAATAGTTTTATTTTCAACAATTAATTATAATAAATATTAAATCTACCAATTTTTAGAAAATTAATTTATCTAAAATATATCACTAGGTAATATATCTCAGACAAATCCTAGACCTCGGAAAATGTTTAATTTAATAACTATGAAAAGTTAATCAATGAAATATGCAAAATGATTTTTATAGAGCAAATCATGCAAGCAAATGTAATTATTTTTGTCACGATGTTAAATATAATTAATTCTATGATTCATGAATTTTTGGCGATTTTGGGGTTATGGTTAATTACTTATGAATTTCTAATCATAGATTGGGCAAAATACACTATTTTTTCAGAATAGTATTAGTTACTAATTAACTACAGAGATAAGAATGTAATTCATGTGCTAAAATGTAAAGAATTATTTGATAAACATCATGCAATTTTTAATGAATAAAATGATGCAATAATATAGCTCAAATAAAGGGTAGAAGTCATGGGTCTGTCTGCAATATTATAATAAATAGAATAAATAAACAACTACAGAGTAGGGACTTAAGTGTAACTATCGATACCCCGAGGGGTATTACTGCAAAATCCTAGGGGCACGTACACATCACGTACACTTGAATGGAGAGGTTGCTTTGGGAATTAGCGGAACTATAGAGTTTCCATCTGCAAAATCTCCAAGTAGTCAAGTGTGTAGCACGCGACCCTAGGGACTTGTGGTGATGTGAAGGATCTATGGGGGTCCCCTCTGTAAAAGGTCCCTCCCGCACATGTTCCTCACATGGGAGAGACTCTGGCCTCCCGCTCAGAGGCATGCGACAGTCGATTAAGCAGGGGTCGAAGGTGGAGCAAGCAACGCTCCAGAGGATAGCCCAGGCAGTAAATGAGCAGGGCGTAAGGTAGAGCTTCGGTTGTTGGATAATCAAAGATGAAGCACGCGTTCAGGCCACATTGATGGCGGAAAGGGGATGCTCATGGTGACTGGATGCTGAGCAGGGTCATTGAAGCTTTGGATATGGAGAAGTCTACCCAGGATGTCGGAGTAGATGAGGGGGATGTCGGAGAATCAGGCTCCACGGACAAAGGATGGACGGAGTGAGACGAGGCGATGTCGATGGTGGACGTATGGCTGGCGGAGGAGTAGAGCTCCGATGGAGGTGATATGGGTCGAAGGCTCGAGCCACAGAGGGAGAGTGGGTTAGCTTCAAACAGAGGGGATGGCGGCCTTCCAACGGTGTCACGAGGAAGAAGGCGACGTTGGATCTCTTATAGGAAGAACGGAGGGTTGCACTATCACCGACTATGCCCTCATTCTTCAATGCAATCGGCGGATGAAGAAGCCTCGAGCGGAGGTGCTATGGTTAAATAGAGTGGGGGGGATGCTGGAGATGGCATCCATGATTTGAGGAAGATTTGATGACGCTCGTGGTAGTTGATTTATTCGATGGAGATCAGACAAGATTTTGATGCCGGCAACAGAAACAAGAAAAGGGGATCAGATTAGCCGTAGATGGAGATCTGATTTGCGGCAGTCGATGGAAGGCGGTGAGAGGTGATGGCGATAATTATGGAGGAGAGGCACAACCATGTGATCTATGAGAGGATCGAAGATGGAGGATTCCATGTGGCGGTTGGCCATGATTCGTGGTGGTGCAAAAGGGGAAAGGTTGGCGATGCTGGGATCAGCTAAAACAGGAAGGGTGGAGAGTCGTATGATTGGCCGAGATCAGACAGTCAGATGGGTGCAACGTGGCATCCTTTTTTATATTTTTTTAAATTTTATATTAAAAACAAATATATAAATCCCAAAATATGGGTGACATATGGCGGCTCCAGGAGCACGTGTCAGCCCCAGAAAATTTAAAAAAATCAAATATAAATAAAAATCCGGAATAAATAACAAACGATCTCGGATTAGAAAAATCTCTTCACAAAAATTGCTCGTCTCGATGAGATTTACAACTTTCATGAACAGTCCAAAACCAAAATCGGTCAAATACGCAAAGTGATTTGTTTTGGGTACTTCTTGTACATAGAATCTCTTAATTTTTGGATTTTGTATTTTTTTTGTTTTTTTTAAATAATATAAAAATACAGAAAAAATATGATAAAATCAAAGATAAATTAGGAAAATGAATAAATAAAATAAAATACGAGAAATGAGAGTTTTGTAAGACAGCCAATGAAGACTCAGACTTAGTTACTTTCTTTGATTTTGATTTTATTTTATATTTGGATTTTGTGTATTTTAATAATTTTTTATCAAAGGAAAAAATAAAAAGGAAATAAAATAAAATGAGTTAATTATGTACATAAAATAATAGGTCAAAAATCATTAAAATACACAATGTACAAAAGAGGCCCAAAACCCAACTTTCACATATGAGCTCCAATTCACATGAACTTGGTCTTTTTTGAAGGTAATTAAATGTACAATAGTTCAAAAGTGAGTAAGATCTAATCAAACATCGTATGATGAAGATATCAACATTTTAGTCTGAGAATAATGAAATTATGTTTTGGAGTTCTGGACCACTTATTTATGTTAGTGATTTTTGTATTTTCATTTATTCTTGTTAGTCATATGTACACAATGGAGTTAGTTTCACGTGATTTGGAGTTAGTGTGAATTATTTAATCAGGTAAGATAGCTCATTTTACAGGTCAATTATGCTGGGATTTTGGGCTTCTTAGGATGTGCATTAATGAGTGATAAAATACAATTATTATTTATACATGCATGAATGCTAATTACGCAGAATAAAGGATATTGCACATGAATTCTTGGGATTTGAGCTTAATAAATGTCTTTTAAAGTGAGGAATCTGATATTCATCAAAGGGCTACCTTCCTCTCATACTAGTTGGATGCATATGGTTCTCAATTAAATCTATGGTGTATATTAAAAATTTATTAATCGATGGCCATTATTTATTGCTCCAAAAATGCAATAACAATAAATTAACTATATCCTTTTCAATATAGTAATTAATTCATTATAAAATTAACTAATATACTTAGATAATATAGAAGACAAACTCCCTTTATAATAAATTGGGTGGTCATCCCCCCTTAACAAGTCAAGGTGGACGACCACCATTAAAGAGATAATGTCTTCATTCATGTATATATGTATTAATTAATATGCTTTATCTTTACAAAAATAATTACAAATTAAATTTGTGAAAACTTCAATCATGCCATAGATAAATATGAATTATATTTATATATCCAACATAATATGTAAAATATATTTACAATTAATTGTTTATTGTGAATCCCATTCACAACAACATATAATTTGTAAATTCTATTTACAATTAAATCTCTCCACCATATTATAAATCATATTTATAATATCCATGATTATTGTGGATAGTGGTATCCACATTAATCATATCCTTGATAATTAAATCATATTTAGTCATCTTGGATCTCTATTCTCATGTGCCCAAATAACATGAATCACATTCACATTATTCACATCTTTGATAATTAAATCACATTTAATTATCTTAGATAACTCTCCTTATAATAAGAATCAAATTTATATTATTCATGATAATTAAATCACATTTAATTATCCATTTTCTTAAATGCTCGGATACATATATCAACATTGAAATTATCCGTGAACTCTTTCAAGGATAATGCACTTTCTCCGCGGATACACGGAGATAAGGACAGGGCGATTGTATTGTTCCACATGTATTGACTTGATTATTGAGATCACATCTCAAATCCAGATCTCGAGTACCAACCATAGATGTTTGATTAAATCAAAACCTTAGATCTAATCTTCTCATTGTATTTGAGTCACATTCAGATCATGGTCCCGCATTTAGACAAAGATCGGATTACTTCTCTATGAGAAAAGTCACTAAAATACAAACATGTTTCATCACTCCCTCGAAATGGAAGCACCATGGTTATATAATCGTTTATGATCACATCACCCTGATGTACCTAATACCTGTACATCCCGTATATTGGAAGACATAGAATAAATCCAATGTTTTAGATATCTTTTATGCTTCTTCAGGGTTTTATCATTAAGTTTCTTATTCGATCATTAGGAGTTGGCATGGAGCATATACTTTCCAAAAGCATATATCATACCCTGCTATTGATAATATACTTTCCAAATGAATATATCAAACCTACAAATTCTGTCAAACTTTTAAAGCGAGACGACCGTGCATGGAAATTGATTCTTCCCAGTATCTCATGTGTGAGCTCATGTCTTCTGGTTCAGTAACTGAGCATGCATGATCCCACTGAGATAGTATTACTCATATGACCTTGTATGCACACAAACACGTCAGTATATTGATCTTGATTAGGTCATCAACCAATTGGTCTGCCAAATGTACATACTCAAACATATAGTAACACATATGTCTCCGGTCAGAGGATGTGTGCCTATATCGTGATAACATATGACATAGGTCGTTGGGTATCTCGATCTCGTTAAGTCAAATCTTTGACCTAACTTATCTAACTTCTCCGAATCTCTATTCCTAAGCAGAGGACCTACATTAAGAGATCAGTTAAATATCAACCTTTAGAGAAAGGATTGTCTTCTCCTTCTCAGGTTGGTGATCATCTCTTAATAATCATTTCACGGTGCTTGATGAGCCCTTTATGTAACTCTTTAGATATTCATCTAAGCACCAACCTCTATGATTTAACAATTGAATCAATAGTTGTATGATCATTAAGATGGCCATGGTACATTACCCTAATTCTACTAACATACCTGCTATGATAACTAGTTATTCTACATTCAGACAAGGGAATGATATTTGCAATAACATTTATTACATAATGGTTCATTTTGGGCTCGCATGTTCAGCAATCTTGACTTGACCCTCATGTTCTCCCGATCATGTTCCTATTGTTTCAGTCATGGCTGACTGAAGCGATTTTTATCTCAATTTTGTGGATTTCTCATACCCTCTAACCTGTCCACCTCAATTTTTCCATGAGGACTATGCTCCTGACGTTTGTACATATCTGGATAATCCTTTGTTTCAGGAAACATATTTCGATTTTGATCAACCTCCTTGTTATCAGGAGGACCTTGCTCCCGATTCTTCTTTCTGTACATATCCACCTAACCCACTATTTCAGGACGCCGACTTTGACCCGCCGCCGCCATCACATTTTCCACCACCTGACCCACCCAAGACTGAGCTTTGGGAGTCACCTCTTATGTTGTCCACACATGAGACCTTGACCCAGATGATGGAGAACATGAAGAAGAGGGTAGATGATTTCCATAGTATCAATAAGAGCCACAATGACACTTCACCATTTGATGATATGGATTCATTTGAAGACACCCATGAGAGCTTGCAATCGACCGAAATACAAAAAATGAGATAAATTTATAAATGCAAAACATTTCAGGAGACACATAGTTTAGCCATTTTGTGAGGAGAGGGCACCAAAGCTTATTCATCATTGTGTAGATGATGCTTCTGATATCCTCACTTGTATGGAGGAGATCCAACATTTCAAAAAATGTTGACTGAACTTGATGTGGTGGGAACTATTCATGAGATCATTGAGGCTCCATTTCGCCAGGCCATGACCCTTTTACCCTCTCCTCATTCCAAGAAGAGAATGCGAAGGAGCAGATATGAGAGTCATATCTTGACCATGGCCACTACTCACGCCATCACCCACCACAATTCTTCTAGGAAAGGGAACACTACTACACCATTCATTAGATGCTCTGTCTCTAACTATTCATGTGATTACACTGTCCTTGATGGTGATGCTTCAATTAGCATAATACCCTTCTCGTTGGTACAGTCTCTTCACTTAGGGTCTCTCAGGGAGACCAGGATGATTGTCCAATTTGCTAATGGAAGAATAAAGAGGGCGAAGGGTATTTTAGAGAATGTTGTCATTTTGATTCATAGCTTGCACTACACTGTTGACTTTGTCGTATTGCCCATGGAGACCCCTACTACTGTTGAGCACTCTCCAATCATCTTGGGATGACCCTTTCTGACATCTGTGAGAGTCATTATTGATTACAGATAAGGAGAGATTTGCTTCTATCATGATGAAGGGAACACGGTGGTCATCACTACACCTACTACCGACTAGAGACCTGCACCAGATGTGACTACACATGTATTAGCCGACCCCGAAGCCTATGACTTATATGCTTATATCAAAGAGGTTTGCTTTATGGATGATGATGAGACCAGAGAATTCCTCCGCATGGTGGATGACTCAGAAAGTGTAGAATTGGAATACCCTCTTCCTCTGATTGGCACTTTGTTGATGGCATCCATAGGATTTATAGCATAGGGACCTTCGAGCAGTGGGTAGATTAAGGAGAGACTTCATATGTCGAATTTAATCTTATTGCTTTCATCAATGAATTCAAGCATTTTGATGACGACTTGGAGACTCTCCAGGTTGGATTTTACCTAACTACTTCCATTGATGAGTTCGAGACATTTCACTTTGATATATGTGAAACACCCCAGGCCAGACCTAGCCACAATTCTTCCACCGACCCGTCCATGCCTTCTCACATGAGGAGTGCTAAGGATCTTCATCAGGACGATCCTGATCGGTTTATGGTTGTTGAGGACCCCGATATCGACCTGCTCCTTGTCATATCTTTTCATCATCCATCGTGAAAAAAAGGTCCGCTTTCTACCTTCTTGATCATGTGTATATCCATTTCTTTATACATCTAATTCTGTTTTACCTCTTTCCATCTACTTTTTTGCTTATCTACCTCATTCCGTGTGTTATGCCTTCCTAAGGGCATATTATGTCCTGATTACAGGTGAGGTGGATGAGTTGGGTTATCTTTTCTTCTCTTCTTCTTCTTCTTTTTGTTTTTTTTCTTTTTCTACTGAAAATGCATCACCCCCTTTTGACCACTGCTATACTTAGGATGTTCTTTTTACTATGCATAGCGGGTGTGTACCCTGAGTTTTTATTCTTTCATCCCCTCCACTGTCTCCTCTTCTTATCTATACTAAGCAATATCTTACCCCAAGTATAGGTGCAGACAGACCGAGTGGCGATCCGTACATTCCCACCCTTGACCATCTCTGCCTTGTGTGCAAGTTGTTATACTTAGGATTATTTTACCGTAATTATAGTGGGAACGGTCCACTTCTCATTCATTCATTTCTTCCTTCATTCAATCATTCCTTATTCATTATTCTTTATGATTTTCTATACTAAGTGAGTTAAGTCTTCTCTTTTACTCTCTGTCTATGAGGACATAGCTCTATCTAAGTATAGGGGGTCATATATACTCCGTATATACTTTAGCCATAACTCGTACTTTCATATTTTCAGTAATTATTTCCAAAATACTATATAAATTACTATAAATATACACATACAATTCATGGAAGTAATTATCAAAAAGATGTTTATTATTACTAAAATTCTTTTTGTATTTACTAATTAATAAATTAGGTAGAAATTATTTTTTACAAAATGTTTGAAAAATACTTTGAATATCCTTTTTCAAAAATCTTTTCAAAACTATTTGTAAAATGTTTTCTTCAAATATTTTTCAACCTTTACAAAAAATATTATGTTTGTAAAAATTTCTTTTCTTTGTTTGAAATAAAAATGTTTTGAAAAACTATTTGGAAATGATTTTTGAAGTAGTTGCAAAAATATTTTGAAATATATATATATTGTTTGAAAAATCTTTGCAAAATGATTTTCAAATATTTGTAAAAAGTATTTGCAAAAACTATTTCGAAATATCATTTTCAATTTATTTGTAAAACTATTTCAAAGTATGCTCTAGGAATATATACAACATCCTCATTAATAAACACTTTCCATCAATTGTATATATGTATCTATAAAAAAAATAACATCTCCCTTGTCTAAATCCTTACAACCCCAATTCTTTTAGATAATAAGACGCATCGCCCTGTAAATATTTGTACCTATTTTTCTTTTTCAAAATCTTTTGTTCTGAAAATTCCCAAAAACATTTGCAAAACAAAAATTCCAAAACCATTTGCAAAGACCTTTTTGTAAAAAGTGCATCAAAAGTTTCAAAATCTTTTTCAAAAATCCAAAAAAAATCAAATCTTGAAAATTGCATCACAAAAATATTGTATGCATTGTGCATAGCATTTGCATTTTTTGGATTGTGTTTGATAATTAAACAAGTCTATGTAAAACCAAAAGATTGTTGCTTGGTTGGATCTTAAATTTACCTAATCACAGGAACCTTATAGGAACTTAAATTGAGGTACTTCAAGTCTAGTTGAATTAATTCCTTGAGATCATCAGACTTGGTTCAATGTCGTCTTGACTACCTAAGTAGAGTATTTCGAAGCATACGCACGACTTTTGTTGATAATAACCTAGCTTGTACACCTGCACCTTTCACTTTACTCACCATAGTTGAAGTGGTAGAGGGCTGGATTTTCTAGCTTGAGATACAAGCCAATGAAAACATCAGAAGTCACACATTTGTGATCATTGTTCCCTAACCCGATCCAATGGCAACGAGGTCTAAAGACATAATTTGTGTGTTGCAACAAAGCATCGAAAGAGCGATAGTCTACTGGCTCAAGAAGAAAAAAGTCCTTATGTAAATGCTAATGTATATAGCATTTCAACAAAATAGGAAAAATCAAAAACTCCAAAAAAGTTGATAGGCCTGATTGAAAATAAAATGCATGATGGAGTGTACATATTTGCATAGTAAATAAGCAAGCTTGAGCTTCAAAGTCATATGGACGCGAGCCTGCAACCGCATGACTTGTCTACATTAGTCAATCATCCTAGGATAGGTAGCTACATTGGCTACCAAGATTCTACTCTCCACCTCCTATTCTTGAGTTGGTTGTCACTTGAACTTGGAATGTAATACCCTGCTTCTCGGGGCAAAGAGTTGTTGGATTGGGGAATTAGGGTCATCATGTTGGAGAAGATTGACTTTTACCGCTTCAACCGAGGAGAGCTGCATATCTCACACATTGTCCATGATAGATTCATATTCATAAGGGTTTGCCTATGTGTTGAAGTATTCTGACATGGCTATTGAGAAGACTTGAGCAGAGTTTTGGGACTCTCGAAGGCTGTTGTGTTTCGAATCCGTTTTCCAATAAGGTTCCAACCGCACCTAAAATCCAAAGGTCCGACTTAGACTCCAAATTTTGATTTTGTGAAGACAAGTTCAAGATGTAAAATTAACCACTTTCTTTCTTTTTATTTTCTTTATTTTTATTTCATGCACTTATTACATATGTGTGAGCTAGGGACTAGCAAAGGCAAGTATAGGTGGGGTGATGAATCACCATTTCATTTCCTTTATTTTATCATTTTGGCCTTAAAAAACCTAGCTAATGCGTGTGTATAGCATTATTTTGTACAAATTAACATTCATTATTTATTGTATTTGTTGTATATAAAATATAGTTTTTAATGCCAAAATAAAGAAAGGAAAAGAAAAAAGAATAAAATATAGTTTAGGGTATTTAAGACCCTAAACCCTGAGACCTAGGCATCTTGATGACTGGGTCGACAAGGAATAAAGTAGGGGGAGTTAAGGGCCAATAAATAAAATAAAATCATATTCTTTTATTCATAATTATTCTATTTTTGGGACCTATTTTATTTTATATTTTCTATAACTAGACTAAAGAAACTTTTTATATGAAAGTTGTCGATAGAAAAAAAAACAAAAATACAAAATTGATTTCATACAAAAATAATATACAGTGTACTATACTTTTTATACTATAAATAAAAAGCCAAAATTCCAATTTCCCAGACCCATATCTCTTAAATAAAAACCGAAAATGTATCAAAATCACCTTTAATTGTATATAACTGTTAATAAACTATTTAGTGGTGATGGTTTCATATTGTTTGGAGTTAAGGTGTGAAACATAGATTTTGTACCCCTATTATACTGTATACCTATATAAAATATGCATCTAATTTATTCTTTATTAGTTTTATAATTGTATATTCTTTATAATTTTGTAAATATTATTTATAATATATGAACATATTTAAAATAGAATGAAACCATGCATAAAACACAAAAATAAAATAACTTGTATAAATACGTAGATGAAATACATATACTAAAACTTATATAGTATATACTCTTATCTATTTAAGTGTACATAATATTTCAAAAAAAATGAAACAAAAATATACTTATATATGTAAAAAAAGTTATAATTTTATAAAATACGAGATTAAAACAATGAAATGAAAAATAAAAAATAAAATAAATACCCAAAACATAGGTAAATATAATTATAAAAAAACCTTAAAAACTAACTTGTAATAAACAAACTCAAAAAAATAAATAGAAATCATATTAAAATAAAACAAGAAGCATTTTTTATTTTATAAATTTAATTTAGTAGTTTCATTTGTTATTTATTATTCAATTTTCAAATCATTTTGGGGTTAGTTTTTCTTGGTTAGTCCATGTGGACCAACTAGGTGGCTCCGCTGGTTGACCTCGATCAACTTGTTGACCTAGCCCTGCAACTTGTCAGACCTAGCATTTGACTTACTTTCCTCATTTTTTTCTCATGGATCTATTCATTCTTTTAAGTTTTATTCCTTTATCATTTATCTTCCTCGATCTTCCATCCATTGTGGGGGATGATTCCTCGAGGAATGGAACTCTGAATCGATCACGTATACTCAATCTTCCTCACACTTCAGTTATCTGGACATAACCCTCCTCCCGAGATCCCTTCTATATTTGAATCCCCTTCGGTTCGATTTTGGCTCCCCTCTTGTGAGAACTGGATTGAAGTTCGTGATAGAAACCTCTCCAGCTCCTTTGTAACGAAGTCAGGAGGGTGGGAGGCCGGTTGCATCCATATCCGGTAGAGTGTCACCATCGTATGGTCATCTCATAACGATGTCAGGACAACTAGAGGTTCCATTTATTGCTTTTTAGATTAATTTTAGTTATAGGTTTTATTCATTGATTTTTTAGCTTTTAATTGCTTTATTTAGAGTAGATCAATGAATTTGTAGTTCTAGAACACTCCACCTTGTTCCACTGGTTCTACGACCTACCTACTGTCCTAACTATCTTCAATGTCACTTCTCCTATGCCTCGTCGCACTTCGCTCAACCTGATCAACCATGGATGTGGAAGTTGGTGATCCAACTCTCCTACTTACCGGAGCACCTCCAATCCACTCCATTTATGACCCATTTCCCCCACTAACAGGTCGAGGCAGTTTGCCCTCGACCTTGGTTTGCTTCCGTGCAGGATTGGAGGCCAAAGAACTAGCTGGAGTCAATTTTGACGCTCGCTTGAGGTTCCCAGAGCTTCCGAGATTCTTCGACCTCATATGAGTACTCTGACCATCCTTGGAACTTTTTGTGCCTTCTAGACGATAGAGGATCCTTGCAGGAGCATTTTGGGACCTTTTGTAGTGAGGGAGGAGATCGGAGACCTGTGCCTTAGCCGATCGATGCTCAGATGAACGGGAGTTCTTCCCCGGTCTTCCAATCCACTCTAATGTCGTCCGATCGTCCCCATTAGCCTAAGTGTCTAGTAGACATCCGTTCATCTTCATATACACTGTCAGATTGTCATCGAAGATCTAATCTCAGTCACTTATCGACGAACAGGCATTGTGCGTCCAAAGCTTGCCACATGGATAAGTATATGGATCGTGCCCATTGGATCACGCCTTTTATTGGGTATTTTGCATTATTGTACTAGTGTTTTTTTGTATTTTCAGACTTAGTCTATAAACATTCATTTGTTATTTTAATATTTTTGTAATATTTGTAAAAAGAACCTCGGAGTTATTTTATTTGCAATTTTGTCCAATCAACGTCACCTCACGTGCCATCCCACGTGAGGTGACGATTTTGCCTGAATACCTCACGGATATATGTATTTCATTTTAGTCCTTGAATTTTTATTTCTAGTTATTTCTTTTTTCTAAAAAATGCATGTAAGCCCCAAACTTTATTTTAAATTATTTATATGCCCCTACAATAAATGCATTTTTGTCGATGTTCTATGTTTATTAACTATATCATCTGTGATCCAAAAATTCCTAAGTTTAGAATTATGTATTTGTTAGTATGTATATTCACATTATATTTTTGTTTTTTAATTTTAGGTACTTTTAATATTTATTAAAAATAAGAATAACACAATTTTTGCCTTATTTGACTTATAAATTACCAAAAAAATATAAAAATGTTTTAAAAAATCCAAAAAATGTATTATCTAATATATTATTTTACAACTTTAGAAACCAAAAACCCTAAAAATAGAAAAAGAAAATACATAAAAATTAAAAAGATCCAAATCCTTTAATAAAAATCTAAAAGATTCTCTAAAATTCCAAAAATATTATTTCTGTTTTGTAATTTTCTTTTTTCATATATAATTAATTAAAATTAATTTGAAGAATTCGGGATACTATTTGCTATTTTTTGTTCATTTTAATTTGACCTACTTATTTAATCCCTGATTTGGGACACTTTGACTTTAAATGTACATAAAAATTAGTAAGATTAGCTAAAAATCACAAAAGAGTAAAAAACTATTTAAATCCTAAAACATTTTGTGTTCTGTATTTTGTTCATTTTTATTAGTATTTATAATTGTATTAGCTTATATTGTATACATAGCCTTATATAAGCTTATATTATATATTTAAAAACAAAAAGAAAAAAATATGAAAAGAAAAAAAATTAAATGTAAAAATATAAAATTAAAAACTCTTAAAAAAATAAAAATTAAAATTCCATAAAAATATAAAATTCAACACACGCAAAAAATAAAACAAGAAGGAACACACATTTTGGAATTAATTTTCCCTGATCTCTCGTTTGCTCCCTATATTCGACACTCTACACATACTTACACCTATAAACATCTCCACCCATTTATTTCCATTGCTCGATTCTCAATCGTGGGTAAATTGTTGATTTACTAGGGTTTCTTGAGCAGTCATTACATTGAATGTAGTCTCGCCTTGTAAGACCATACTACCCTTAAAAAAGCCTAGTTATCTATAGATCGGTAGCATATCTTAAGGGAAGGAAGCTTCCTTAAGGTTTTCCAAAAAATGTAACATGACCAAGGGGTACCACTCACGTGACAGTCCCAATGCCCTCTTCTCTTTGTTTCTTAACCACTTTAGAACATAGATCTAAGAGGAATCCTTGAGATCATAAATCAAGGGATGGAACAACTAGATGATAAAACACTTATTCACATTCTTATATCATTCCAAATAATTAGGATATATCTACCTTTAGCTCTATGAACACAATGGCACTCCCACTATGCTTTCCAAGGTTCATCAAGATTTTAGATGAATTACTACCTTTATAATTTTATTAAATATGGTGTTCTGACATTAGAAACTTATTTAAGCACGTAGATGGAGTTTCTTTAGATTGCAAATCTTGACTTCCTCAACTATGAAGCCATGGGGCTACTTCATATGAATATGCTCATTGAGGATTTCATAGAGGAAAGCAATATTGGCTAACATCTTGTAGATGTCAAAGTCAAGTTGTGTAGATAGTTAGCAATATTCTGATGGGTTCAAGCATGGTCACTGAAGAGCAAGTATCATCGCAAGCGATGTCTTATCTTCGTGTGTATCTTCTAGATACAAGCCATGCTTTGAAGGTCTCTACCTTCTCATCAGGTTCCCTCTTTCTCTTGAAGATCCATTTACACCCAAATGGGTCTTACAACTTTAGGTGGATCCTCGATGGTTCATATACAACAATTTTATATGGACTACTTTACAATTTATTGCTAACATCCATCTTTCCAGGTCATGATTCTCAGAAGCTTCATCATATGAAGTCAGATCATTGTTAGATTTCTCTAACACATGGAATCCATACCTACGAGGTGGTCTTTCCACGCTCAATCTTATTTGAAGAGGTATGAGTGTTTCATCTTTAATTATTCTTTTAGTTTCCGTTTTTTGGAGTCTCATTATCTTCTTAAGATTCAATGAGTTCCTTTACTTCATTTACATCTTGATTGTAAAAAAAATCATCCTCTTAGAATCATATTCATACATATGACATATTTTAATAATTTTAAGGGCATAAAGTAGATATCCAATACCATCCTTTATATTGCTAATGAAGTAGCACTCTCTGGTGCTAGATTCCAATAACTTGCATCCATGACTTGGTTATGGATCAAGAAACCCTAAATCCTCAAGTGTAAAACACTAGGCTAGGTTCCTAACCTTAGAAATGAGGGTTTTCACTTTAGATTTGCAAGGAATCTTATTAAGGATATATATTGTATTCTCTACTACATATATACCTAGAAAGTAAGAGGTAATTATGCTAAGATTCATCATTGATGAAATCATGTCACACATGATCCAATTGTATCTCCCTACAACTCTATTGAGTTTAGGTGTATTAGGAGGAGTGAGATAGGACTGATATTCCTTTATCCATAAGGTATTCTTGAATTCATATAATAGGCACTTGTTACATAGATTAGATCAAATTCATTTCCATCTTCCTTCAAACATTGGTTCTAACGGAAATTATGAAATCTTTGAACTTTTCAATGGTTTCTTTGTTGAAGGGAAGAAATATCGGAGCACAAATATTCATCAATGGATATCACATATCATTAATGTTTTTTTTGATGTAGATGATACACATACATTAATATGTATGAGATCTTTAATACCTTTGCATATTACACCATTTCTAGAGAAGGGTGTATTGGAGATTTTCACTTAGAATACAATATTCACAAGTATATAAGATTTGAAATTTCAAATAGTCTACTTACTAGTCTATTGATTACATCAACATGCATATGTACAAGGATTTATGCATAATCATTATGAAATGATCTTCATCCTTCTATTGATCTTAAAAAGATTTATTTTTCAGTATTAGAAATGTTAAGGAACCTTTTATTAATATTCTTATTGAGTAGAGTCTCGTAACTCTTTATGATAGATCTATTCCAGAATATATGTTTATTTCCAACATTTAGAAATAAACAATGAGTGTATTCTAATATCAAGGTCATATAGACATTCTCTAAGACTAAGGGCTCTCACACTACAAATATGTAGTCTATCTATCCAATCGAGATTGTTGCAACAATTGCATCAATATCCATGTTGATGACCATTAAACCTTATGATCAAAATTTTCAGTCTTCTAAGACATATGCAACCAATTGCAAGTGTTATTAGAAAAATGTGACAATTATTAGATATTAATATTATAAAATAAGTCAATTTAAGGGATTAAATGCAAAAGTAGATTATTCTGATGCCTATTTGAATTCTTCTCTATGTATCCTAATCAGTCTGGATAGTCATACTATCAGTACATCAACTTATTGCAATATTGGCATTCATCCAACTTTTTGGATGTCTTATGGAAGTCATAGAAGTACAGTCATCTCTTTGACTTTCCTTCTCACTTGGGTCAGACACATGCTTCCACTGCTCTCCCTTCATTTATAAGAAACCATTGCTTAAGACTAAAGATCTCTTACGTTGAACTCAAAAGATTTCAATATAAGAGTATTTCAACAATAATACATGTTTTATTTAATTCATATAATAAGAAAAGTATGAATCTTCATGAATGACTTTAATATAGATTGTAGAATGATGTCACTCGTCATATCTACATCCATTTTAACTCTTAAAGACTTTGGTTCTTGCAGGTCGAGTACATCATCAATTATAGAGCCACCATTCTGCATAATGCTGTGAACCATGTCATTCATGATTAAATGTCGAGAGCACATATTTATGCCAAAACACCTTCTTAGACTTTATATAGATTTTTAATAATTTCGATCATCATCGACATGATACTTCCAAAGCACATTCGATGAGAGATCAAGACTATATAGACATACAAACCATGGGTTGTTGTCCTATTGTCTATTTTATTATCCTCATTTTATGAGGAGATTTGAACATAGCAACCATATACACTGTGTCTCTAACTGCAAGTGCAATATCTCGATCATGTATCTAATCCACACTATTTTATTGGTTGTTATTGAGCATAGTTTTGAGTGGGTTTAATGTAGGTTATATGAAATAAGATATTTGCATAAATAGTTATTTTACTTTGATTTAGAATTTTTACATCAAAGTTGTTTTGCCTAGTCAACTGTGAAAGTTCATTCCCTTATTCACTTTCAAAGTAAGAGATATACTTACCATTATATCTAAAGCAAAATCTGGGATCTTCTTCTTACCTTTGTTACATCTCAATAATATAAGAATGTGTAACTCATATAAAAAAAGCCAGCAATCATTCCTCCTTGAAAGTCCAATTTGCATTTACCAATTCAGTCTTTGACACTCGGGCCCACCACCCCTAAGGTGATGTTTACCCCTCGTTAATTGAACCAACCATCAATAGGAATAGAACTTGTTATGCACAGTTCAATAACACCCTAATAATATGAGGACTTGATATTTGGGTCACTACGCATACGTCCTTACTCTTTCGAGAAGCAAAGGACCCAATCCATGTATGCTTGTATGCATGAGCTATCACTTAAGACAAGCATCTCCTACATACAATCCATGGTGACGGAACCCTTCGCCTTGACGTGAGACCATGGATGTCACTTATGTGATCCTCCATATCTTGTTTAACTTTTAATTAACTAGCATGAATCATATTCACATATTTAATTCATCCAAGTGAAATAGAACTCTATTCATAATAGAGTGTATAATTGGATCTTATGCATTTAATCATATTAAATAAATAGTTAATCTAATTCAATCAACAAACCAACTATCTTGATTGTTACTTGAATGATGGTATAATCTCATAAATACGTATTATTCAAATTTTAATAATAAAAAAAATACCTCATGATCATGTCAAGCATTATCCTTTCATTACCCACTATCATTGTTAGTACGCATGGATGTACGACAGACCGCTCACAGAGAAACCTGCTACCCCAACGATCCCTGACTAGACACCATATCCGCCTCATATCAGGATAATGTAATTTAATCATATTGTATTTAAGATGATAATCATTCTTTCAACAGAAATTATACCATATAATATTTTTAAAAACTATTTTAATTAATATTATATGAAGATTTGCAAAACAAATCCCCAATCCTATTTACGTAACAATGTTTTGCATATAGAGATTGTCCCACAACTATTATAGGGTAAACTAGGGTTTTCATGAGACATGCATTCAATGGCCTATGATGATTAATCAATAATTTGTATAATTAGTAGGAATCATATTTAATCCAGGAAAATTCATAATTTCCATGATTTTCATTGAATTATAATCACACTAAGCAATGAGGTTTGATGATCTAATCATCGTCCAACCCATCTCCACTAAATATGGAATATTTAGAGCAAGCAGAGTTGGAATGGAACGAAATAAATTTGAGCAATTTTGTGGTTTGATTCTGTAATTAATCCAAGTGTTTATTTCATGTTTCATCATGGGAAAATAGCAAGCAAAATTAATTTTCTTATATATCCATGAATACATGAAAAATAATTTCATAGCGGACTCTTCGAATCATTTCATACACTTTTGGTAACAATATTAGGTTAATTTTTCTGGGACATATTTAGAAATTATAAATACATTTTATTAACTCATCTGCATCCAATGCAATGCAAAAGCACTGAGTTTCACTCATCTGAAACATGAACCTTGATCAAGTAGGATTTCGGATCATATCCAAGACATAAACCAAGGCTTTGATACCACTTTAAGGTTATGGGGAGAACCTTAAAATCATCATGCAAGCATGGTCATCGCATCATAAATGATTGAGAGTGACTAGTCGCACAAGTTGCTCGGGGCAGCAGAATTTATAAAAAAATAAATGTGATGAAAATACATGATCCAATAATACTTCTCAGATCGTTGCATATAAATCACAAAGGGATATTAGGGTTACCTATTAAATTGTGGTTACGATAAAATTCTCTAAATGAAGAGACCTCCTGCCTAAAGTCCGACCTGATGGAAGAGATGCTTGCGATCACATTGATGAGATGCGAGCTTCTCGCAATCCAAGTTGATTATCCAAGCGGCAAATTTCCTGATCTTGTCATAGGAGATCTGATGTCTTTACTACGAGCAAGGTGCACCGAAGAAGATAAAGATCAACGAATGGTCGAAGTGACGACATGACAGCGTGGCGACAACGTCGATTCTCTCGAACGCACAAAGGGGATGGCCACTTAGAGAGAGAGTGAGAGAGATGGGATGTGTAGTATGAGAATGAGAGAGAGATTCAATTTTTGGTTATAAAAAGAAGAGCTAGGGTTGCCTATTCTTTTATAGTATTTTGGAAGTCCATGGATCACAATCCTTGTTAAATACAAAATCAATGGGTGAGATTGATTTGTATTTCTATTCAACGGTCATGATTTTGCTGTAAAAATACAACAACAATTAATTTAGATTAATTAAATATAAATAATAATCAACATAATTTAGTTTGAAATAAATCAATTAGCATAGATGTATCTGGAAGAAGGCCACCAACCATCCTAAAATTGGGGGGGGGGGACGACCACCCTTGAGAATAAGTCAAAGGGTGGCTGTCGACCATCCATTAAATGGATGGCGTGAACCTTCTAATATAATCCTTCATATATATTTACATCCACATTTTTTGTAAATTAATTTCAAAAATAATTTAAAATTACTTTTGTGAATATTGCAATAATGCCTTTAAATAATTATGAATAATATTCACAACCCAACATAAAATATAAATTGTATTTCCAATTAATTTCCAATGTGAATCTATTTCACATCAACAACAAATTTGAAAATACTATTTACAAGAAGCCCTCTCTAATATATTTTAAATCACGTTTACAATAAATATACAAATAATATTAACAGTACTATCCACAATATTCATATCCTTGATAATTAAATCTCTTTTAATTATATTGGATCATCATGATCATGTATTTAAATAATATGAATTACATTCACATTATTCATGATACTTAAATCACATTTAATTATCAATATCTCGATGCTCGTATACATAATTCGTCATTGGAATTATTTTTCACCTCTTTCAAGAATAATTTGCTGTCTCCAAAGAAACTTAGAGATATGGATAGGGCGATTGTATGTTCCATGTATAGTGACTTGGATATTGAGATCATATATAAAATCTAGATCTCGGGAACCTCCCATAGATGTTTGATTAAATCAAAGACGTAAATCCAATATTCTCATTGCATCTAAATTGCAATCAGATCAATGTCCAACATTTGGACTAAGATAAGATTACTTCTCTAGTGAGAGGAGTCACTAAAATATAGACCTATTTCATCACTCCCTCGGAATGGAAGCGTCTTGGTTATACAATCGATTATGATCACATTCCCCTAAGGTATTCTTAATACATGTACATCCTTCACACTGGAAGACCTAGAATAGACCTTAAGTTTTTAATCTTATTTAGACTGTCTCCTTTAGGGTTTTAACATTAAATTTCTCAGTTAATCATTGGGAGTTGGTATCGATCATATACTTTCCTAAAGCATATATCATACCCAAGTAATGATCATATGCTTTCCAAAATCATATATCAATCCTACAAATTCAGTAAGCTTCCAAAGTGAGACGACCAAGCATGGAATTTGATTCCCAATATCCCGTGAGTGAGATCACGTCTTCCGGTTCAGAAATGAACCTGTTTTATCTCTTTGAGAGATCTTATTACTCACATGCCCTGATATGCAAACCATCGCGCCGGTGTATAGACCATGATTAGATTATGAACCTATCGGTCTGCCAAATGTACATACTCAGACATGTAGCAACACATATGTCTCCGGTAATAGGATGCGTGCCTATACCGTGACATCAAGTGACATAGATCTTTGGTTATCTCAACCTCGTTAAGTCAACTCTTTAACCAAACTTATTTAACACATTCGAATCTCTATTTATATATAGAGGACCCACATCAAGAGGTTAATAAGATATCAACACATTAGAAAAAGGATGGCCATCTCCTACTCATGCTGGAGATCCTCTCTTAACAACCATTTGACGGTGCTTGATGATTCCTCAATCCAACCTTTTAGATATTCAACCAGTCACCAGCCTCTATGATTAAACAATTGAATCAAAAATCGTATGATCATTAAGATGGCCATGGTATATAACCCTAATTGAACTATGGGACCTATTATGCAAAATAATTATTCATTATTTTAGATTAGGTAATGGTATTTGTAATAGCATTTATTGCATTATGGCTCGGCATTGGCTCGCATTTCCAAGACTACCTCCACCGTCTTCCCCTAACTTCCTTCATTTTCATGTATATCCTAATATCCCTAGTTCCAATTCCTATCGTCGACTGTAGGTGGTTGAAACCACCGCCTTATATGAACTTCCTGCAATTTCCTCTTACTCAAAACCTGGATGTCATCCACCATCAACAACTATCTTGTTGTCGTACACAGAATCTCGAAACTTCATCCTCCTTCGTGATAGGGAGAGTGCACAATAGAGAGCGACGATTGAGCTCATCATTGCAGGCATGATCCTCGTCTCCTCTGACGAGATTGCAGCTTCACTGCTACTCGAGTCCCTGTCCTCTAGCCATAGGTCAGTGGATTGACGACTAAAGCTTTCGTAGCTCCATTCACTAGGCTTGTTCCACCTCCCCGGTTCTGTCCCGTGCATCTTCTTCTTCCCTAAGTAAGTGTCCAATTCTTCATTCATTATCTTTTTATTCTTCTTTCTTCATATTATCAAAGCATATCTTCATAATATAATAGCACTATAATCAATCCTCGACCATTACATTTCATCGTTGATCTTCACGCAATCACCATGTATCCTCTTCCACATCTTCATCATCTTCGTCACTTATACCCATCAATCTCTCACCTTTCCACCTTCACAAAGCCATCATGTCGCTATCTCAGCATTCCAATAGAGTCGCTACACTTGGGGGTTCCGTTCACTAACCATTGTCGGTAGTGTAAGCATTTCATTAGCCGGAGCATCTTCGGTTTGGAATTTCTTCTTCCACGGACCTTCATCTCCAGGAACATTCAACCATCACAAGCAATTGGTATCTTCTCTGACATCTTCGCGAGAGTACTAGGAACATCCCTATATCTTTACAGATGCTGCAAAGTCAAACAAAAGTTAGTAACAATGCCCAAGTGCTCTGCCACTCCACTACCACTTGTGGAGGAGATAGAGGAATTCCCATAGCAATTGCCGTCAGATTAGATCGTCTGGATCTGATCCTGAGATTCAGATCTTTTCTGAACCTTGACCCGAAGCAATTATTCGTACTAGGGGCTTGGATGGTCCGACCAAGCCCTGAAGAGCAGTAGTGATCCACATGTCCCAAGCTACCATTCATCCGAGCCTCGACACCCCCACGTGACTCATCTCATGTGATAAGGGAATTTTGCAAGACCTTAACATCCATTTACCATATTTACATATTGGTCCTTCCACGCATGTGCGCAGCACGCGCTTGATGGGTTGTTTGCAAGATAAGGTTTGAATATTGTTTTTATATCCTCGCGTGCTGTTTATTTTTCATATTAGCCCCTAGTTATGTAATTGCACTTTAGTCCCTGAACAGATTTAGTTGTAATAAAACAAAATAAATTTTCTACATTTATGCCCTTGCATTGTATTGACAATATATTGTGATATATAACACTATTTTCAATAAAACTGGTGTCGTTGGAAAGCTCATCTAATCCTCTTTAATTTAATGTATTTAAATAATAATTTTTATCTGTCTTTAATGCATTTAATTTTAGAGAACCCATTTGTACTACTTATTGAATTAATCTAAAATTAATCATCTACTGAATGTCATATAATTGACACTAATTGACACCTGATCCATTCAATCAAATTCATAAGTATTTTATTCCTTAATAAAGAATAATCATTTGTGTTATATGTCTTCATTTGTTTATTGCATGATTGTTTGTCATATTAAATAAATGCATAATAAAATTATTTTTTTGCATTTATCTTTCTATGTATGTGAATTGAGCTTAATAAAGATTCTCGAAATCATTTAAGTAATTAATCATAATTAATTATGGTTAAATAGTTACTTGTGCCCCTGTGTTTTATCGTGGACTTCCCAAGTTATAAATTAAAAATCAAATACCCTTTGTGGAGATAGTTGACTTTGTTCTATTGATTGCGAATTGTTTCGTGCTACAACAAATGCATGTTGTCTTAGTTGATTTGCGAATCATCTGAGTCCAATTTCAAGAAGGATGAGGATTTCCTTTATCAGATATTCAAGGGAATGGTGGAGAGTTCAACAACCTTGTCTTCTTCCAACGCATTCCAGAATCATCATCCATCATCTTCTTCAACACCGCACAATGTCATCAACATGACAAAATCTCCCGATGTGGATATGGTGGATAGTGCAGATTCGTCCATCCTTGTAAATCACCTATACAAAGTCGATATAATAAAAAAGAAAACAAAAAAGCTAGACAAATTACAAGAGATCGAGTAGAGGACGAAGCAGCTGGACAAGTTGGCCGATATTAGTACACACCAGGAGCTTCTCGTTAGTACTATTAGTGCATACCAGAGTTAGAGTGCAATAATCGATACTCCGACAGTAGAGTAGACCACTTCTTCTACCTCTTCAGCTTCGTAGAGTACCGGAGAGCCTTCTACAATTCAACATGTTTACTACATGGAGACTCCTGATCAGGTCCTACAATAGTCTCATATGTCATGTGTTTTTCCATACTACCTGGAGAACCAGTATATTCGTCAACCACATTGTCAACCTCCATCTCATATTCATGAGGTGAACTACAATTGGAGTGGCACCGAGTGCAGTCTGCCTGTCCATCAGGGCATGGTAAGTTAAGTTCTTAATCGAGTTAGAGGCTCGTCCACGATCTTAAAGGAGGCAACCACAACCCCAACACCAACCTTCACAACGTCATCACTATTCGTCTCTAAAACATTTTTTGACCTGGAGGCATGGAAAGCAGCAACTGATGCAACTTACTTATTCTTATCAGCCATGCTATCAGTACCTGCCAGCATATGGGCGGTATTCTCATCATCCTCCTCCTTCTAATCAATGCCAACCACAGTCTTCTTACTCTAGGAACCATCCTCTACACTACCAGACTCATCGACGTTTAGTTGTTGAATATCCATAGGTGCCTTCGGTGAATCCATCACTAGATCAGATTGCTATTCTAGTGAGTAACATGATCGATTTGACTCATAGGCTTTACGACCTAACCACCATAAAGAAATTGATTTCATCACAGGTCCAAGCCAATCCCAACAACTTCAGATGCAAGGAGCATGTAGCCCATGATCCATCCTCCTCCGAGAAAGGTATGGCCTTTGGTTTTACTTGTTTATCTGATGACATTCATGTCAGGAATGGTAGGACATTTCAACTTCCTACACATCAGTTGGGATAGAGGAGAGCCAATTAGAGAGCTAGACCGATTTCTTCACTAGTTGAGCAGCTATCCAGTGTCGTAGAGCTTGGAGGATCATCCTCATCTACATCACATTCTACACCACCACCTACACCATTATCCAGAAATTATAAAAAGATAATAAAGGAAGATGTATTGCCCAATCAACCGTGAAGGAGAACATACACATCCCTGAGTCTTGTTGAGCACCAGCATACCAAACAGGTCATTTTGTTTTTCCTTTTATTTCTATTTCTACTACACTTGTATTTGATTCTATTGTAAAGACATATTCTAGTCATCCATTTGTACATGTTGATTCTGATATTAGTAAGAGAAACGATCAGTTTGGTGTTTCTTCAGATTCTGTTCCATTTCCATCTACCATTAATAAAATAAAAAATCCAACAACTAAAAACAACACTAACTGGTGTTGGAGTGCTAGAGTTCGTTCGAAACATCTTTCTAGAGATTCCACTCCTTAAGGTCATGGAGTACATGCCCGCAGTCAGAAAGGGAATGAAAGAAGCATGTACTAGGATGCGTCGGTCGAATCATAACCGATGCCTAAGAACAAAAAGCACATATTAACCATGGCCATAGTTCACACCATTAGCAACCTCCTCCCCAAAAAGAAAGATAATGGAGAACCTCACATCCGTTGTTGGATTTGATCAAGTGTTCGATAATACTCTTATCGATAAAGGATCCTCGATCAATCTTATGCCATCTTTGCTACTCATTGAGTTTGGGTCGGGGCCACTTAGATCGACAAGGATAATCCTTCAGTTTATTTATAGATTGAGGGGCATTCTAGAGGATGTTATTGTAACAAAGCAAGGAATGATCTTCCCAATTGATTTTATTGCTATGCATATGGATTCCCCGCACCTTTAATCCATACCCCGATCATACTTGGTCAGCCATTCCTTCGAATGACCAAAGCAGAAGTTGATTACGGTATTGGATAGAAAACATTCCACTCTCACATTGATAAGGTTACGATTGAGATGATTCCATATATGAGGCCATCACCGCTACTAGTAGTAGATGAGAGAGAGCCGACTACAACAGATTCTGAGGATGTGATTTTCTTGTAGAGATATGAGATACTAATCTTTCACATGTTTCATGGACACCCAGGAGTTCCTATCCTAGATGGAACACACAAATAGCACAAACAACTTTTTCTACCTTGTTTATCATTCTGAGTTGTCACTTGATGGATGGTTTGAGCTATTTTCAGAGGATCACACTGAGTTGTATGAGGTACATACTTCTGCGATATATGAGACACATTTTTAATTTTTTGATATATTTTCCGATGAGATACATTATTCTGAGATTATTGCTGAGATATTTGAGCCATTTGTTGACGAGTTTACTGAGATATTTGCTCATTCTGATAAGCCATCCCATTCAAAGCAAAGAGTATTCATTGCAAACCTTTCTTAGACACTCCATGTTGTGCCTACAGTAGCAGCGATGAACACTTCACAGAGTGCAGATCATATTCCTTCTACCAATGCAATTATAGAGGTTGTTGTACAACAGATTCAGACTCGACCTGAGCTAAAAGCTTAACCTCATCTATATAGTATGCCTTCCTTGCGGGTGCCCCCCCAGATATTTTCGATCATCATCAGTCTGCAGTTGATCGATGACAGGAATCTCGATTGCTAGAGTTTCTTGAGAGAAATGACCAGGCTATTGGCTGGAGTATTTTAGATCACCTTGGGATTAGTCCATCTTTGTGCTCGCATCATATATACTTTGTGAATAACGACATGCTGACTTGTGAGTTTCAGCATCGTTTGAATCTTGTTCTATGGGATGTTGTCATTAAAGAGATTAAGAAATGGAGTGATGATGACTTCTTTTCCCATTTCGGATTCAAAGTGGGTCAGCCTGTTGATGAATCTGTGATTCATCACATCAAAAGTCAAAAATAGAGCCTTGTTCCCGAGAAAATAGAGGCATATTTCCCTTTATCTTGCATAAATAGCATTCATGCATGCATCCATAATTCATGCATTTTAGGAGCTCATCTGCATTTAAATAAGAAGCCAAAAATCCCTTGTAAAAGAGCCTAAATACCCTGAGCACCCTTGTACATTAAAACACACATAAAGCCCGCATACAAACTCCTACTTAGGTCTACTCACTCTTAGAATACTACATATCAAAAGACCTTCAAAATGAGACTAATTTCATTGAAATTGGAGCTTGTATGAGGAACTTGGGTTTTTGGGTCATTTTGTATACTACATATGTATATTTATGTAACTTTGTATTTATGTATCATATTTGACCTCATCTCCGTCTTTGGTCAACATGAAACTTGTAGATCTCATCAAGATCTACAACTTTCATGTTTTGAGTTTTTCCAAATTCGGCCTCCTCCTCTTTCTACACGTGTCTTTCCCTTCGACCACTCACAGCAGGCCACGTGGCGCCCTCTGATTGCGCCACGCGGCCCGCTGCCCTTTGTCTGCTCCGCCCGCGCCCTCCACCGTTGGATCGCACCTCAGATCCAACGGCCCAGGCCTGACCACGTCCGCTCTCTTCTACAGCCATCAGATCCACCCCGCATTCCATCTGGACCGTTCCTTAGCGCCGCATCCTCAACGAGCCACGTGGCGACCTCTAGGCCGCCCGATCGCGCCCCCGATCCCTTCATCACAACCGCTCGTCTTCCAGCGGATCGTGACCCTCAGATCAATCACCTAGACCCGATCCTAGCCGCCCGCTCGCACTTCGCCCGCGTCACGCCACGTGTCACCCTCATAGCCCTTCATCTGGGCACTCCAGATCTAATCTCACCCGCCCGCTTCGCGCCTCCATCTGGCCGTTGGATCACAAGATCCAACGGCCAGGACTTCGTCCCCTACCTCGGGCAGCCCCTCTCTCCCACGATCTCCGCCTTGCGGGAGGGGCCGCCCCTTTCTATTCTCGGCCGCACTCCAGCCCCCCTCGCCGGCCACTGACTCTCCCACGATCTTCCCCACTCTTCCCTCTCCCTCGCCAACACCCTCGAACATCACCATCTCCGCCACACTCGCTCCACCACCTCCATGAAACTCGCCACTCACCCAGCTCTGCCGCCACCTTCGACCTATAAATACACCCTCTCCGACCACATTCAAGCCCATCCGCCACTCCAGGAAAGAACCCCGAGCTCCAAGCTTCCTCTTGGTGACAGCAAGCGGCCGAATTGTTGAGCGACGAAGGACCTTCTTCTCCGGCGAGATCCACGGTGCACAGCCGTGCCGCAGCCGCCCTCCGCGTAGCTGCACGAGCTCGAGGCTTACCGACCTCTGGAGCGACGACCCCTGGAGCTCAAAACCGAGCCCCAAACCCCAGGTAACCTCCTTCATCCCCTCTCCGATCATCCTCTTCTTTTCTTCCGATCTTCTCCGATTTTATTCGCCTTCCACGGACATCTCCACACCTCCTCGACATCCCGACGAGCTCCGCGACGGTGCTAGCATCCTCGCGGGCTTCTCCACTTCGCCATTCACCGCACTTCGACCATCGTCGACTAGCAGCTCCGCCGCTTGTCCGGAGCCACCTCGCCCGATCACCTCAAGCACCCGCAGGCCTCACCGACCACGCCATCCTCTCCACGATCGTATCAGCACGCTTCGGCTATCCACATAACCCTTGCAGGTACCCGATCATCATTGGCCGGAGCTTCATCGGATCCTTCTTCGAGCTTCATCGACCAGGTGCTCCAGCCCTCCTCCAGCCAATCCGAGACCATCGGAGGCTTCGCCGTCCTCATCCGCTGCTTCCGAGCTAGCTGGGAGCTGACAGAGCTCACTGACGGAGCTCAGCGAGGCAGGCGGAGGTCAGCCCCCTTCACCGGAGCACAGGCCCCTCCTCCGCAGGCGGCGGAGGAGCGTTGAAGGAGAAACAGCAGCCACCGTTCGATCTTCTGATCGAACGGCCCTCGTCCCGCCACGCGTCTCTTCACCGCCTTCGTCCTCGACCGTCGATCGCACCAAGGATCGGACGCTCCACCCGCTGCCACGCGTCTTCACCTACCACCCTTGGATCCATCCAGATCCAAGGGCCCTCAGGCCGCCACGTCGCCCGATCCGAGCCTCGGCACCCAAGCCTAGGCTCGGGTCCCCCGAAGCAGATCCGAGGCTAACCCGAGCCTCCAGAAGCCCCGACCCTCGATCCGAGCCTCCGACGCCTCCGAGCCTAGGCCGCCCCACGTGAGGAGCACGTGCGGCCTGGGTAAATTGCACCGACACCCCTGGAGGTTCCCAAAATTGCAGAAAGGTCCCTGTGAAGCAGACATCACGTGAGGCGCACGTGATTCGTGGAGAATTTGCATTCAAGTCCTGCATAGTCTTGGTAATTGCACTTTAGTCCCTGTCAGCATGTTTATTTCTTGAAAATTTATTTTTCAGTATTGCATTTAGACCCCTATGTTTGCACGTGTCCATAGCATGCGTTTTTGATTATTTTTGAATTTTAAAAGTTGCATATTGTTGAGAACTTTGTCCTCTACCTGTTAGCACACGTGTTGTATTTTTGTTGGTTTTCTTGATTTATTAATGAATTAATTGGTTGATTTGAGTCATATTTTGCCCAGAGATGCCATTTGATTTTTAGTAAATTATCTGTGCCTTCAAAAATCACCAAAAAAATCACAGTAGCTTAAGGACATTGTTTTTAACATCCCATAAAAATTTCACATCATTTGCACGCATAACGAGGCCTGAATAAATAGTTTAGTGATTTCCTTTGATTAATTTTAATTAATTCATTTCACAACATTTTTTTAGTTCTGTCAATTTTCCTAGGTTCCTGATCATTAGACCTTCCTAGGATAATTTTAGTTCCGAGAAATATTGTGTTTTGATATTTATTAAAAATTAAACATTGAAAATCACAATGTTTGTTTAGTTAATTCATAGAATATTCATTTTGAGTCAAAAAATTCCAAAAAAATTAGTGTAGGTCATTTTCATCATAAGCAACCTTCTGGCCAATTTTCATAATTTTTGGACTGAATTTGATATATCAATTAAATCTAACTTGAAATTGGCTAAGGATTGTCTGCATTGTCTACATAGTAATTAAAAAGACCAAAAAAAAAAAAAAAAAATCGTTCCCCGAATCTCGAGCACTTGTGAATTGATGTAATCAACCTAAGGAGACAGATGCCTCCCTGAGATCGACCTTGGACTTCACCAAGTAAAAAAAAACTACATCACTTAACATTAATAGCTAAGTGATTTTTGATTAATCCCTCGTATCCGACTGCAACGAATATCATTAATTGATTTGGACATTAATTTGACCGGATTAACTAAGGGTGCGGGAGGCTTATCAAAATGGCGCCGTTGCCGGGGAGGCACGGCTTAGGTTAATTTACATCACATTTTGAGTGTTTGATTTTCTAACCCCCGGGTAGTCTGACCCCCGGTTGTTCTTGTAATTATTTCTCTCATTTATTTTTGCTTTATTTTATTTTTGTGTCACTCTCTGACCTTATCTTAATTTTTGTGCGAGGAACGCGAGGAGTCGGCGACGCTTCGAAGACTTAGCACTTAGATTGTGTGAGAGAAAGAGAGGCCTTGTAATTTTCATTTTATTTTATTTCTTTTGCATCGTTTCCAGCGGTTCCCGTTTGGGTTCTCGCGCGTGTAAAAATAGTGGAAACCGTGTCCCGTGTGCTGTGTGGTTGATTGGTAACTTAGCTTGCACTAGCGGCTCCTCGAGCCAATCTAGGACTTGTTTGTGCTCGTAATCAATAGGACCACACAACACATTTAAAAGACGCACTTAGACCGCAGGACTTAGTTCAAATCAATCTGTTCTTCACGCTAATAGAACTGCCTGTCTAGGAGCGGCTTTTATCGCCTGCATTTGCATATAGGATAGAGTTTTCAATTCTGTATAGCATCCTGCATCGACAAGCGAAGGGATCACTGTAAGTATTCTCTACTTAGCATACGCATCATAGATTTTAACTTGCATCGGCTTTTCTCGATTTCCCCCTCTGATTTTCTCACTTAATTAAAGGAAATTGGGACTGTCCGATAGGCGTGCTTTGTGGTGATTAAATTTCAGTGATAACCTACTTTAAAACTGGGACTGCTAACAGTATTGACAATAAAAAGGGAATAAAACTGAAAATTGTTTGCGGGAGAGTAACCCCGACCTTGTTTTCAGGCTGAGTGAGGGTACCTGAGTGTGTGTGAACACCCTAAGGTAGAGCCCAAATCCCCGTCTTCCATATCATCGTTCTGACTGATCCTAGCAAATATCACAAGCCGGATACTTTCAGATTCTTTGACTAGTACCAAGTAGCCTCCGCCTGTCTCAGGTAGATAGGGGCGAAATTGCGGTACTTCGCGACAAGCTGCCAGTAACCCCCCGGGGTGAAGTTCCGGCCTTGTCAGCCTCCGCCTGCTTGCAGGTAGATAGGGGCGTGGTCACTGAATCCCTCGGCTTGGGATAGGAGCGAAGAAAGGAAGGAGCGGCGGTATCTTAGACGACAGGATAAACAGGGAAGACGCATCCGGCTCTGAGCCGACTTCCCTTTAGGCCGCGTAATCCTTGCTATCTTGCTTGAAAACCACACTTAAAATTTACAAGATTAATTGGACTCGGTTTCGGGTCCTTCACCGTGTTGAGTGTGAACTCCGGGTTTTGCTCTTGCGTTTGTCTTTGTGTCTGTCGTGTGTGTTATCCTGTGTATTGCACATTTCTACCTCAATCTTCTTGCATTCATCATTTCCTCCTCAAGATGTCGGGATATTGGTCCCCATACCCCATGACCTCTGGTCACTCCTCCTCGACCATATACCATTCATCTTCTCTTTCTCCTCCGCCATCCACGAGAGATTTTTACCCGTGGTCGGCTCCACCTCAACCTGATTATGAAGTCAGAACTTCGACTGACTTCTCCGCTTCTTCGCATTTCTCATCTACTCCATATTCTAACACTCCGGATCCACTTCCATCTTGGGCTGATTGTACTTATTCTCGCGAGCTTGCAGGAATTAAAGAATCGAATGCAGAGCAAGCCACTGATGAGACAGATGATTGGCAGAATTATATGCCCCTGTATACTTCATTCTCACCTCAAGTAGGGACCATACAACAATTTACATATACACCTCCCGACTTGACCTTAGGGCATCATTTGATCGATCAAACAACCCGAATTGAGGGACCTGAATATCATGATTTTCCAGACTTGATTGACTTTAGTGATCAAGCCTCCATTAACCAGCCTTCATTCGGAGAGCCTATACATTCACAGGAGTGGACTAATGAGCTAGACTTACTAGTCCCTCGTTCATTAACTCCATCATATGAGGCTCTGACCAATATCTGCCATTCGGATGATCCATACTCGACCCAGCTTTACTTGCCAGAGTCTAGGTATGTTGAGTATGAGACCTCAACATCTCAGCAGTCTCCTCCAATTGAGCAGAACTCTCCCATGAATTGTCATGGGAATTTTGTGGAGGATGACATTTCCAGACTTATTGAGAAAAGTGAATCATTCGGTAATGAGTTGAGAAATGTCAAGGAAATATCGAACTCAATTTCTGCCAGCTTGAGAATGAAAGTGGAAAAGGATATGAGTAATTTTGAGGTTGAAAGCCAAGCAAACATTAGGGAACCCACACCGTCTGTACAGCTGGAGTCCATTCTATCTCCCTCTTCTACTAACCACTTGCCCTCCAATCCAGAGTCCAATCATTCATCTATCCAAAATACCAAAAAAATTGAAAAACCAAAAAACCACATAAAAATTGAAAATAAAAATGACCTAAAAAAATTGGATCCTGCCCTAAGGGAAGCATTCGATGAAGAATTGATTTTCAAACTTCCCTTAATAAAGGTCATAGATCACTTTCCCGACCTCAAACGATTTGTGAGAAGTAAATTGATGCCCAAGAGGTCGGGCAATAAGAGAACAAGGACTGAAAGACACATAGTGTCTATGGCCACCTCCTTGGTGATGGGGAGAAAGACCAAGAGCCGCAGATTCAAACGGTTGCCCCGAGTTGAATGTGAAATCAAAGACACCATATTTACCCATGCAAGAATCGATGATGACTCATCGATTAATATCCTCCCGACCTCTGTGTTTGACAAGCTCAAACTCAGGCCACTTAGGAAGTCGAGAGAGATCGTTCAGCTGGCTGACCGATCCATCAAACGGTCGAGAGGAAATATTTCAGTCATCGTTACTTTCCAAGGTGCTCTACTCCAGGTGGACTTCACGATCATTGACATCGAGCACCGAGGAGAGTTTTCCCAGTCTCCGATTATTCTCGGGAAGCCGTTCTTAGCCTTGGCTAAGGCGACTATAGATTGCGAGACTCGGGAGATCGATTTTTCAGCATTGGGAAAGCTTCGACCTCATCCATTCTTTGATAAACTTTACTCTAAGGAGACCCACACATCCGGTGACAGTCGTGACCATCGAGAGGAAGATGAGTCCCACCTCTCTACTACACCTGAGAGACCGATTGTTCGGACGACCATTGGATCAAAGACTCCCCACACCTCCACTTCATCAACTGCTTGCACCACCAATGTGACAGCTTCTGAGGAGGACTCACGATCAGAAGCTATCATTGAGTCGGACACGACCTTTGAGGATTGCCTTGATTATTTCAATGATCCGACACAAGAGCCCAATAATGCCAAGCCGACTGAGACCACTAGAACCTTCCCGAGACATGTGCTGACCCTTCAGGAATATTACAATCTTTATGGTGACTCGTCTGATGAGGAACCCATAGTCAGCACCACACCACGACCCGGACCTTCTAAGGAAACAACCCAGACAAAATTGACTCCATTTAAAAACACGGTTGCTCCCTCTTCTAGTCGGCTATTTAGTGAGAGGAAGTCGATAATTGATTCCTCGAGGTGTTCCCCCGAACCTCTCAAGGCGCGTCACTCTCATCTTCCTCTTAATGATTCAGGTTCTAGAAATCCGACTAAGAAAATTTCCTTCAACATTCTGGAGAAGGAAGTTTCAGAGGAATCCTCATCGGGTCCGGACAAGGTGATTTATATGAGTGAGGTCAGTTCGGCTGTTCTCAAGCCTTATCTAAGCAAGCAGCCGTGTGTCGACCCTCGTTGGACGATCCCTACTCCTCAATATTATTCATCTGAGGACGATTCCGACAGCGACACATATGTATATTATCCACCTCCTCGCGTCCGCAAGAAGGTTCGTCACAAACCTTCTTAATCCTTGTATATTCTCACTCTTTCTTGTATATAAATTCTCTCCCTCCCTCCCTCCCAGTGATTCGAATCACTCGCCCCGATTCCATATCATCTCATGACTATACTTAGGATAACCAGATCCTAAGTATAGGGGGAGAGTGATCCGCATCTATTCATTGTACATCCTTCAGATCACGTCGGTTCTCATACTCATTCCTGTCTTATACTTAGGCTGACCAGAGCCTAAGTATAGGGGGACCGATGCCCGCCGTGTATATACTCCTCCATTTCCCCTCTTAACCTCGCCCGCCCCATTTTTTGATCTTCTTCTACACTTAGGCTGCCAGAGCCTAAGTATAGGGGGGCAAGACGACTTCTATACTTTCTATTCCTCTTTGGCTCTCCTATGCTTAGCACGAGCTATGTCTTTTTCCTCGCTCTCTGTGCTCTGAGGACATAGCACACGCTAAGTATAGGGGGGCGTGTATATATTACATATATACTTTACCCATAGCTCGTACTTTCGCATATTTTTGTATATATATATTTGCAATAATTATGGGTGGGTAAAAATTGAAAAAAAAAAAAAAAATTGTACACTTGTATACTACTTGTAAACCTTTTGTAAAAATTAAAAAAAAATTTAATAATAAATTAATGTACAAATTATATCAACTAAAGATTGTTGTAAATAATAATAAAAAAAAAAAAAAAGAAAGATTGTTGTATACCAGAAAAATAAAACAAAAAGGCTTCTTATTTACTCTTGCATATTATCTTGATTTAAAAAAAAAAAAAAAAAAAAAAAAAAAAAAAAAAAAAAAATTGCAAGAAAACTCCAAAAAAATCAGACAGGTCCAAGTCAAAGAAAAAAAATTTTTACCTGTCGGAGTACGAAGAAATGCAGCTGGATGACTTGGCTACACTGGTCAGGCATCCCGGGATAGGTGGCTACACTGGCCACCGTCCATTCTTTTCTCTACCCCCTCCTCTTGAGTTGGTCGCACTTGAACTTAGAAGGGAATACCCCGCTCCTCGAGGAAAGAGTTACTGGACCGGGTTATTGAGTTACCTTGTTAGAGGAGGCTGGTTCCGAGTCATTTCTGATGTGGAGAGCTATATCTCACTTACACAGTACAAGTAAGAATCATAGTCATCAGAAATTTGCGTTTGAGGATTTGTTCTGACCTGGCTATTGAGGCGTCTTGAATAGAAGACTTGTGGAACTTGAAGTCTGTTAGCTCTTAAGTTCAGGTCCAAATAAGGTTCCGCCACACAATTAATCCAAAGGTCGAGTCAGGCTCCATTTTTAACTTTTGTTCATGACCTTGGTATGGAACCCAAAATCATTTCACTCTCGCATTTCATTTAGTTGCTCGGGGACGAGCAAGGTTTAAGTATAGGGGGTTGATGAATCTGTGATTCATCACATCAAAAGTCAAAAATAGAGCCTTGTTCCCGAGAAAATAGAGGCATATTTCCCCTTTATCTTGCATAAATAGCATTCATGCATGCATCCATAATTCATGCATTTTAGGAGCTCATCTGCATTTAAATAAGAAGCCAAAAATCCCTTGTAAAAGAGCCTAAATACCCTGAGCACCCTTGTACATTAAAACACACATAAAGCCCGCATACAAACTCCTACTTAGGTCTACTCACTCTTAGAATACTACATATCAAAAGACCTTCAAAATGAGACTAATTTCATTGAAATTGGAGCTTGTATGAGGAACTTGGGTTTTTGGGTCATTTTGTATACTACATATGTATATTTATGTAACTTTGTATTTATGTATCATATTTGACCTCATCTCCGTCTTTGGTCAACATGAAACTTGTAGATCTCATCAAGATCTACAACTTTCATGTTTTGAGTTTTTCCAAATTCGGCCTCCTCCTCTTTCTACACGTGTCTTTCCCTTCGACCACTCACAGCAGGCCACGTGGCGCCCTCTGATTGCGCCACGCGGCCCGCTGCCCTTTGTCTGCTCCGCCCGCGCCCTCCACCGTTGGATCGCACCTCAGATCCAACGGCCCAGGCCTGACCACGTCCGCTCTCTTCTACAGCCATCAGATCCACCCCGCATTCCATCTGGACCGTTCCTTAGCGCCGCATCCTCAACGAGCCACGTGGCGACCTCTAGGCCGCCCGATCGCGCCCCCGATCCCTTCATCACAACCGCTCGTCTTCCAGCGGATCGTGACCCTCAGATCAATCACCTAGACCCGATCCTAGCCGCCCGCTCGCACTTCGCCCGCGTCACGCCACGTGTCACCCTCATAGCCCTTCATCTGGGCACTCCAGATCTAATCTCACCCGCCCGCTTCGCGCCTCCATCTGGCCGTTGGATCACAAGATCCAACGGCCAGGACTTCGTCCCCTACCTCGGGCAGCCCCTCTCTCCCACGATCTCCGCCTTGCGGGAGGGGCCGCCCCTTTCTATTCTCGGCCGCACTCCAGCCCCCCTCGCCGGCCACTGACTCTCCCACGATCTTCCCCACTCTTCCCTCTCCCTCGCCAACACCCTCGAACATCACCATCTCCGCCACACTCGCTCCACCACCTCCATGAAACTCGCCACTCACCCAGCTCTGCCGCCACCTTCGACCTATAAATACACCCTCTCCGACCACATTCAAGCCCATCCGCCACTCCAGGAAAGAACCCCGAGCTCCAAGCTTCCTCTTGGTGACAGCAAGCGGCCGAATTGTTGAGCGACGAAGGACCTTCTTCTCCGGCGAGATCCACGGTGCACAGCCGTGCCGCAGCCGCCCTCCGCGTAGCTGCACGAGCTCGAGGCTTACCGACCTCTGGAGCGACGACCCCTGGAGCTCAAAACCGAGCCCCAAACCCCAGGTAACCTCCTTCATCCCCTCTCCGATCATCCTCTTCTTTTCTTCCGATCTTCTCCGATTTTATTCGCCTTCCACGGACATCTCCACACCTCCTCGACATCCCGACGAGCTCCGCGACGGTGCTAGCATCCTCGCGGGCTTCTCCACTTCGCCATTCACCGCACTTCGACCATCGTCGACTAGCAGCTCCGCCGCTTGTCCGGAGCCACCTCGCCCGATCACCTCAAGCACCCGCAGGCCTCACCGACCACGCCATCCTCTCCACGATCGTATCAGCACGCTTCGGCTATCCACATAACCCTTGCAGGTACCCGATCATCATTGGCCGGAGCTTCATCGGATCCTTCTTCGAGCTTCATCGACCAGGTGCTCCAGCCCTCCTCCAGCCAATCCGAGACCATCGGAGGCTTCGCCGTCCTCATCCGCTGCTTCCGAGCTAGCTGGGAGCTGACAGAGCTCACTGACGGAGCTCAGCGAGGCAGGCGGAGGTCAGCCCCCTTCACCGGAGCACAGGCCCCTCCTCCGCAGGCGGCGGAGGAGCGTTGAAGGAGAAACAGCAGCCACCGTTCGATCTTCTGATCGAACGGCCCTCGTCCCGCCACGCGTCTCTTCACCGCCTTCGTCCTCGACCGTCGATCGCACCAAGGATCGGACGCTCCACCCGCTGCCACGCGTCTTCACCTACCACCCTTGGATCCATCCAGATCCAAGGGCCCTCAGGCCGCCACGTCGCCCGATCCGAGCCTCGGCACCCAAGCCTAGGCTCGGGTCCCCCGAAGCAGATCCGAGGCTAACCCGAGCCTCCAGAAGCCCCGACCCTCGATCCGAGCCTCCGACGCCTCCGAGCCTAGGCCGCCCCACGTGAGGAGCACGTGCGGCCTGGGTAAATTGCACCGACACCCCTGGAGGTTCCCAAAATTGCAGAAAGGTCCCTGTGAAGCAGACATCACGTGAGGCGCACGTGATTCGTGGAGAATTTGCATTCAAGTCCTGCATAGTCTTGGTAATTGCACTTTAGTCCCTGTCAGCATGTTTATTTCTTGAAAATTTATTTTTCAGTATTGCATTTAGACCCCTATGTTTGCACGTGTCCATAGCATGCGTTTTTGATTATTTTTGAATTTTAAAAGTTGCATATTGTTGAGAACTTTGTCCTCTACCTGTTAGCACACGTGTTGTATTTTTGTTGGTTTTCTTGATTTATTAATGAATTAATTGGTTGATTTGAGTCATATTTTGCCCAGAGATGCCATTTGATTTTTAGTAAATTATCTGTGCCTTCAAAAATCACCAAAAAAATCACAGTAGCTTAAGGACATTGTTTTTAACATCCCATAAAAATTTCACATCATTTGCACGCATAACGAGGCCTGAATAAATAGTTTAGTGATTTCCTTTGATTAATTTTAATTAATTCATTTCACAACATTTTTTTAGTTCTGTCAATTTTCCTAGGTTCCTGATCATTAGACCTTCCTAGGATAATTTTAGTTCCGAGAAATATTGTGTTTTGATATTTATTAAAAATTAAACATTGAAAATCACAATGTTTGTTTAGTTAATTCATAGAATATTCATTTTGAGTCAAAAAATTCCAAAAAAATTAGTGTAGGTCATTTTCATCATAAGCAACCTTCTGGCCAATTTTCATAATTTTTGGACGGAATTTGATATATCAATTAAATCTAACTTGAAATTGGCTAAGGATTGTCTGCATTGTCTACATAGTAATTAAAAAGACCAAAAAAAAAAAAAAAAAATCGTTCCCCGAATCTCGAGCACTTGTGAATTGATGTAATCAACCTAAGGAGACAGATGCCTCCCTGAGATCGACCTTGGACTTCACCAAGTAAAAAAAACTACATCACTTAACATTAATAGCTAAGTGATTTTTGATTAATCCCTCGTATCCGACTGCAACGAATATCATTAATTGATTTGGACATTAATTTGACCGGATTAACTAAGGGTGCGGGAGGCTTATCACCTGTTACATATGGTCCCAAAGAAATATGGGATTATAATTGTAATAAATGATCATGTTGAGGGGATTCCGACTCATGTACCCACTTTATGGCATGCCTGCATAGATTATCGGTGCCTAAACTCATCTACCAAGAAAGATCACCTTCCACTGCCTTTATTGATCAAATTATTGAGAGACTGGCAAGGAAGGATTTTTTGTTTCTTGGATGTGCACTCGGAATACAACCAGGTTGCAATCGCTCATGAGGATCAGGAGAAGGCAACTTTTAGTTGTCCATTTGGCACCTATGCTCATAGACGAATGCCCTTTGGATTGTGTAACGCAACCGCTACATTCTAGAAGTGTATGTTGGCCATTTTTGCCAACATGGTAGGTGATTTTTGAGAATTCTTCATGGATTATTTCTCGGAGTACGTATAGTTTTGATAAATGTCTTACTCATTTAGATTGATTACTTCAGGGATGATATGAAGTGAACATAGTGCTCTCATGGGAGAAGATCACTTTATGGTCACTAATGGAATTGTACTGGGGGAAGTTCACCCAGCTAAGGCTGATGTGATCCCCATGTTAGTGCCATTATAGAATTTGAAGAAGTTAACGTTGTTCATTGGTCATGTCAGATTCTATAGGCGATTCATTAAGGACTTCAGCAAGATCGCTAGGCCTATGGCTAAAATTATGTGCAAGGAGAGTGAGTTTATTATTGTTGAGAAAGTCCTCCTTGCATTTGGCCAGATGAAAGGCATGGTTACTAGAGCACCTGTCCTTCAGCCACCTGATTGGTCTCTCCCCTTTGAGATAATGACAAACGCATCAGGTTATGCAATTAGAGTTTTTTTAGGGTAGATAAGGGATGTGACACCCTTTGCTATTATGCTAGTAATACTCTAGATGAGGAACAACTTAACTATAAAGTCACAGAGAAGGAGATGTTAGCAGTATCATTCTCTTTAGAGAAGTTCTTATCATACCTACTTGGATGTGAGTTATTATTTACACAGATCACACGACCATGCGGTACATGCAAGCCATGAAGGATGCCAAACCATGACTTATCAGATGGATCCTTATACTCCTTGAGTTTGATATAGAGATTGGAGACAAACTTGGAGTAAAAATGTTGTGGCAATTCACCTTTCTCGAATCACAAATGCAGTGTCCCTTGAGCAGCTACTACTTCCCATATAAGAGACATTTCCAGATGAGGCTATCTAGTATATTTCCTCACTCCCATGGTATGTTGACATTGTGAACTATATTGTCTCCAAGAAACTTACACAAGATTGATCCAAGCTAAAGGTAGACATATTACTGTCAGAGATTCATCTTTTACCATTGGGAGGATCCGTACCTATTTCATGAGAGTGCAGTTGTATGTGGAGAAGGTGCGTTCCTCATGTAGAATACACTAGTGTGCTTGAGCATTGTCACATATTAGAGGTTGGTGGGCATCATTCAGGGAAGCACATGCCAACAATGGTTCTTCAATGCGGCCTATGTTGGCCAACTCTATTTAAAGATGCCACACATTATGTGAGACATTGTTATAACTGCCATAGAATCAGAGGAACCGTCGATTCCAAAGATAATATGCCCTTGAGAAATATATAGATTTCAGATGTTTTTGATGCTTAGGGCATAGTCTTAATGGGACCTTTCCCTATCAGTCTTGAATTTCTGAACGTCTTGCTTGCTGTGGATTATGTTAGTCTATTGGTGGAGGCTATCCCCACTCGAGTCGCTAATAGTTGTACCTTTTGTTCCTTTATCAAGGACAACATTAGTGCGCGGTGAAAGATCTCTAAGATACTCATTTCAGATGGTTGAAGCCAGTTTATCAATAGAGGTCAGAAAGGTAGTCAAGGAGTACGCCATTGAGAATCGTGTTTTGTCTTCTTACTACCCACAGACTAACAGCTTGATCGTGATTTTGAAAAGGGAGATCAAGAAGATTCTTCAGAAACTAGTACATCTGTGTAGTAAGAATTGGTCCTAGATGCTTGACTCAGCTCTATGGGCTTACCGGATGGCGTGCAAGTCTCCGTTGGGTACATCTCCCTATAGATTGGTTTATAGAAAGCCTTGCCACTTGTCAGTTGAGTTGATTCACAAATCCTTACAGGAACTCCATGCTTGAAATTTGGATTATGAGAGAGCATGTCAGAGTAGGAAAGTGGATCTGAATAGATTGTTGGAATTCTTAGATTTTCCCTATGACAACACACTCATGTATAAGGAGAAAATTAGGCGTCAGCATGATAGACACATTAGGAGACAGACTTTTGTCTCTGATCACAAAGTTTAGTTGTTTGATGAATTTATGTAGTTTCCATGAAACACAAGAGTAATTGGTCATGACCGTTCATTGTTAGAGCTGCGCATGACAATGGTAGTATGTCATATCTGGCTTGTAATCTAACACACAACCATTTGTTATGAACAAACAATTGCTAAAGCCATATCTAGATCATGATACATTCGAGTTCGTGGTTGATTCTATCCATTTGGTAACTGACGATGATCCTTTAACATCTTCTAAGTGTAATACATGAGCTAATATATTTTTGTATATATTCCTTTCTTTTAATTATTTCTTCATATGTTTTTATCATTCTCCTCTTTCCCGTATGTGTGTCCTTGATGAACCTCTAAATGTCAGATTAATTATGTAGAATTAATGTTTAATTTCGTTGTAGGTGGGCAATTAAGATTAATCAAAAACCACACTTTATTAATTTACCAATAAATGTGAGCGAACAATTTATATTTTACCTGGGAAAACCCAAGGTCGAACTCAGGGAGGCCACGATATCCTTAGGTGAATTTGTAGATGATTTCGAACATTGTTTTAAAAGGAATATTTTTTTATTTTTAAATGCAAATAATAATTGAAATGAAAATTCGAACAAGTTTAGGGGGCTAAATTGCCAATTTCGATCAAATGAACTCCAAAGTAAATAAAACTTAACCAAAATGTGTATGAAAGCAAAATTAAGATATAATAATTTTTTTGATTTTTCTGATGTAATATGAATTAATTATGAATTAAATATGAAGGTGGCATGGCTTCGAGCAAAGTAACGTTAATAAATATAAAACACCAATATTTTCAAGAGTTTGATGTATCCTATATAGGTTTAATGAGAGCTATTCAGAACAACTTTTATCTTAAAATAATAAGTACGAAATTAAATAAAAGTAAATTACTCAAATCACCATTTGATTTTTTGAGATCTCGTTATGCGTGCAAATGTGATGATTTTTGGGCATAATGTAGAACACTCTAAAACTAATTATTTTGTTTTTTGGTCATTTTTGGAGCAATGATTAATTTATATTACTTCCAGATCACATAGCAAGCAAAATATGCAATTTTCCACTAGATTAATTATGTTAAATCAACCGCATAACACAGAAATTTAATTAGATATCCAAAATGATAAGCATAAGTAGTTCTACAATATGCAATTTTTAGAATAAAAAACTGATGCAAAATGAACGCTGAAACTAATGGACAAATAGAGGGTTCTTTATTAAATTACAAAAAATATGAAAAAAGAAATTTAAAAAATGCAAATGTAATTTTTGAATTCCGCCCCCAAGAGGATGTAATTTTCCAAGGACACGTGCACATCACGTACCTATTGGAATGACTTATAAACGAAATCCCTAACTCGAGGGGCTGGCTTTGAAAATGGCCCAGCCGACACATGCTATGAAAGTTAGTTGGGGATACCGATGAGAGTGTATGCACACGACCCGAGGCAAGCAAAAAGGGCGGTAGAGTATAATGGAGATGCCTTGGTGCTTCTACAAGATCTCGATGGAGAGGGTCGTCTGTGTTGTTCCAGCTATGGAGGGAAGTTAGCGGTCGCCATGCGACGGTGGAGGTGTGTCACCCAAAGAGGAGGCACTGGGGCTCGAAGATGAGGCGTGGTGTGGCAGGCGGAGATGTTGTCGAAGCGTGGTCCTAAGCGATGGTGCAGAGGCTCGATGACGATAGGCTCACTAGTGGGTACGTGTGAATCACTGGAGTCGAGGAGGGCATGATTAAGGTCCTCAATGATCTTGTGGGCAGATGGATTCGACGACCGTTGGGTGGTGCGACTAGACAAGCTATTGGAGTCGAGGCCGAGGGCAGTGGATCTGTAGTTGGCGCGGGGTGTAGGTCTCGTGGGAAATGCGAGTGGACATGCGGGTCGAGGGCGGCAACCACTGATGTTGACTCGAAGGTTATGGATAAATGGAGATGTGTTTCCACAATCGAGGGCAATGGTGGATAGGGAAGGAGTGAATGCGAAGGAAGAAGCTCAGAGTGGACGAAGAACGAGATATAATAGAAAAAGGAGGAGAAAGAAGAGGAAGAGCAAGGAGAAGAGGTTACATGCGGGTTTGTTTCTCTAACCTAATGGAAGTTCTCGTAGAGGCGCTCTTCAAGTCTTCACCTCGAGTCACGGTGCAAAAACGATGAGGCTTGGCATCACGATGGAGACCTGTTGCAGCTTAGATGGAGGTCCAAGGATCTCACCTCAAGGAGGGTTGAACGTCGTCATTGCTCGACAAGTCCCTGATCTTACTGTCACCGAGATTAGGGGTGCGCATCGGCTTTTCCGTCTTCCTCCCCCGGTTTTATTGGACTTAAAATAAAACGGAAATTGGAAAATTCATTAGATGTTGTTTTTATTCATAAAAATATATGAAAAGTGATAACAAATAAAATCAGGATTACTAAAGCAAACTTGACCTAAAATCTGAATTAACATCAAAATCTTGCTTTGGGGAGAGTAACCCCCTCATTGTCTGCTTTTACCTGATGAGAGTTGAGCGATCGCACACTAGGATAGTACCACGTCTGGACTTTCTTCAGACTACCGATTCTAACAAAAATGATTAGTTATTCTCCAGTGAGGATCTACAGGTAGCCGGTAATTAATTTGTATTTCCTTACTAGAGTGGATGGTTTAGAGGACACTACAAAAAGCTCCATCATCAAGGAACGGGTAGCCGACAACGATCCCTAATTACATCTATATTGGCTATAAATAGGCACAACTAGTCGTTAGAATCTGAGCTACTCTCCAGGTAGAATTGGGCTCCTAACATCTCGCTAACTTGCTCTGTAAGATTGAAACATCACCAAACAAAAGATTCACAAGATAAAAGATGGACCTTTCACGGTCGTCATACTGTGTTGAGTTGGTGAACCAGGGGTTTGTTTTCTAATCCTGCTTCTAGTCCAGATCAATCTTCATAAATCCCGACATCATGATGATGGGAAAGAGGTCTCTTAGGCTGCCTCTGTTAGTACCACTTTCCAACATTGCTACATGATCATCTAGGGAGGCTTTAAAGAGATCAGACCCGCTCTCTGAACCCGAATTTGCCTTCACCTTGTTCCCCCTCGACCACCCTTGTTCCCCTCCTGAGGTACAGACAACCAGGCCAACACAACTCCATTCATTTGACAATACCTGAGTTACGATCTTTTGCCTTTGTAGAGACTAGAGAGATGGCCAACGATGACAGAACCGATGAACAACATCAACATTGTCATACATATTAGACCAGGTCGCCATCAACAACACACTATTAGCCTCCCAAGAGACAATGAAGAGACATATCATGGATCAGGGAAACTTCATGGCATTGGTGTAGGGAGAGATTACTCATACGAGTGCTGGGAGAGCAGAGCTAGACAAACCAGCTGGTGGTGAAGAGATACCCAAATATGAGGACTGAGCTGATAACAGACACCAGGAGGAGTCGTATGATCCACAGAGGACATCACGTACCATGAGGTAGTTGTACAATCCTGGTGCAACCCTCAGTCAATGATGGATCTAGCTTCCCGCTTTCCTTGGCGACTTCGAGCTTCACCCCCATACGATTTAGTTCCATGGGCATGCCACCAAGGAGCCTCACCTCCATCTACAAGAATTTGAGATGATCTAAAGAAAAGTCTATGATTGGCTAGTTGATGAGGACACTATTAAGCTGATAGCCTTCCCATTCTCCATGGTTGATAGAGCGGCATACTGGCTGAAACACTTGGGGAGGATTGCTACTACTTGGGAGCAACTACAAACCGAGTACCTAAACAAGTACTACCCACTCGGTCGAACCAATGCAACTAGAGTTATGATTAGCAACTTCACAATGATCCCTAATAATCAATTCCATTATGCTTGGGATAACTTTAGAGAGCTCAATGATAAGTGTCCCCACCATGACATCACCAAGCCTAATCTCGTCCAAATTTTCTTCTTTGGGCTGACAGCTGAGCTGTACGGGCTTGCGAACGCCTCTTTTGGTGGCTCCTATTTCACCAAGGACGAAGACCAGGTTTGGCACATTTATGAGGAAATGGTCGAAAATTACACTGTGATGTCCCAGACCCGAGTCTATACTCAGGGGAAGCCTCCCCATCAGGAGTCATCAAACTAGAAGATAGCACGTACTGAAGCCGGTCCTTCTTCCTCTTCTACAGCAACAGTACTAGCAGAATACTCAGCTACCGACATGGGCATTATTAGCCAGAAGTTGGACTGGATGGAGATTATTGAGAACAAGACCGACCAGGGCCTTGACAAGCTCAATAGGTTCGATTAGCTAGCCCAAACACTGAGTGACCTGAAGACTGAGATCATTTGTCTCCAATAGACACAGACGTCTTCTCAGCCACATTCCAAGTTATGGTCTGATCCAGGGAGCAGTTCATCACAGTCCTCCGCCTCATATCGGCAAGTCCACGGGAAAACCCATTCAATCTCTCCCGTAGTACCAACCACGACCACCCCCTTCAAACACTCAGATGGTTGTGTATCATTTAGATCATCCTTTGGAATCCCTCCCCCTACCAATCCATGAGCAGCAGGAGCCGTTGATAAAAGTCAACGACATTTGGTACTCCTGGTACCAAAAACATCCTAGGATCCACAGTGACCACCTAGGCTTCCGATGGTCTACTGGAGGTGCTCAATCCCAGCAGCAACATCTGGCACTAGTAGGGTAGGGCACCCAACAACAATAGCCTCAGTACTCGTAACAGCAGTAGTATCAGCACAGTCCTCGACCCCAGTACCAGGGTCAACATTGGAGGAAACACCATCCTCTTCCGTAGAATCCACAGCCACCCCCTCACTCGTACCAGCAGTACCTGTAGAGCCAGCCTCATTTATAGGGAGGCAACCCGTTCAGTTCTCATGCACACTCGTATGTGAACCTAGCATTAGACGATCTTGCCATCATGCTTTTCGAGTAGTAATCTACTTTCTGGCGAGAGATGGATGAGTTCCAGCAGGAGATGAGGGACATATTAAACAGAAAGGTCACCATACCTGCATAAATTGAGTCGAAACCGAACAATCTAATGAGAAAATCTGAGTAGGTATAGTTTACAGAGACCACCAATCCTAATGAATTGTTATATGACATTCATTATTTATTAGATGCTGATTTTCTGACATTTAGGAGCGGTAGGAAGCCAGACGGTGGTAACTCATCTAGGCGATACCCCGATGCATATTCTAGGCATCAGATGGAGTTAGGAGCGGTACTGATGTCGGTAGTGCTGAAGACACCAAGGATGATTATCCCAACAATGGTGATGATGTCGTTGTATAACCAATTGCTGCATATGGTGATGTTGATGCCTTCAAATTTCCAGATGCCAGGCCAGAGCGCGGTACTGATGCTGTGAGTTCAGATGTTGTCGGTGGTACTGATGCCACCAAGAGTCATTCAATTGTGTTTCCTTCATCTTTTCATATACCTGAGTATGTTTTGAGAAAAACATAAAGAAATGAAAAAAACATTGAAAATAAAAAATATGAAAAAAGGGAAGGTTTTTGTATCTCCTTTGGATACATCTATTGAGATTTATGATGTTTGCATGGATTCCAACCTTATGAATGCTCGGAAGCCTATTCCTACTCCATACCCTCATTCTTCAGAGGAGGGTCCCTCTATCCCCTTCCTTCAAGCATTCCTCTTAGGGAAGGACAAAAAACCAGAAAATCCAAAAAAGAGACAATAGATACGATTTAGCGAGCAGATGATGGACATATTTCAGATCAAATTGACTCTTCTTGAGGCACTTGAGCACATCCCCCTCTTCCAAAAGCACCTCAGAGAGAAGACCACCATCTGTAGGAAGAAGATGAGTAACCACAATGCATACATTTATGTGCTTACTTGTGCCATGTGCTTTTGAGAAGACAACCATCCGTAGGTAGTAGAGGTGTTACCATGATTCATAAATTCATGTGCTTACTCGTGCCATGTGATTCGCCATCTAGAACCGATTGCTTACCAAGAGACCTGATGTAGGGGCTCCTCATGTCAGATGCCACATCCATGAGCAGCGGTTCAATCAGGTTTTATTAGACAACAGATCCTTGATTAACCTCCTCTCGACTGACTTACTTGGCTGTTTCGAGTTTGTCCCTTTTAAATAGGGCAAGATAGTTCTCCAGTTTGCTGATAGATCTGTCAAGAGGCTGAAGGGGTTATTAAGGATGTTGTCGTCACAATTGAGGTCCGGAAACTCCCCATGGACTTCATTGTGCATGATATGGAGATCCGTGATTGTGTGACTGATACCCCAATCATTTTAGGATGACCTTTCTTGGCCACAGCCAAGGCAGTATCCGATCATTATAGCGGGAAGGTATACTTTCGCATCGAGGGTGAGAGTATACAAAAAGAGACTATTGAAGAATTGAGAGCGAGATAATTATCTTGCTCCGAGCAGAGTTCAAAGGAGATGACATATTCAGAGCTAGACATCCAACATGAGTGTGATTTTGTGATCACATATGATGAAGCCATTTTGACAGATCTAATTACACAAACTTTTATCACACCTTTTGAGTCTACAGAGTTATATATGCCAGTAGATGAGAGTTCAGAGAACACACTCATGACACGGGATACTTTAGAGGATGATGATTGTGATCTGGCTAGTGAAGCGGAGTATTTTCATGTGATTCCGATTCAGATCCCTCGGGCTCATACACTGATTTTTATTTGGTAGGATTTTGATGATTATTTACCATGTCAGATGTCCACATAGCCTACAGCTGGGGTGGATATTGAGCAATTAGAGTTGATAGATACAACACCGAGTCCGTCTACGTCAGATTCATTAATTCGACGAGAGTTCACTCATGCAGATTTTGTAGCCTTCACTCAGATTTTTCAGAGACAAGATATGCTCGCTCCCACATGCCCGGAACGGAAGACCTTGCCACAGAGCATGAAGTATTGATTCCTAGTAGGTGAGCATGCAATGTTCCCAGTCATTATCTTAGTAGATTTGACTGATGACCAAGAATCTCACTTGATGGAGTATCTTGAAAGAAACCGCAAGGCAATCGGATGTACTGTAGTTGATCTCCAGGGGATAAGTCCGGCCCTATTCTCTCACCACATATATCTCAAGGATGACGCCAAGCCATCATGTGAGTTTCACTGTAGGCTGAACCCAAATCTTCGAGATGTAGTCATGAAGGAAATATCTAAGTAGTGAAGCGTAAATTTTATCTACCCCATCTCTGACTCCAAAATGGGTTAGTCTGTTACATGTGGTACCCAAGAAAACGGGTATCACTACAGTTGTGAATGTGTCTGGAGAGGAATGAGCTACATGAGTACCCACTTCTTGGAGAGTTTGTGTGGACTACAGAAGATTGATTCATACCACCAAGAAGGAACACTTCCCACTTCCATTTATTGACCAGATCATTCAGATGTTAGCCAGTAAGAGTCATTATTGATTTCTTGACGTGTACTTGGGACATAAATAGGTGACCATAGTGCTCGAAGACCAGGAGAAAACGACGCTCGCATGTCCATTTCGGAACGTATGCCCTTTGGATTATGTAGTGCCCCAGCTACGTTGCAAAGGTGCATGCCTTCCATTTTCTCGGACATGGTGGGAAACTTTTTAGTGGTCTTCATGGATGAGTTTTTAGTCTACGGTGATGGATTTTATTATTGTTTTGCATGCCTAGACCGAATACTTCATCAATGCATTGAGGTTCCCCTAGTCTTGTCTTGGGAGAAGAGTCATTTCATAATGACTCAAGGGATGGTCCTTAGTCACATCTTCTCCAACAGTGGGGATGGAGGTTGATCCAACCAAGGTGGATATCATAAAGAAGCTCATTCCACCGTCCAATCTGAGACAATTGCGGTCTTTTCTGGGGCATGTCAGTTTCTACCGACGGTTTGTATAGGACATCAGTCGGATTGCCTAACCGCTCACTGATTTGCACACTAGAGACACTGAGTTCCTTGTAGGTGATAAGTGTCTTTCATATTTTGAGACTCTCAAGAATTTGGTTATGCATGCTCATGTCCTTTAGCCACCCGATGGGTCACTCCCATTCGCGATCACGACGGATGCTTCCGATTTTGCTGTAGGGGCTGTGCTTGGATAGAGGAGGGATAATTTTCCATTTCCATAAACTATGCTAGCCGGACTATAGAAACCGATCAACAGAACTACATTGTGACTAAGAAGGAGATACTTGCCATAATATTTGCTATGGATATGTTTTGATCCTATATTCTCTGATCTACGGTGACTATCTATACAGATCACACCGCCATTCGGTACCTGATGGACAAGAAGGATTAGAGCATCTTGAGGATTCTGATATGACCACACCTCTCACAGAGACATTCCTAGACAAGGTGATTCTTGCTATCACCTCCCTCCCATGCTACACTGACATTGTGAACTATATTACTGCCATGAAAGTTCCACAAGGTTTACCCAGGCATCGAATTGTGAGCTTCCTTGCGAAGGCCAAGTCATATTATTGGGAGGATGATAAGCCCGTAGGGATTATTCATCAATCATGTGTTCCACACAAGGAAGGAGCATAATCGTCGAGGCGACCGACGAAGATCTTGGATTTAATCAGCAATCAGCCCACAATATACATAATTCAATGAATAGCCAAAATGAGGTTAAATTTTTTTCTCTACCAAAGGATGCATAGCAAGAAAGCATGTAGAAGTCAAACCACAGAGACCAATACAGGTAGCCTACGGTTATTTATGTACAACCATGTCATTCATAATACATAGACATAGTTTCTTTTTGTGGGTTTTCAATTTTTTATATATTTTTTATTATTCCTTTTTTTTACATTTTTTGTATTTGATTTTTAATTAATTTTGTTTTCGATTTTTATATTTATTTATGTATATATATATTTTATATTACTTTTTCTTTTATATAAACTTTATGGTATATATAAGGATTTATATATAGTTATATAATAGAGTATTATATTTATAAATACTATAAAATTAAGGAAATAAATTATTTTTGGGTTTTTCTTATTTTCAAATATTTTTGTAATTTTCCAGAAATTTTTGCTATTTTTTTATGTATTTTTAAATTCAAAAATATCAGAAATATGGGATTAATAAAATACCTGGCATTTATTTTGTTATGAAAAGTAATAAATAAGTCCCAAAATTATTCAAATCAATTTTGATATATAAATATTCTTATAAAAAAATTTAAAATAGAAAAACATATTTTTTTCAAATAATTTTTAAGATTTCTATGAATGATTTCATGGTTTTTTAATTTTTAGGATTTTTGTTTTTCCATTTTTTGTGATTTTTGGTCTATAAATAAAATATTATAAAATATATAATATGCATTTTTTTGGAATTTTTAGAGATATTTTTATATTTTTTAGTATTTTCTAAGTTAAACAGAGAATATATAGACTCCTTTAAATTTTTAATAAATAGATTAAATGCGAAAAAATGCCAAATAAAAAATAGATGTGAAAGTTCATGGCATGAAGTATCTAACCCTATATTGGTGGATTTTTAGAAGCAAATTAGCTATATTAAATAAGTAGGTGAAGAGTATAAAAATATTAATCCTGCTAGGGGCACTTTTGTAATAAGACTATAATACTGGGAGGCTTGGTGCAAAATTGCCTGAAGAAAACCACATTTATTTAATCTTTAAACGCTACTTAACAATTACAAAGCCCGCCAGGTCTTCCATGCAATATGACCATCATGTGGGACTACACGTGATGCATCTTGGGAGGGATCAAAATGTAAATCAATAAAATTCTAGGGGCCTTCAACCATATTTCAAAACAATATACAACATCATTTCATTTTATTGGACTATATATAAATACAAAAACATGCAGGGGTATCCCTGCAATTTACACAGCTTACGTGGGACGATACATGAGTTGAGCTGGACTGGATCAAAGTGTAAATACATAAAGTATAGGGATTTATTCGCAAAATGTCCAATTATCTTTAAATGCTATATTTTATTTATAGAATTAATTAATAAATACAAAAAAATTGGGGTTGGATATGCAATTTTCCCCAAAGTGGGGCTGGCAAACGACGAGGATGACTTCACTTATACACATGGCGCTCGCACAATGGTCAATGATGCTTCATCGCTGGATGGACAAGATTAGATCCTCGGGCAAGATCAGATGGCTCTGGGGCTCTCCATCCAACGATGTCTGCTATATGTGGGGTGCGGATCTTGATCGGTTGGTGGAAATGGTTGTTGGAAGAACTAGGAAGAAACTCACCACTGACAAGTTTTGATCGATCGTTGTGGGCTCCTCAGACCTCCATTCCCCTCCGCCGAGGGGCTCTCAACGTTCCTGGTGGTCTTCCGCATCATATGGTCCCATCAATCGAGCACCTGGAGCTCTGGCATGGTAAGGCGAAGTCGAGGAAGAATGGGATCTCCAGGTGCCTTGTCTTCAACAAAATTCGACCCATAATGGGTCATGTGGCCCTCCAGTACCTACAATAGGCTCAAGCACAACACCACGAATGTCATGGGCATCTTATTGGTAGAAATGGATGAGCAATGTCTCAGGCGTAGCTCCTCCGGTGAAGGGCGGAGGTGGAGGAGCTGAACTCCAGATCTACTAGGGATCTGGTTGAGCGAGGGTGCCTGGGATGTAGGGAAGCAGAAGGGGAGCGAAGTGATTGCAAACACAGAGTTGGGGATTAGATGACCAGGCACGGAGGAGCTCATTGGAGCTCAACTCGACGAAATACAGATCTGATTTTCTAAGCTACAGCTAAGATCTACTTTCACGACCCCAATTCGAGGCTGTCGGATCCTCCCATATCCGGATCTGGTTAATCAGCAATAATTTATTCAGCAATCACAACTAACAATATGAAACAGACTGTAAAATACTCAGAAGGAAGTATTTCAACACTTTTCCATTCACGAGATAATGTTCACATGATACATTATCCCATTATAATCTTTTACAGGTACATCAGCTGGAAGGAAACACACAAAATGATCACTAACTACCTTATAGAATAAAGATACTTTGGCTGGCTGGATGACTATGTTAGTTGGCTGGATTATTAAAGTCCTTACGATGACTCACCAACACCTGTTGGGTTTTCCATAAATCTTAGGATAACAATTAGCAAATGCTATGTAACGAAGAAGAGAAAAGCAAACAAATTGTATAATTTTTGAAAACTTTTTATAAAAAAAGTTAATTCCTTATCATTTTAAGTCTTATTGCTTTCTATTAAATGTCAGGGATTAGTCCAGGGAATTACCTCACCACTACATGGACTCCGAAGCCGTGGGCACTCGGGATTGGAGATTGCATTGATCTTGTAAGCTTATGCCGCCGCACGTCGCCTCAACCAATCCTCTAATACTACCCTGACAATTTCCTTTTCTTTTATTAATCATGGTCTCAAGACATCAGCCTGGCAAATAAAGGAGCACATCATCCTCGAGGACTTGGTTTCTTAAACCCATATACTAACATTTAATCATATAACCTTGTGGCTTTAAATACATGTTATCGTGAGCCAGCCGCTATCCAACCACTCGTACCTCTACATGTCACGACTACATGTTCTGTATTTCAACCCGAATATATTGGCACCCGGTACCACACATTTCAAATTATTTATTTCGTATGCACTTATCATAACAGGGCAACTGCATACCACCTAGGTACGGCCAAGCCAATACGGGTTCCTTCCGACAAACCTACTGGTTGCATGCCCGACTGGTAGTTCTACTCCCACTCATCCTTAACGTTATACATGATCCTTTTAGGGATCCAACTTAATACACATCAATTTACATGATGTAATTCTTACCTTAGGCCTTCAATTTGCATATTCCTTAATATTGAATATAGATCCACATATATATTAATTCATATCTATATATACTCATATTTATGCCTATGTTAACTCCCCAAATCCCATCTTTCGAATCCACGGCATAAATTCGATGTTGAAACCTTATTTTAGTGGGAATCACGAACTAACTTTTCATATTTTCTCAAAAATAGCTTAACTTAGGGTTCTTCATAGTAAAGGACATAAAATCAGCATTTTCAATAATCTCGTATGAAAACCCAACAACAAAAGGAAGGATTTTGTTACCTAATCAAGCTCTCTCTCACGTATGCAGTGCTTTATCGTGTTTCATTTTTAGAAAGGATGATTTAAGGCTCCTGAAATGATCGAATTTCATTTTCGCATCAAAAGTATTAAAAACATGCCTAGAATACGAAGAACAAATGATGAACGTGAATAACATATGAAGAACGCAAAGAACATATTTTCTCTCAAAATTTAAACAGAGCTTCCCCTTATACGGGGTGATATTTCTAGGAAAACTTCGATAGAGTTTCCCCTTATATTGGGACATATTTTTATAAAAATTTTGTCAGAGTTTATCCTTATATTGGGACATATTTCTAGGAAAATTTCGACAGAGTTTTCCCCTATAGCGGGATATATTTCAAAACAAAAAGGAAAAGAGTTTCCTCTATAAATAAATCGAGAAGAAAACAACAACGAAACTGAACGAATATAATCAAACTGTAAGTGATGGAGAATCGGTAGACACCACGTGTCTTAGGTGAGTAAAAGTGTGACGAATCACAGGGTTCACTGACGTGCATAGCCGCCTGCACCTATGTTTAGTGTAACACATATTTCTTCTCAAACCGTAACAGAAAATGAATCAGAAAGAAGATGAATTGAAAACCAAATTGGAAAAAGAACATGAACTGAAAACATAGCTCACGAAGCAAACTAAGAGAGGATCGTACCTTCCTCCTCCTCATTCTCCCGACAGTGCTTCGTTGTCGCTCCTTCCTCGCCTCCCACTCCTACTCACGACCTCTCAACCCTAGCCCTTGGGGTGGTGGTGGTAGTGGAAATGATAGAGAATTAATGGGTGGGGGTATTTATAGGCTCCAGAAAATCGCTAACCATAGACAGAAAACCATGGTTTAGACCTTAACCGTAGTTAGCAGGCTATGATTTTGTCCCATGGTTTTGGCCAAATCTTATCTGAAACTTAGAACTTAAGTTAGAACATTCTAGAGGATTCTAGATTCGTTAATGATGCTTAATTAATGCTAATCATGATTAACTTTCACTAATTACGATTTAACTTTCGCAGCTTAAGTTTATCTTTTGCTAATTATTGATTACTATTCGCTAATGGTCATTAGTGGTTTTCATTCCATCATTAGTTTCTTTGATCATGATTATTTATTCTTAATTACAATCATTACAAGCTAATGACATTTTAAACCTCCTCACTTCTCTCTCTTCCGAAAATCATAACCAATGGAAGCGAAGTCCGATTCACATGAAACATATTCCATTGGTTTCCTCTTGACGAGCCGGATCTTATTATTAGCATTTGAGAGATCATATTCAAGGCTTTACAATTATAACAACCTTAAGGAAGTCTAATCCTCGAGACTAGAAATGCAGGTATAACAAACTTAAAGAGGATTAAAATCATAACAACCTTAAAGAGAAAGAATGTCATTTCATTTATAATAAAGATATAAATAGTACATAGTGTTATCATTCAAAACAGTACATGTATTTTTCTCTCACTTCTACCTCAGGTTCCCATGTGATTTCTTCAAACTCTTGGTCGCGCCACAATACTTTAACTAGAGGTACCTCTTTATTCCTCAATTTCTTAATATCCCTGTCTAGTATTTGCACATGTATTTCTAGGTATGTCAAGCCTGCCTCAACATGCAGATCGTCATAGTTTATCTTATGTTCATTATTCTTAATATACTTTCTAAGATTTGATAAATGAAAAACATATGTATTACCGAAAGATGTGGAGGAAGTGCAAGTCTATATGCGACTTTCCCAATCCGCTGAATAATTTCAAAGGGACCCACAAACCTAGGTGCCAACATCCCATGTAAGCAGAACTTCTAAACTCCCTTCATAGGTGATACTCAGAGAAATACAAAGTCGCCTACCTCAAACTCAAGGTCCCTTCGCATGGTATCACTATAGCTTTTCTGGTGACTCTGAGCAGTTATTAGTCTTTTTCGAGCAAGATCTACACATTCTTGTGTCTCCTAGAATCTATATGAATCGTAAAGGTTCTTTATCCTGACCATTAGTGCTTCAAATAGCGCCATGCCAATACTTGCATGATAAATATTATTGTATGTAAATTCTGCAAGAGGCAAATGTTTCACACATGATCGTTTCCATTCTAAAGCACATGCTCGCAGCATATCCTCTATCATCCGAAATGTACATTCTCTATGGCAATGATTTCCCATTTCCATTCAGGTATAGGGAGGGGTTGTAACAATCCTGGTGGCTTTTGGTGTGAAGCTTTCACCTGTTGGCAAGTGAAACATGAATTCACAAACACTGCAACATCTTTCTTCATTCCCAGCCACCAAAAGTATGAAAGAAGATCCTTGCACATCTTCGTAATTCCTGGATGAATAGATATTCTAGAGCAATGCGCTTCACTTAAGTTGTCTTTCCTTAGTTCTGGTATGTTTGGTACACAAACTCTATGATAGTTATATAGTAAATCATCTTGTATTTGGAATACTTCTATCTCATTCTTCTGAAGTTGTTGTCTCAAGTCTTTAAGAACTGGATAATCCTCCTGTCCTTTCTTTATCCTATCCCAGATCTCTGGTTTGTATTCGGTGAGGAATAGTTATAGTACTGGTACTACAATCGAATGGTTTCCATTCAATTAACGTTGTTAGTACACCACATAAGTAGATAGCACTCACCAACCCATGTGAATAGGTTCTACTACTAAGTGCATCTGCTATGGCATTCCCCTTACCGATGTGGGAGCAGATGGTTCAATCATAGTCCTTCAACAACTCTAGCCACCGTCTCTATATCATATAAAGCTCCATTTGATCAAACATATCTTTCATGCTTTTATGATCAGAGAATATTTCAAAAGCAATACAATAGAGGTAGTGTCTCCATATCTTTAAAGCGAATACTACGGTAGAATATTCAAGGTCATGCGTCGGCTAGTTCCTTTCATGTGTTCTGAGTTGTCGTGAAGCATAAGCAACTACCTTACCATCTTGCATAATAACTACTCCAAGTACCTCTTTTGATGCATCAGTGTATACTGTAAACCCTTCAGTCCCAAAGGGTAGAGTAAGGACAGGTGTAGATGTTAGGCATTCTTTCTGTTTTGGAAACTAGTTTCACACGCATCAGACCATATGAATGGGACCTCCTTTTGAGTCAGTCTAGTCGTTGGCAATGCTAATCATGAAAAGTCCTTCAGAAATCTTCTATAATATACAGCTAAACCTAGAAAATATCGTATTTCTATGACAGTCTTTGGGCGTTCCCAACTCATCACCGCACTAACCCTTGTAGGATCAATTGATATACCTTTCCCAGAAATAACATGGCCTAAGAAGGATACCTTAGACAACTAGAAGTCAAATTTGCTATATTTAGCATATAGTTTGTTCTTCCTTAGTATTTCAAGTACCTGCCACAGATGGTGTTCATGCTTATACTTATCTTTGGATTAAATAAGCACATCATCGATAAACACTATTACAAAGTGATCTACGAACTCCTTGGATACTCTATCCATGAGATCCATGAAGGTTCTTGGGGCATTTGTTAATTTGAAAGGCATAACTAAAAACTCTTAATGTCCATATCTATTTCGAAAGGCTGTCTTGGGAATATCCCATCGTTAATCTTCAACTAAAGGTATCCAGATCTTAAGTCAATCTTGGAATACACAGTTGAACCTTGCAACTGGTCAAAGAGATCACCTATTCATGGCAAAGGATACTTGTTCTTTAATGTCATCTTGTTTAACTGTCTATAGTCAATGCACAATCGCATTGACCCATCCTTTTTCCTCATAAACAAGACAGGTGTACCCCATGGTGAAGTACTAGGATGAATGAATCCTTTATCTAATAGTTCTTGTAACTGTATTTTTAACTCTCGCAACTCGGCTGGAGCCATCCTATATGGAGGAATAGAGAAAGGCGGAGTATCAGGTGTGAGAGAGATTTCAAATTCAATCTCTCAGTTAGGTGGTAAACTAGGTAGTTCCTCTTGATATACATAAGGAAACTCGCACACTATAGGTACATATTCTATCATTCTATCTGACCCTGATGTAGTGGTTACGTAAGCTAAATAGCTTTGGCACCCTTGCTCTAACAACTATTGTACCTTCGAAGTAGAGATGTATTCAATATTATCATTGGATGTCTTTCCAATGTACTAGAACTCTATCGAGTTAGGAAGGTGAAAAGTTACTGTCTTCTGAAAACAATCAAGGCATGCATGATGCCTTTCTAGCAAGTCCATCCCCAGGATGAGATCAAAATAATTCATTTCGATAAGTAGCAGATAAGCAAGTGACTGATGTCCTGCAATCTGTCCCACATAATAGTCTAAGATCTTCTTAATTGATCTCATGGTTCCTTACTCAATTAATGGTTTTGTATTTTTATCAGATTCTTAAATATACAATAAGAATCAAATATTCTTCTTCTTTGTGTGCCTATGAAGCGCCTCCTCCACTGCTCCTCCAAATGGGGTAGGGGCAAACAAATTCTATGGATTGATGGTATCTAGGCTCTTTTTTATGAGGGTGAATAGAACCCTCAATTCTAGCATCCATGAGTCTAGATGACTTTGATCTCTCATTATGTCATTGAGTCTTCTCTCTAATGCCTATTACCTTTAACTTATCTCATGGTCATCACTATAATAGCCGCTAATTGCCTATACATATCTTGGTCTGCCATGATCATGAGAGTCAAGGCCAAAGGATAAGTCCTATAAGTTTTAGCAAGATGTATATAAAGGACAATTACTTGTGAATGGTACTGTAGTCAATTATTAAGATCAAAGGATCATAATACAACCTTAGTTTCCAAATACCGCTCATAGTTGTCAATTATTAAATATATTACTGGAGTAATCGAGCTCTGATACCAAACTGTCATGGCCCCATTTTCGGGCTGTCGGATCCTCCCGTACCTAGATCTGGTTACTCAGCAATAGTTTATTCAGTAATTACAACTAACATTCAGAAACAGCCTGAAATAAAAAATACTAAGAAGGATGTATTTCAACACTTTTTCATTCACAAAATAAAGTTCACATGAAACATTATTCCACTATAATCATTTACATGTACATCTGCTAGAAGGAAACACACAAAAAGATTACTAACTACGTTATAGAATAAAGATACTATGGTTGGTTGGATGACTATGTTAGTTGGCTAGATTATTAAAGTCGTTGCAATGGTTCATCGACACCTGTTGGGATTTCCATAAATCATAGATAACAATTGGTGAATGCTAAGTAACGAAGAAGAGAAAAGCAAACAAATTATGTAAATTTTCAAAACTTGTTATCAAAAAAAGCTCATTCCTTCTCAGTAATTTAAGTCTTATTCCTTTCTATTCCACATCAGGGATTAGTCCAAGGAATTACCTCACCACTATATGGACTCCGAAGCTGTGGACACTTCGTGATTGGAGATTGCGTTGATCTCGTAAACTTATGCCACCGCACGTCACCTTAACTATTCCTCCAATACTACCCTAACAATTTCCTTTTCTTTTATTAATCAGGGTCTCAATCCCTCAGCCTGGCAAATAAAGGAGCACACCGTCCTCGAGGACTCGGTTGCTTAAAACCTTAGGCTTACATTTAATCATATAACCTACCAGCTGTATATACATGTTATCGTGACACATCTGCTATCTAACCAACCGTGCCTCCACGTGGCCCGACTACATCTTTTGTCGTTCAACCCGAAGATATTGGCACTTGTTACCTCGCGTTGCAAATAATTTATTTCATGCGTAGTTATCAAAACAGGGCAACCGTGTACCACCTAGGTAGGGCCATGCCAATACGGGTTCCTTCTGACAAACCTACATTTTGCATGCCCGACCTTTAGTTCTACTCCCAGTCATCCTTAACGTGACTCATGATCCTTTTCAGGATCCAACTTAATACACATCAGTTCCCATGATGTAATTCTTACATTAGGCCTTCAATTTGCATATTCCTTAATATTGAGTATAGATCCACATATATATTAATCCATATCTATATATACTCATATTTATGCTTATGTTAACTCCCCAAACCCTATCTTTCCAATCCACTGCATCAATTCGATGCTTAAATCTTATTTTAGTAGGAATCACAAAGCAACTTTTCATATTTTCTCAAAAATAGCTAAAGACAGGGTTCTTCATAGCGAAGAACAAAAAATCAGGAATTTTAATAATCTCATATGAAAACCTAATAGCAAAAGGAAGGATTTCGTTACCTAATCGAGCTCTCTCACGTATGCACTGCTTTATAGTGTTTTATTTTCAGAAAAGATGATTTAAGGCTCCTGAAATGATCGAATTTCATTTTCGTATCAAAAACATTAAAAACGTGCCAAGAATGCGAAAGAACAATTGAAGAACACGAAGAACACATGAAGAACACAAAGAATATGTTTTCTCTCAAAATTTCGGTAGAGCTTCCCCTTATACAGGGTGATATTTCTAGGAAAATTTTGAAAGTGTTTCCCCTTATATGGGACATACTTCTATAAAAATTTTAGCAGAGTTTCCTCTTATATCGGGACATTTTTCTAGGAAAATTTTGGCAGAGTTTACCCTTATATTGGGATATATTAAAAAATAAAAACAAAAAGAGAACAACGAAACTGAAAGAATATAATAAAACTTAAAGAGATGGAGAATCCGTAGACACCACGCGTCTTAGGTGAGTGTAAGTGTGACGAATCACTGGGTTCACTAACGTGCAGAGCCGCTCGGACCTAAGTTGGGTGTTAAACAGATTTCTCCTCGAACCAAAATATATAGTGAATAGAAAAGAAGATGAATAAAAAACATAATTAGAAAAAAGAACATGAATCGAAAACCTAGATCACGAAGCAAACTAAGACAGGATCGTACCTTCCTCCTCCTCGTTCTCCCGACAGCGCTTCGCTAGCGCTCCCTCCTTGCCTCCACTCCTCCTCCCAACCTCTTGTCCCTAGCCCTTGGGGTGGTGGTGGTAGTGGAAATCATAGAGAATGCATGGGTAGGGGGTATTTATTGGCTCCAGAAAACCGCTAATCATAGTTAGAAAAACATGGTTTAGACCTTAACCGCGGTTAGAGGCACATGGTTTTGGCCCATGGTTATGACCAAAACTTATCCGAAACTTAGAGCTTAAGTTGGAACATTCTAGATGATTCTAGATCCACTAATGATGCTTAATTAACACTAATTGTGATTAACGTTGACTAATCATGATTTAACTTTTGTGGCTTACGTTTATCTTTTGCTAACTATTGATTAGTGTTCGCTAATGGTCATTAGCGGTTTTCAATCCGTTATTAGTTTCTTTAATCATGTTTTATTGGTATTAATGACAGTCATTACGGGCTAATAACATTTTAAACCTCCTTACTTCTCTTTCTTCCAAAAATCATAACAAAACGAAACGAAGTCTGATTCATATGAAATAAATTCTGTTGGTTTCCTCTTGACGAGCCGGATCTTATTATATAGGATCTGAGATATGACAAGGTTCAAGAATTTACATATACATGCTAAACTAAATGCGGGAATATCTGGAATCAAAATAGACCTAAAAATACTAAAAGGAATTAACTCTTATACCTGAGAGTGCTCGGGGAGCAAGGTCGCTGGCGGGACGGTGGTGGTCACACCTCCATCCTCTCGTAGTTGTTCCAACCATTGGGAATATCCTCCTGTCATGAGGAATCTCCGTGGATAAAGAAATGGGGCTCCTAGACTCAGTTCAATGGCCTAACTTGGAAGAGAAGAGGAGGTTCCTTATTTATAGACATAGTGATGCAGCCTTATTGACTGGGAGATTGGGAGAGATCGAGCGTATATACCAGAGATTGGAGGTTATGGCATATATGTACAATGATCAGTGATCATATTTGTTGAAGGAATCGACCACGATGGATGGATGGAGCAGTCGGGAAAAAGGGCAGAAACTCAGGGATTGGACAGGTCACACCTAATATGGAGCTTGTGGGAGAGTTGACCAGCGGTCAGCAAATGCTGGACACTGATTGGTCCACGTCACCGCAAAACGACACAACATGTTGACCAATTATTGATTTATCAATTAAACCTAGTAAATGATTTTCTTAATTTTTATTATAAAATAAAAAATGTTTATTATTTAATGTAGAATTTTAATATAATTATTATTATTTTGATGTATTTTATTAGTAGTTAGTTTTTAATAGTGTATTTATAGATATATTTGCCTATATTTTGTACATTTTTATTTTTATTTTGTATATTTTATGTTATTATTCTATTCTTTTATTTTATATTTTTATAACTTATTTTTATGATCATAAATATATTTTTGTTATATTTTTATGATATTATTTGTAGACATAAATAACTAGATATTTATATTTTATATGCATATTTATAGGTATTTTTCCTATGTTTTAAGCACACCTTTTTATTTTGATTTTTATTGGGTTTTTTTTGGTTTTATGTTTTTAATAGAAATACAAAATATATTTACAATATTATAAAAATATAAATGAATAAAGAATAAAGAATAGGGTCCCCTTTTATTTATATAAAAGTAATAACATAGGTGTTTTGTCTATGTGTCTGTAGACTTGTTTTATTTTACATTTTATTTTTCGTTTAATTTTGGTTTTGATATGTACATATGTTATAAATGGTATTCACAAAATTACAAAAATAAGAATTTGTAAAAATAATAAGAGATGAATAAATCAAAAATTTTAATCGATATATATACAATGAGGACCCAAAACCTATCTTTCACACGGTAACTCTAAAAAAAAAAAACCAAGATCACTATATAGGTCGTGAAAAGTTATATACAATTAGAGGTGATTTTGATATTTTTTGAGTTTTTATTTGAAAGATATGGGTCTGGGAAGTTGGGTTTTTGGCTTTTTATTTCGTGTATAAAATGAACATTGTTTGTTATTTTGTTCAAACTTGATTTTGTATTTTTATTTACCTTATTATCTACAACTTTCATGTACAAAGTTCTTTCATTATATGAATAAATAATAAAAAAATATGTGTCAAAATGCATAAATAATGAAAAAGACCATTGGGTTTTTATTCTAATTCCGGTCGTTATCTCCCCTACTTTATTCCTCGTCGATCAACTCAATCTTTAACTTGATCTCGGAGTTTAGGTTCATAAATTATCTTCGATATTTTATCTTTTTCTTTTCTTTTCTTTATTCTATAATTTTGACGTTAAAACAGTATTATTCACACAATAATTACAAAAAATGATGAATGCTATTTTGTATAAATAAATGTTATTTGCATGCACTAGTAAGGGTTTTTAAGGCCAAAATGATAGAATAAAGGTGATGAAATGGAGATTCATCAGAGGATCCCACCCGTTACCACGAATGGGGGGATAGTGTCTGACGTCTGTGATTTACTCAGGAGGAGCACCATAGCATCCTCGCCATTTCCACAAGCTCAAGGAATGAAAAAATCACTCTAGGTGACAGACAATGCAAAAGGTTCACCAATCTATCGGTGTCCTACCCTCTTCGAGGATTCAGATGAATTCGTGAAGAGGTCTACTGACTGTCAGAGGATGGGAACTTGTGGGCAGAGGGATATGATGTTGATGTAGCCCATTCATTTCTATGTGGTTTTTGACGCATGGGGCATCGATTTCATCGGTCAATTCCCTAAGAGTTAGGGATTTAAGTACAATTTGTTGGTTGTGGATTACATGAGTCGTTGGGTTGAGCCCATCCCCGCTCGATCTGCAGATGCGAAGACTGTTGGCAAAAAATTTAGGAAAAATATCATATCACAGTTCGTCTACATAGAGTATTGATTTCTGATGTGGGACTCATTTTAACAATAACAAGGTAATGCCATTGCTAACGATTTCAGCATAGACCATAGAGTTGCCACAACATATCATCCACAGACGAATGGTCTTGCTGAGGTTTCAAATAAGGAAATTAAGACTATTTTGCATAAGTTGTCCACCTAGACCAAAAGGATTGGTCTCAGCTTTAGGACTCAGTGTTGTGGGCCTATATGAATCTTTTCAGACGACTTTGGGAACATCTCCTTTCCGACTCGTTTTTGGCAAGGCATGCACCTTACCTTTGGAGATCAAGCATAAGTTACTCTGGGAGTCAACGAGGTATAATTTGATCTTGAGATTGTAGGAGATCATAGGAGAGCAGAATTGGCAAGCCTAGAGGAGTTGAGAGATACAACCTTCTCAAGTAACCTACAATATAAGGCTATAGGGAAGATATGTCATTATTGTCACATCAGACATAATCCGTTTGAGCCAAACATGAGAGTATGGTTATTTGATGCAAGGTTGAGATTATTTCCAAGGAGATTACAGAGTAAATGGAAAGGACCATACTTGGTCAGAAAGGTGCACAAAAATGGTGGCATTGATATATCCGAGTTGTCTTTTGAGTCCACCTTTCAAGTCAACGATTAGCACCTGAAGCCTTACCTTGATTAAGATCCAGCGATCATTGACAATGCCCTTATTCATTTTTTATGAGATGTGTTCCTTGTCTCACATCACCTGCATCTCATACCTTATTTTCACTCCTACTCTGCCTCTATATATATCCATATTGTATATATCATTCATTCATTTTGTTTAATACCCAGATCAATCATATGAGTTTGCTATACTAAGGATGCACTTTATACTAAGTATGGGGGGGTATTAGACCTGTGATTATTTATTTTTCTATTACCCCCATTTTTGTTGCCTATACTAAGGGACATCTTATCCTTAGAATAGGAGAGGTAATACTTGTACATTCTATTCTTCGGTTTTTCCCTTTATGTACACTAAGGATTACTTGATCTTAAGTGTAGGGGGGATCACCGACTTCTAGATATTTTATTCTTTCATTCTATTGAGTCATTGTAGTATGGGATTCTTTTCACTTCTCTATACTCAACCCAAGTTATACCTTCCTACATCGCTATCTAATCACTCCGAGGACATCATTCGATCTAAGTATGGGGGTGTCACTTATAATGTATATATATACATATAGATACTTTAGCCATAACTCATACTTTGTACATGTTTATAACATGGATATTATGAACAAAGCATGAACAAAAACGTTTTGAAAAACATTTTCAAAAATGCTTTGTAAAAATTACTTGTAAAAAACTTTAAAAAATTACTTCGTACAAATTTTGTAAAAATGTTTGTAAAAATGTTTTGTTTGCAAAAGATTTGAAAATTATTTTATGTATCAAAATTAGGTATTGTGTACAAAATTATAGATTTTTTTTAAAAATAAAATGTTTGTAAAAACAGTTTGTAAATGTTTGTAAAAATAGTTTTAGAAATCTTTTTGAAAAAGTTTGCAAAATGTTGTGAAAATGTTTGTAAAACTATTTTGCCTCATGGGAAATAACTTATGGGGTATAAAAATTATTTGTATGTACATAATCTACCCATATTTATTTGTACATAAATACTGCAAAAAAATGCTGGTTTAAGATCCTGTAATTAAAATCCATTTCTACATAAAACATATAATACAATCCCTATTGTAAATTTGTATACATCCTTGTGAAAACTTTTCTTTCTTTCAATTTTTAAAAAATACCTAAAATTTTGAATAATTAAAATTCCATAGAAATTTGCATAGTTTAAAAAATGCCCAAACAAAAAGAGTTGTTGTAAATACTTGCATGAGCATTCTTGTGAATCATGGTTGACATTTAAACTAGTCTGGAATAAAAATGAAGAATGGAGCATGGTTAATACCTTAATCCACTTGACTTCTGAGTATCCTTATAGGATTTGGGGTTAAGACTTTTCAGGTCCATAGCGAGATAATGCTTTAAGTCCACTAGGCTATGTTCACATGTCACCTTTATTGGCTTAAGTAGAACACTTAACAACTCATGCATGACTCTTTGAGACAATGGATTGTCTTGGACAAGCACTGTACATGTATCTCAACATGGATGAGGAGGTGAGGAGGCAGAATCCTTTGGATTGGAGTAGCATACGAGTGTAGTACAACTAGCAAGAACCACTCGTACTCCTCTAGGGAGGTAAGTGTACCTCAACACGATCTAGTAGCATTGAGGTCTAAAGATAGGATGTTGTGGGTTGTAATAAAGCTTCAAAAGATGGATAGTCTACTGTCTCAAGAAGAAAAACTCCTTATGTACATGTTGCACTTTGTAGATATGTTGTATATGTGTCGTAAAAAAATGTGCAAAAACTCTAAAAAAGGGGATAGTCCTGATCGACAATAAAATGCTTGTCGGAGTGTATATAGTTAAATAAGCAAAGCTTATGTATTCCATCGTCTCATCTCATGGAAGCATGCAGCTGGAGACTTAGATACACTGGATAAGTTCCAAGGGATACATGGTTGCACTAGTCACAGTCCATTTTCTCTTTTCCCCCTCTTCTTAAGCTTGTTGTACTTGAACTTAGAAGGGAATACCCCACTCCTCGAGGAAAGAGTTGCTAGACTGGGGGATTAGAGTTACCTTATTGAGGGATGTTGTTTCTTTGCCATTTTTTAGGTGGGTAGCTACATATCACTTGCACCATACAAGTAAAGATACATAGTCCTTAGAGCTTGTTTATGTAGACTTGTTCTAACCTGGTTGTTAAGAAGACATGACCATAGAATTGTGGAACATGAAGCGTGTTAAGTCTTAATCCCGTTTCCCAATAAGGTTTCGCTTAATTGATAATCCAAAGGTCCGACAGAGCTTCATACTTCAATTTTAAGAAATTAAGTTTAATAATCAACTTTGATTCTTCCTTTTTTTTCCTTTTGTTTCACTTCTTTTTCAAATAAGAGCCTGCTAAGGGACTAACAAGGGTAAACTATAGGTGGATGATGGATCAATGATTCTCATTCTTTATTCTTTTATTTTAGCAATGTCTTTTAGCAAAAATGACTGTAAATATGTGTAAATCTAATAAATTACCATTGTACATACTCATGTTAATATTGTATAATTAACATCTTTTTCCAAAAATAAAATAATAAAGATGAAAAGAAAACGAGAAGAAGTATGTAATTGTGTACCAAGTATAGACTAACTCAAACCCCGAGAGAAAGTCAATTATTGACCTGATCAACATGGAATAAAGTATGGGGAGATATGATCTTTGTATATTCAACACTAGTCATTCTATGTATATATCAATCCCCTATTTTATTCATAAATGAAAAGACTTCAAAATAAATTATTTTCTCAATGAAACTTGTAAATAAAAATGCTTTCTAAATAATAAAAATAGTTGCAACATGACCTGATATACATAGTACAAATAATACCACTCGTAAAAAGATACAAAACAATAACTTAAAAGTTCATTTCCCGGAATATATGAACTCAACTTCTTCGAAAATAACCTTTATTGGACTCCAAATTAAATTATGTTTAAAGTGAGGATGGTTTCATAAGTTTTGGAGTTGTGGTGTAAAATATGGCCTTTTGAGTGCATGGTATAGCCACAAGGTGCCTATACTTGTAAATATCTATATTTATTTATTTAACACATAATATGTGCATTTTATACTTTTGAATACTTTGTATATACTCCTAATAATATCAAAAAATAAAATAAATATTAGAAAAACACAAAAAAATAAAAATAAAATAATGTTTTCATTGTATAGAAGCCACACTTGTACATATTGTACAAACTACCTATTTAACTAATACATGTATTTAGTTTGTAAAAACAAATAAAAACTCCTTTATATTCCTTTAAATATATTGTAAATATAAAATTTATAAAATAAAGTATATTTGGTAAAAAAATAATAAACTAAAAATAAAAGAATAAAATATATAGGTATGATATACATGTACACAATACACTATATTACAAGTATTGTATACCTAAAATTATAAAAATAATAAAAAAAATCATAGGAAATAGATTGAAAAATAATAATTTTTTTTCATTTTTATAAGTTTTTTTTAAATTCTTTTATTGTTTTTTATTCAATACTCTTTGAATTAATAAACGGATTTTTCTGATTGGTCAACCCGGGTCTGTTGACCCTAGTCAAACACCCCTCCTCTAGACCCGACTCAAGTATCTCGTCGTCGGACTTGATTTCGCATCATTCTCCAGCTTGGATCTGACCTTATTTTCCCCCGATTTTTATGCTCGATTCTTCTCCTAGGATATGTGATACTCGTGGATCACTAAGAGGAGTCGGATCTTCCTAGGGTTTCGTACATTCCCTCGACCCTTCTAGACCTCGGGGACGGGCTATAAGTCTTCTCATCCTCCTCCATTGCTCTCCAACTAGTCCCTCATGCCTCCTTTCCCCTTCTTGCATCTTTAGGATCGCTATAGGATTCTAGAAGAGCTCTTCGAAGCGTAATCCGGTGTCGGATTGGACGTTGTTAATCTCATGGTCAGATCTTGATGAATCTCATATTCATCACTCTAGAAATGAATAATTAAGCTCAAATCCCAAAAATTCCATGCATTTCTTCTTTTATATTTCATAATTAGCATTCATGCATGTATAAATAATAATTGCATATTATTACCCATTATTGCTTAAAATAAGAAGCCGAAAATCACAACCAAAACCCACTTCCCTGACTTTTAATTAATTCATGCTAACTCCAAATAACCAGAAACCACCTCCATTGTGCACATATTGCTAACAAGGATAAACACAAATACAAAAAAATCACTAACATAAATAAGTGGACCAGAAACTCAAAACATAATTATAGGATTTCTGGATTAAATGTTCATATCATCCTCATCTTGTGTCTAATTTTATCCTACTCACTTTTGAACTAATGTACATTCAATTACCTTCCAAACAAAACTAAGTGCAAGTGAATCAGAGTCAATATGTGAAAGTTGGGTTTTGGGCCTCTTTTGTACATTTTGTATTTTAGCGGTTTTTTACCTACTATTTTATGTACATAATTAACTCATTTTATTTTATTTCTTATTCATTTATTTCCTTTGATGCAAGATTTATTAAAATACATAAATTCCAAATACAAAATGAGCTTGAAATCGAAGAAACTATCTGAGTCCGAGTATTCTCCAACAGTCTGTATAAAAGTTGTCATTGTCATATTTTATTTTATTTATTTATTTTCTAAATTAATAAAAATCCATAAAACAAATTAATGTGTAAATATTTATCTTTGATTTTAACATTTCTTTCGGAATTTTATATGGTTTAAAAATAACAAAAAAATTATAAACCCAAAAATCAAGGTATCCTGTTTACATGGGATACCCCAAAAATATCACTTTGTGCAAGTTGATCGATTTTGGTTTTGGTCTCTTCATGAAAGTTGTAGATCATGTCGAGACGAACAACTTTTGGGAAGAAATTTTTAGATCTGAGGTCGTTTGGTAATTCTTTTTGAATTATCTTTGTATCTTATTTTTAAATTTTCTGGTGGTGACTAGTGGCAGCTCATGGAGCCGCACATGTCACCAACCTTTATCCTTTATTTTCATTTATTCTTATATAAAAAATTTTTAAAAATAAAAAAATTAATTAAAAAATTACAAAAATAATAAAAATAATAAAGCCACGTGGTAGCTCCTTAGCTGACCGATCTCGGCCGATCGGACGGCCCAGGAGCGTCTTCCACTCTCTCTCCCACTTTCCCCATCGGGGGATGCCACCTCCGATTCCGCTGCCCCTGTCACCCCTGCAATTCCCGGCCTCTGTCATCTCCTTCCAAATCGAGTGTCACTGTCGCATCTCTCGTCTCCTCCTCTTTCCAACTCAGGTCGATCACCGCCTCCTTCCTTCCATAGTCGGGTCTGGCCCCGCCTCCTATTTAACTCCATCGACCCCCACCCTTCATGACAATTGTCGATACACAACAGAGATGGGAGCAACATCTGTCAGAGGTGACTGTTGTGGCGTCACCTTCTAAGCCTGCGACGAGATCTGACCAACTTTGACCATTGCAGCTCGTGCCCTGCTGTGCAATTGCTCTCTCTGACCTCGGTCGTTGAGCTAACAACGCCACCTTCATCAACTTCAACCACCCGTATTCACCCTACAACCGTTATCATGCCACTTTTCCTCCGTGCTCCACCACACCTTCAACGACAACACCATCGCAAATCCGCCATGACTCCACCTCGAACAACCAACCATCAACCTCCACCAACGACTCCAACCATTGACCCAAGAGCATCTCCCCTACCTCCGGTCTGCGGCCATCAAGCAACAACAACTGGAGCTACCTCCGCCCATCACCTCATGCAGTAAACAATCCTTCACGACCATCCGCTCGTGCAATGCCTCACATCATCGATGTCTATCGGTAGTGTGTCGGCCTTTGCCTATGTTGCAAAACCTCTCCACCACGGTCTTCACCTCCGCTACCCACAACCCTTCAGACCCCGTGAGTTGTATGGTCAAGAACCTACTCCACTCCCCCGCTAGACACCACTAGGTATGGAACCCGAGGCCCCCGCACACGTGCACCCCGTGTGCGCTAGGGGAACTTGCACCGGCCCCGTCAGAGAATCGCCAAATTACAAGTCACCTGTTGGACATGCGAGCCCACGACGAACCATTATGAAATAAATGTTATTGCAAATATCATTCCCTAATCTGAAATGAAGAATACATAATTTGCATAATTGGTCCTTTAGTACAATTAGGGTTATGTACGATGACCATCATCATGATCATACATCTGTTGATTCAATTATAAAATCATAGAGGCTGGTGCTTAGATGAATATCTAATGAGTTAGATTGAGGACTCATCAAGCACCGTCAATTGATTATTAAGAGATGATCTCCAGCCTGAGTAGGAGATGGCAATCCTTTCTCAAATAGGCTGATATCTGACCGACCTCTTGATGCAGGTCCTCTGCATAGGAATAGAGGTTCGGAGGTGTCAGATTAGTTAGGTCAAAGAGTTGACTTAATGAGATCGAGATAACCAAAGTCCTATATCGTATGCTGTCATGATATAGGCACACATCCTCTGACCAGAGACAGATGTGTTACTATATGTATGAGTATGTACATTTAGCAGACCAATAGGTTGATGACCTAATCAAGGTCTATACACCGACATGCTGGTGTGCATATAAGGGCATATGAGTAATACGATCTCTCCAAGGGATCATACAGGTTAACTATTGAACCAGAAGACTTGAGCTCACTCATGAGATATTGGGAAGAATCAAATTCCGTGCGGACAGTCGTCTCACTTTGGAAGCTTGACTGATATTGTAGGTTTGATATATACTTTTGGAAAGTATATGATCAAGACCTAGGTATGATATATGCTTTTGGGAAGTATATGATCGATACCAACTCCCAATGATCAAAATGAGAAACTTACTGATAAAACCCTGATGTAGACAGTATAAAGTTGATCTAATACTTTGGGTTTATTCTGAGTCTTCCAGTATGCAGGATGTACATGTATTGGGAATACCTGAGGGTGATGTGATCATAAATGATTGTATAACCATGACGCTTCCATTCCTAGGGAGTGATGAAACGGGTCTGGATTTTAAGTGACTCCTCTCACTAGAGAAGTAATCTTATCTTATTCCAAATGTTGGACATTGATCTAAATGTGATTCAGATGCAATGAGAAGATTAGATTTGTGGTCTTGATTTAATCAAGCATCTATGGGAGGCCCGCGATCTGGATTTGAGATATGATCTCAATATCCATGTCACTATACGTGGAACAATATAATCGCCATGTCCTTATCTCCAAGTATTCAAGGAGAAAGCGCATTATCCTTGAAAGACTTCATGGATAATTCTATTATTGATATATGTATCCGAGCATTGAGATAATGGATAATTGAATGTGATTTAATTATCATGAATAATATGAATTTGATTCATATTATAAGGAGAGTTATCTTAGATAATTAAATGTGATTTGATTATCAAAGATGTGAATAATGTGAATGTGATTATTACTATTTGGGCACATGAGAATAGAGATCCAAGATGATTAAATGTGATTTAATTATCATCGATATGAATAATGTGGATAGTAATATCCAATTATTCATAATATTCTATAAATGTGATTTATAATGTATTAGAGACAACTAATTATAATTTATATTTGTTGAATAATTTTTAATGTGTATTGGATACACATTGTCTAATTAATTAAAAATGTAAATTATAATTTGTTTTGGGTTGTGAATGTGATTCACAATTTTCCAATTCCAAGATTGTAATATTCTCAAAATTAATTGTGAATTATTTTGGGTGAATAAATCCCAACAAAAGTTGTTGGAAATAAATAATGGAGAAATTCAAGGAGGCATGCAATCCCATGGAAATCCATGAGATTGCCCCACATGGAAGGTGGTGGGCGGCACCCAATTCCTATATGGAATGGGTGGCTGTCCCCCTTGAATGTACATGTAGATGTAATCTCCATGTATATTCTCTCCTTATTTGTTGATGTAATTAAGGATTGATTTATATTTGATTTTGTCAAATATATTTTAATCTAAATTAAATCACAAGTTGGCTTTTTTCCAATAACAATCTCGACCATTGGATTGATCATAAATCAAACTCAACCATTGATTTTATGAGTCCCATGGATTGAGATCCATCGATCCCAAAACCCTGTAAATATAGAGGCATACCATGCTCTCTCTTTACAAAAACACACACAATGCTTGAGAAGCACATCTCTCTCTCTTTCTCTCTACACGGCTACTCTCTCTCTCGCTCTCATGGTCGTCCACTATGGATGCCCTAGAGAGGTTCTCCATCACTGCAACGTCGTCGTTATGCTGCCCAATCGTCTGCTCGTGGATCTCCGTCTCCTTCGGTGAGCCTCGCTCGTGAAGAAGATGTTGGATCTCGTGTGTCGAGATCAGGAGATCCGCCGCTTGGATCATAAACATGGATTGCGAGAAGTACGTGGTTTATCCCCGCGCTCGCAAGCGTCTACTCCGTCGGATCGGACTTGAGACATGAGGTCTCTTCATTTAGAGACTTGATCGCAACCACGCTTCAAGAGGTACTCCTATTACTTGTTTGTGTTCTAGACGAAACGATCCGAGAAGTGTTCTTGGATCATGTGGTTTCGTCGTATGAAAATTTTTTAAATTCCGCTGCATCGAGCAACTAGTGTGACTTGTCGCTCCTCGTCGTATTCTATACGACGCTCACGCTTCCGTGATGCACTTGAGAATCTAACCATATCCTTCAAGTGGTATCAGAGCCATAGGTCGAAGGTTTTGGATACGATCCATGAAACCGAAGGCGACTTGGGTTCGTTAGAGTTGCGAAAGTTTTATCGCATTTTATTTTCGCATCTCTGGTTAGTGTAATTTTTCGTCCTTGTTTAAATTGTTTAAACATAAAATAACACTTGGATTTTGTTCCCCATTAATTAAGGAAAATATAGGATCTGAGTTTACGTAATTTGGATTCTGTTTGCTCTAGATATGGTAGATTTAATGAACATGCATTCACTGTTGCGGGAACTGCGAATCTTAACGTAATTAAGGAGTTAATTACTGTTTAGAGACGCCTTGAAATGTGTGCAAATCATATAGGTTCTGTTTTAAATCAAATTAGAAAACTTTGGAAATTTACTTTGCTTAATTTGGATTTAAATTGATTGAGATATGCTAATTTTAGTAAGTAGGGGTCACTGCTGAAATTACTTTCCTAATCAAGAACCATGTGACTGACAATTAGTGAAATTAATTGTTAATTTCATGAAATAATTATGGAAAATATTTGAGAAATATTTAATGGTGATTATTTCCTTAATTGACTTGACATCAACCAATAAATTGATTAGATTTGATCTAGATCAAAATTGGAAACTTAATCAACAAAATCCTTGCTTGAATAGAATTAGGAATTTGTCTAGCAAATTTCCTTATAATAAAAAATATTTTGATAATTACTATATGGTATAATTTCGGTTGAAGAACCGATGATCATCTCAAGTACAAAGTGATTGACTCGGCATTATTTTTTCCCGAGGCAGATATGGTGTCCAGTCGGGGATCGCTGGGGTAGCGGGTTGCAACGTATGCGGTCCGTCCCACTCCCGCCGGTACTGGCCATGACAGCGGGTAGGGAACGGATGATGCCTGAGAGATCATGATGTATTTTTCTAATTATTAAAATTCGAATTAATACGTATTTTGAGATAATACCATATATTCAAGTAAAATCTAGTTTGTTGATTGAATTGGATTGAAAATTAATTTAATATGATTAAGTTAATTATATCCAATTAAGAACACTCTATTATGAATAGAGTTATTATTTCCCTTGGAAGAATTAATCGTAATGAATATGATTCATAATGATTAATTGGAATTTGAATATGATATTGAGGATCACATAAGTGACATCCATGGTCTCCCGTCAAGGCGAAGAGTTCCGTCGCCAGATATTGTATGTAGGAGACGCCTGTCCGAAGTGACAGCTCCTGCATATGATCCATTTTGATCGGGCTCATCGCTTCTCGAAAGAGTAAGGACATATGCGTACTGACCCCAATATCGGGTCCTCATATTATTGGGGCGATATTGGATTGCGCATAGCGAGTTGTATTCCTGTTGACAGTTGGTTCAATTAATGACGGGTCAACATCACCTTAGCGGTGGTGGGCCCGGGTGTTAAAGACCAAATTGGGAGATGCATGTTGGACTTGCAAGGAGGAATGTGTTCCCGCTTCTTTTTATCCAAGTTACAGGTTCTCATATTATTGGGATGTAAAAAAGATAAGGAAGGAGATCTCAGATCTTGCTTGAGATATAATGGTAAGTATATCTCTTACATTGAAAGTGATTAAGGGAATGAACTTTCATTATTGACATGGAAAGACAACTTTGACATAAAAATTACTAAATCAAAGTAAAATATGTATATATAATATATACACTTATGCAAATTTCTTATTTCAGATAATCCTTCATTAAACCCACTCAATGTTATAGTCAATAATAACCAGTAGAATATCATGGATTGGACCTATGATCCAGATATTGTACTTGCAATTGGATACATAATGTATGTGGTTGCAATGTGCAAGTTTCCTCATAATAATGAGGAATGACAATGAAATAGACAATAGGACTGAAACCCTATTTTTTGTATGTCTCTATAGGTCTTGATCTCATCTAATGTACTTTTGAAGTAACATGTCCATAATAATCGTAATTATCATATAATCCTTATAAAATATAAGAATATGTTATGGCATACATATGTGCTCTCCACATATAATCATGAATGACATGGTTCTCTGCATTATGCAGAATGGTGGCTCTATAGGAGATGATGTATTCAAATTGTTTGAGTAACTGCCTGAACCTATGTGTTAAGAGTTTAAATGGATATAGATATGATGAGTGTCATCATTCTACTGTCTATACTCTAGTCATTCATGAAGCTTCATAATATTCATATTGTATGAATTAAATGAAGCATGTATAAATGTTGAAATGCTCTTATGTTGAAATTTTTATTTTTAACATAAGAGATCCTTGGTCTTGAGCAATGGTTGCTTATAGATAAAGGGAGCGTAGTGGAAGCATGGGTTGGACCCAAGTTAGAAGTATAATCAAAGAGTTGACTGTACTTCGTTGGCTTCCATATGACATCCAAAGAGTTGCATGTATGCCAATACTGCAATAAGTTGATGTATTGATAGTATGACTATCAAATCTATCTAGAGTCCTTAGAGAAGGAATCTGATAGTACATCAGAATGATCTACAAATAATCATTGAAATTGACTTACTTATTTGATAAGATAAAGCCTAATAATTATATCTCGATTTTCTAATGACACTTGCAATTGGTTGCATCTGTATTAGAATATTAGAAATTCGATCTTAAGGTTTAATGGTCATCCATGTTGGAATTGATGCAATTGTTTCAATAATTTCCATTGATAGACTTCATATTTTCAGTGGGAGTCCTTAATCTTAGAGAATGTCTCTATGACCTAGATATTAGAATACACTCATTATTATTTCCAAATGTTGGAAATAAACATGAATTCTGTAATAAATCTATCATAAAGAGTTATGATGAAGATATTTCAGATAGTAATCTAAAATCTAGTGGACTCTACTAAATTAGAAAATTAATGAATGGTTCATTAACATTTCTAAATACTGAAAATTAAATCTTTAAAGATCAGTATGAGGATAAAGATCATTTGACAATGATCTGGCATCATGTTTTGGACATATGTATGTTGATGAGATCAATGGACAAGTAAGAGATAAAACTTTAGAATGTCTAAAATTTCAAAAACTTACATACTTATGAATATTGTATTCAAAGTAAAATATCCAATACACCCTTCTTTGGCAAAGATGTAAGATGTTAAGTTATTCAAGTTCTCATACATATTGATGTATGTGAATCATTTATATCAGATAAAACATTATGGATATGAGATATTTATTAATGATTATTTGTTATATAAGATTTCTTTTCTTCACATAGAAAACTTTGAAATGATCAAAGATTTCACAATTTTGGTTTTGAACCAAAGTTTGAAGGAAGATGAAATGAATTTGATCTAACCAAGGTAGCTTGTACCTATTAAATGAATTCAAGGAATACCTTATGGAGATGTGAATATCATTCCTATCTCAATCTTCCTAATGAACCTTAACTCAATGGAGTTGTAGGGAGATACAATTGATCATGTGTGACATGTTTTCATCAATGATTAATCTTAGCATAATTATCTCTTAGTTTCCAAGTATATATATAAATGTAGTGGAGACTACAATGTATATCCTTAATAAGGTTCCATGCAAGTAATATGGAATCTGGCACTGGAGAGTGCTACTTCATTACGAAAATAAAGGATGGTATTGGATACCTACTTTATGACCTTGAGATTCTTAAAGTATCTCATCTCTGAGAATGTGATTCTTAGAGGATGACTCTCTTGAGAATCAAGATGAAATTGAAGTAAAGGAACTCATTTAATCTTGAGACGATAATGAGGCTCCTAGAATCGGAAACTAAAAGGACAATTAAAGATGAAACACTAATACCTCTTCAAAAGAGTTTGAGGATGGATTCCATGTGTTAATTTAATCGGACAATGATCTAACTTCATGTGATGAAGCTTCTGAAGATCATAGCATGGAAAGATGGATACTAGCAATAAAGTCTAAAGTAGACTTCATATACAAATGTTGTACATGGACCCTCGATGATCCACCTATATGGGTAAAACCCATTAAGGTATAAATGGATTTTCAAGAAAAAGAGGGAACCTGATGAGAAGGTAGAGACCTTCAAAGCATGGTTTGTAGCCATGAGTTACACACCGAAGAGAAGACATCGCATGCGATGAGACTTTCTCTCCAGTGACCTTGCTTTAACCAATCAGAATATTGCTAAATATAGTTACACAACTTGACTATGACATCTTCATGATGTGAGTCAAGATTGCATTCCTCTATGAATACCTCTCTGAGGATGTTCATATGAAGTAGCCCCAGGGCTTCATGGTTGTGGAATGCAAGGTGTGCAAGCTGAAAAACTCCATCTTTGGACTCAAATAAGCTTCCTGTAGTTGGAACATAAGATTTGATGAAATTATAAATGTTATGATTTCAGATAAAATCTTGATGAACCATGTGAAGCTTAGTGGAGTGCCATTGTGTTTATAGTGCTAAATGTAGATATTATTCTAAACATTTAGAATGATATAAGAATAATAATAAGTGTTTTATAATTTAGTTGTTCCATACCTTGAGATGCGATCTCAAGGTTACCTCTTAGATCTTAATTCTGAAGTCGTTCAGAAGCAAAGAGAAGAGGGTATTGGGACTGTCGCATTAGTAGTACATCTTGGACTTATTCTATTTTTCTAGAAAATTCCAAGAAAAACTTCCTTCCCTTGAGATGTGGTAGTGACCTGTCTAAAGGGATAGCACCTCAAAGAGTTGAGGAAGTGAATGCAAGAACTGCTTGCACTTGTGCATCAGTTACAAGAAGCTGAAGTGTATACTAGATGTGTACAAAAGCCATATGTCTGCCATGTAGTGGGACTAGTAAATTGTTACTAATCCTACTCTGTAAATAAAACACTTAGTTGCAGTAATAACAATATCTTCAAAGATGATGAAACTTAGAGATAGTGATCTCAAAGTCTTATATTCAAAAGTTTAAGACCTTGTAGATAGTGATCTATGAGGGTCTTAACTGTAGATACCTTAGGAGATAGAGATCTCCAAGAATGAAGGTATTCTAATAAGGATTATGGGAATACTGGTTATAATAATTTATCGAGCTATAGTGTCAATTACACAATAACAAAATTGAGTATTGGTTGCATAAGATGCAACATTCGCGTTGGATGTGAGCACTGTTACTAGGGGATATGCAAGCGCCGTAAAAGGACTTGGCGTAGTCTCTTGGGAACAGAGTGACTGATCAGCTTACCTAGCTATTTTCTAAATAGCCTATGACTGTCACATGAGTGTGGGTTTAACTGATTAGCCAATTAATGGCTCTTTGGGCTAGTGGGGAGAGTGTTGGACATGCGAGCCCACGGA